>JAEPBF010000171.1:0-61788 GCA_019739055.1 Passiflora organensis | reverse complement strand
TAGATCAATTCTTTGTATTCTATATGGACAACAAACAATCAATACTCTTGTGGTTTATACTCGGATACCATACCATACCCTTAAAACACAGAGCTTCAACGAGAAGCTTGCCATCTTGTCAAGCAAGGTGACTGCAGGAGGTAGCGTCTCTAGCCATCCATTGTGTCTGCCAGGACCTTACAGAAAGATGCACCTAGATTAAGAAAACCTCAGAAAACCATCTATTGGTTAGCATCTTCCTTAGCATTGATGATTATTTGGAATTCCAAAACGTTATCAGATCACTGAAATGCACAAAGTTCCATAGACAATTGTACCCCTAACTGCTGCCATATCAAGAATATAGAATGGGGAGTGATTACATCAATGGCCTTACTCATCATAAGCTGTACCATATTTTCAGGGCTGAAATTAACGGTTCCAAGACCCAAGTTGCACTTGTGCAAAGGATGGTGCAGTGTTTAACACAAAAACACTATCTAATATCACTCAGTTTGGTCATGGTACTGTATATTTCTCTATCTATATCACCTAACTCAATACCTTAATCATGGTACTCTAAACGTGATTGGATTTGGAAACTTGGAGTACTTGTCTGTATTGCGAATTTGATATTTTTTACTATAACTATTAAACTTTTTTAGCAACCTCCTCAAAGGCTATGTATAAAGCAATCAAACCAAAGCTTTGCATAGTGCATACAGAGATTACAGAGGCCAATATTGCAGCCCTTTTAGTTTAGGATTCTCAACTCGATCAGAAGCACCCTTAATGGCAACCGTGGACGAGAGAGGTTATGAACCAGGTTTGTCCAAGCCCATCTATTGCTCCTTTTACGATGGAACCAGCAAAATTAGACTCTTGACTTGCGTATCACCATTTACGTTCTTTGTGATATTTTGAGTATTGGGTTCATTCATATTCCTTTAAAGTTTGATTCTTTGAAAAAAAAAAGGTTCGATTCTCTGCTTCTATTGCACCAGTCTATTATAGTTTCTTTTTTTGACTTTCTTTAATTTCGATCGATTGTGGTGCAGTTTCTTTGGGGTTTAGGTGTTCAGGAGACTGAAGCGGAGTGTCAAGATGTTTATGGATTGGACGAAGAGCTTTTGGCAATGATTCCAAAGCCTGTGTTGACCGTACTTTTTTTTTCTTTATCCCTTAACAGCTGAGGTTCGTTTGCGTTTATTTTGATTTGTTTAACTATTAATCTATATCATCAACTTTCATCTGGTTTGTATCTTGTTTTCTTTGACTAGATGTGCAGTTCCCTGATTGCGATGTCTTTGAATGTTTTGTTTGATTGGGATGTCTTGTTTTGGTTTGAATGTTTGGAAAATAATGAGTTTGCATATCAAGGGTGGTTTTCCAGTTTAGTGGGAGTGAAGTGCCGTCAAGTGGGATGCTTTTGGAGTTTTAGGTAACATCATAGGTTCCATTTGAAGACATAAGTATCTGCAAGTCTTTGTTAGTATCATCTACTTCCCCACGCTTTAAATGGCCTTTGTGGTCAACAGGTTTTTCCAACTTTTCTGTTTTCTGTTTGGCAAGTAAAAACAAGTCCAACTAGACAGCAGGGCTTTTATCAGTCTGTTTTGCAATTTCAAAGAATAAATGCAGACAACTGGTGATTTTGGCTTACCAAACTCAGTTCCTAGTGGCTATAGTCTGAGTAGTTTCAACCATCTTCAGAATACTTGGTAGAGTCCTTCTTGGACTACACCAA
Organism: Passiflora organensis; assembly: GCA_019739055.1. Classification (NCBI taxonomy): domain Eukaryota; kingdom Viridiplantae; phylum Streptophyta; class Magnoliopsida; order Malpighiales; family Passifloraceae; genus Passiflora; species Passiflora organensis. Next base: position 60,062 of record JAEPBF010000171.1, on the reverse strand, counting down.
GTTTTCAGTTTATGCCTGACGCTGAAGCCAGAATACTCAAATTGTTATAACTTACGCTAGTTTCAGTTTGTCTGTTTCTGTCTTTTGCTGATGCTCAAGTAGAAGTTTGAGCCGATTTATGTTTTGATTTTTGCCATTTCTCGACCCTAACGTGAATCTTTATGACAAATTTCTGGCTTTCCTTGGAACCCATTACCTATCCCTTCGTGACTGGCTGAACATGAGGTCGATGGCTACTCAACTAGAGGTTTCTTCTTATAGTGGATTCCTGATACTGTTGTGTGCAATAAAAAGAGCAAAACCCAGATGTGGTTTGTCGGGATATACGACAGAATAGCAAGCATTTACAAGCTGAGGTAGGTTGTGATCCTGTTGGTTGCAGATTACTGGACCTTTCTTCCTTGAAATGGATACAAAAGTGCATCTGCTGGTGTACATTCCAGATCGAATAGTCTGTCGACACCCTTAAACCTATCCATTTCAAGTAGTCCACCAGGACGACTTCCTTGCAAAATATCATGAACTGATTGAACTTCTTGCGCAGAACAATACAAAAGTTGGTCCGACTTCAACCTGGCGTCATTCAGCAACATAAAATATGTGAAAAGCTTTTGATTTTTCAAACCCAGAAGTCCATTCTTGCTAAGGTCTTGACTACCACCTGCCCACTTACGGTTTCTGAAGAGCCACTTTTGAATCTGTGACCAAACTATGGACGGTTATCAGTAAAAACATCATTCGATCCAAGCATGCCTCAGTGACACGTCTCTCCATGCAGGACTAGAATTCCTTAGTTTCCTGTCTTTTTACGCAAGGTATGTTGATTGCATCTAAATCCCATTCGACCTGTCCATTTCATTATGGTGTCAACCTCGGTTTCTGGCAGCCGGCAGCTGCAGAAACCCTGCACGTTTTTTCTTTCCATTAGTCTATTCATCAAAAATGAGATTAGCATTTTCCCTGTTAGACTATACCCTCCTACCAATGTTGATTCATGATGGATTTTGTATTTTCAAAGTCTCGTGTTGCTGATAAGAAAATTCGGCCTTTTGCAATGAAACAGTGGAAGCATTTCTAAGTGATTTGACCTTTTCTGCCTTATCAAATGTGCTAGGAATTTTCTTTGATGGCTCCAGAAATCCAATTTACTATAACAGCAACGGTATATCCCCTGTATGACAAGTTCTAGTCCCAAAGAGTTCTCCTAGCCACAACAGGATTCTGCAATGGGTTTCTATGCTGTTCTCCTTCTTTCCCTCTTCCTTTCTCTGCAATCCAATTTTACCGTTGGTAACATAGCCTTGAGGTCGTCACTGACCACCAAGGAAAACTCTATGTGGCCTTCGGATTCAGGGGACTTTGCCTTTGGGTTTCGCCAACTCAACAATTCAAACCTTTACTTGTTAGCCATTTGGTTCGATAAAATTCCTGACAGGACTATCGTTTGGTATGCAAACGGGAGTAATCCGGTCCCTGAAGGATCAAAAGTGGAGCTCACTGCAAGAAATCTTGTTTTGTCTGATCCTGAAGGTCTGATAATATGGGAAGCTACATCTGCCTCACCAATATCTTCTGCTTCCATGCTTGACACAGGAAACTTTGTGCTATCAGGTAACACTTCTGGCTATCTTTGGGAAAGTTTTAAGAATCCTACAGACACAATCTTGCCCACCCAAACACTAGATTTGGGTAGCATATTGTTCTCTCGGATTACAGAAACCAACTTCTCGAAGGGAAGGTTTGAGCTTCAATTCTCAAATGGAAGTCTCAAGCTCAATCCTATAGCTTGGCCTAGTGAATTTCAGTATAAACCCTACTATACCAGTCAAACCTACGATGTAAATCCTTCCCAGTCTGGTAGTCAGCTGGTGTTCAATGAATCGGCAAAGCTTTACATAGTTAAAGCAAATGGGGATATTGCTCAACTTCCCAGCTGGGGAACTGTAAACTACTCTGCAGGTTATTACTACCGAGCAACTTTGGGAATGATGGAATTTTCAGTCTGTTTTCTCATCCCAAAAATTCCACCGCCAACCAAGGTTGGCTGTCTTTGCTATATGTACCTTCAAATATGTGCAGTGCTTTCTCGACTAGTGAAATTGGAAGTGGTGCTTGTGGGTTCAACAGCTATTGCTTAGTTCAGGAAAATAGAAGGCCAACCTGTGAGTGCCCACCTGGATATGTGTTCCTGGATCCAAACAACAAATTTGGAGGGTGCAAACCCACCTTTCCTCAAGGGTGTGGGCTAGATGATGAATCAAGCAACCCAGAAGAGTTATATGACATCAGACCCTTTGAGAATGTAGATTGGCCGCAGAGTGATTATGAGAGGTTGGCTCCATATAATGAAACAGAATGCGAAAGAGCTTGCTTACATGACTGTTCATGTGCAGTTGCCATTTTTAATGGTAATGAATGTTGGAAGAAGAGATTGCCACTCTCCAATGGATGGTACATGACCTCGGCTTATTCCAAAGTTCTCTTCAAAGTAAGGAAGGGACTTCCTCCTTCAGGTTATTCAGATTTTCCAAGTAAAAAGGATAACAGTGTCGTCCTGAAAGCACTTTTAGGTAGCTCTGCATTTGCCAATGCATGTTTGTTGCTGGTTACATGTCTAGTCATGTTCAGGTGGAAGAAAGAGAAAGATGGGAAAAGAGGTGCGCATGTCAAGCGATTCTGTGACAAATCTGCCTGCCTTCACTTACAAGGATATTGAAGATGCCACAGATGGATTCAGGGAAGAGCTAGGGAGAGGTTCTTTTGGCATTGTTTATAAAGGCATCCTGAGCTATGGTCCAAGAATTGTGACTATCGCAGTCAAGAAATTGGACAAGTTGGCTAAAGAAAGGGAAAAAGAGTTTAGAACAGAAGTAACTGCGATAGGAAATACTCATCACAAAAACCTAGTCCATTTGCTTGGCTATTGCGATGAAGGGTCTCATAGGCTTCTGATATACGAGTTCATGAGCAACGGTACTCTGGCTAGCTTCCTGTTTACCTCTCCCAAACCTGACTGGCATCACAGGGTCAAGATTGCCCTGGGGATAGCAAGAGGTCTTTTCTACTTGCATGAAGAATGCGATGTTCCCATCATCCACTGCGACATCAAGCCTCAGAACATACTTCTAGACGACTATCTCAGAGCAAGGATATCAGATTTCGGACTGGCAAAGTTACTACTCTCTGATCAAACTCGCACCAAGACCATGATCAGAGGCACAAAAGGCTACGTGGCTCCTGAGTGGTTCAAGAACGTGCCTATAACTTCCAAAGTAGATGTCTACAGCTTTGGTGTGATGCTCTTGGAGATCATCTGCTGCAGAAGAAGTGTGTCGATGGAGGAAGAGGCAGAAGAAAGGGCAATACTCACAGACTGGGCTTATGACTGTTATGTTGGTGGGAGATTTGATCTTCTGGTGGACAATGAGACAGTGGCCATGGATGACAAAGACAAGCTGCAAAGATGGGTGACCATAGCCATGTGGTGCATTCAGGAAGACCCTTCAAGAAGGCCTACTGCAAAGCTGGTCATCGCAATGTTGGAGGGTTTTATTCAGGTTCCTTTGCTAACATCTGCTCCCTTCTCCTTCAGTTCAAGCTTTGAAATCATTTCTAGTGGTGATTGAGCTTCTCTGGTGTGTTTTTTTTTTTTTCTATTTTTTTGGGTCAAAATCTCATAATGTCCGCTTGTAAATGCTATAAATGAGCTACCTCTGGTTTGATCGAGAGTAAGTCGTCTGGGCGTCGAATTACAAAATGTTTCAACGTAAGCCCACACACCTTGTGCGTCAAGAAGATCTAATTGGGCCAGTTACCCGATCCAAAACAAGCCCCATGATATCGGGTGGCCTGTTGGGCTAATCTTGGAGATAGATATGCAATCCGATTCAGCCCAAAAATAAAGTAGACCTATGAGCTCAACTCATGTTATGGCCTTCTGATTTCATTGAGAGATCAAAGTGTTCTGGGCCATGAGTCATAAATTCTTCAACTTAAAGCCACCATTATGGGTCAAGGCCTTATTGGGCCATACCCGATCCAACAACCAGCCTAACAATGTCGGGTGGCCAGTTGGGCTAATTGTGGAGCTTGATCTGCAATTCGATCCAGCTCAATAATAAAGTAGGCCTATAAATAAATTGTTATGGGCAGATCTCATGTTATGGGGCTCAAAGAGTGAAATCTTTTGTTTTGGGCTTTTAAACAACAGTATAAGAAAGGATCCATAAACAAAATGAATGGGCCAGCTCTTGTTTGATTGGGGAAAGTCATTTGGGCCTTATTATAAATGCTTCGACATAAACCCAATCCTATGGGTCAAAGAGATTGAGGCCTTAGTGAGCCGGTTACCCGATCCAATACCCACATGTTCGTTGGCCTGTTGGGCTAGTCGAGGAGCTTGATCTGCAACCGATCCAACCCAAAAATAAAGCAGGCCTATAAATAAATTGGTATGGGCACATTTCATCTATGGGCCTCAAGAGAGAAATATTTCGGTCTTTGGGCTTTTCACGAACATTGTAATAAAAGATCCACATTGGTTATGAATGGGCTATCTTTGGTTTGATTGAGAGTAAGTGTACTGGGCCTTGTATTGTAGATGCTTCAACAGAAACCCACCCTCTGGTCCAAAGTGATTGAGGCTTTGTTGGATCTATAACCTGATCAAACACCCAACCCAACAATGTTGGTGGCCTATTGGGCTAATCTTGGAGCTTGATCTGAAATCCGATCCAGCCCGATTAACAACCAGTACATATATATAGTGAGGCAGAGCATCACCACAAAGAAAAGACCTTTACGTAGCTTTCGATTCCGAAGAACCCAAAACCAAAGGCAATGGCGACGGAGAATCAGCAAGAACAATCCCAGTATATACAACAGTTTGTGGACCAAGCCATCACTCTCAAGGACCCGTCTGCTCTGTGGACACTTGTCGTTCAGGCCACCTCTCACCCTTTTCTTTTCGCCTTCTCCGAGATTTTATCTGCCCTCGACCTCCTTAAGGTTCTACTGCTTTTGGCTAATCTTGGTCCTTGTCTTTATTCTTGTGTTTTCATGGTTGAAACGGATGTCTTTGAGTCATTGGCGGGTGAAAGTTCTTTTTTTTTTTTCTTTTTGGTTATTTTTTGTAGCTGCAAGGGAGTGAGGTTTCTTCTCACGTGGATTTGCTTCGCTTGTTTGCTTATGGGACATGGCGTGACTACAAAAGTGAGAAACTTTTTGAGTGTTGATACCTTTTTTCTTTGTTATGTGTGTATTTTTTAAAAAATATATTTTTTCTCTCTTGTTTCATGCGAGAATTGGATTGTTATGGCCTGTTGATATGTGTTTTTTTTACGGTTTTTTTTTAATCTTGACACTGCTAGGTGATGCCGGTGTTCTGACAAAGCTAAAGCCGGAGCAAGTGCTCAAGTTGAAACAGCTCACCGTACTGACCCTTGCCGAGACAAACAAGGTATTGTATCATTTAACATGAAGGATCCTACTTTATTCATGAAAGATTAAGTTTTTTCAACGAGTAAGATATTTTAGCTTTAGCTCCTTTTTGGAGTCCCATTTTGCTCTATTTCATGGACACTATCCGGCCTAGGCATTCCATACTTTAACATGCGATCTTTCTTTCTACTGTTTGTAATCCCGGCTTTCATTCGATACTCTGGTGAACTCTCTTCTAGATTCTCTCATATGATATGCTTCTAGAGGAACTTGAGGTTTCTAATGTGCGAGAACTTGAAGACTTCATCATCGATTACTGCATGTATTCTGTGAGTCCTTTGATTCTGGATAATGTTTTTGAGTTTTGAATCTATCATGCATATCCTGATATAATGCGCTTGACGGTTTCATTTAGGGTATAGTCAAAGGAAAGTTGGATCAGTCACAAAGATGTTTGCAGGTAGCTCTCTTCACTGTGAGATATGGCCATTTGGTTTTTTCTGCTTCAACCACTTACAAATCTTTTTACCTCAATTTCAAATTCTCTGGTGTCTTCTTTTTTTCTCTGTAGGTTCAGTATGCTGCAGGAAGGGATCCAATGCCTGGAAAGGTGGGTATGATAACGACCTTGAATAATTGGTATGCTTCTATCCAGGCTTTCTGCCTTACAATCCTAGTAATAGGAAACTATTCTGAAAATAGCCTTCAGGCTTCTGTTTGCATGGATTAAGCATCTTGGGTTCTTTAATTTCTGTTAGTTGTGTCTCCGCAGAAAGTAAAGATTTTCTGTCGTGATTTGTTTCATGGAACATGTATGCGTTGTCTACTTAATGCAAATCTCTCCAAATTGGTGGAAACATGACAATTCTTGAGCTTAAATTTCAGGTTGGCTGTTTCAGAGAGTTTGCTTACCATGATTGATGAAAAGATTAAATGGGCTACTGAAATGGGTAAGTTGGATGAAGATCACAAGAAAGGAGTTAACGAGATGGTTGACGAAGCTAATAAACATCTCAAGGTAGTTGAAATGTTCTGGTTCTTTTGAATATTTTGTTCCTCATAAGTGCTGCAGTTTTGAATTATGATAATCTGGCTATGTGCAAACAATGCAATTCTGATAGTAAGTTTGAAGCCTGTTTTCACATATCCGTGCTATGACAAAATCTTACAGAGTATAAATTGCCAAAATGTAGCATATAATTGTGTGGGGGTTATCCGACAGCAGCTTGCTATTCTATAATTTATGAGTGGCTTGTGGATTGAGGTTTAGCTGAAGTAAAGAGGAAATGAGAGGCTGATAATGAGTTAGAATAGGCTAACCAGTTTGAGATAGTAGGCTAGGCATTAGATTTTGTTTCACCAGAACTAATATCAAAAGCCAATGAGTAGATTGACATTGTGTTTTCCAGGCAATTCAACTCCATGTTTCTGTTGCTTGCTTATATGTAAGGTAGATGTTTCTTCGTTAGCTGTTGATATCTATTAACTTCTGTTCCTTGACTGGCAGACACGGCAGATGAAGCTGAGCCATCTTCCGGGGCAACTTGAAGGCAAGTTAGGTGATTTTAATGATGGAATGGACTATGAACAAGAATTTTATTTTCCACAGAAGAGGTATTGCTTTTCACATCTTTAGATATCAATGGTGATTTGTTGCTGCACGAAAAGGAGATGTGATCCCGTAACGAGGAGAAGCACACGAATTACGGCTAGACTATCTAAATTGGATGACTACATTACGCAATGATTGGTTTGTTAGAGTATTAGTGCTATCCCTTAGAAATGTCAGGAATATGCAAAGAATAATGGAACTAACTACAGTAAGAGCATGCGAGTTGAGTGGTCATGCTCAGATTAAACAAAATTCTTCTTTTCTCTCCTCTGTTCCCCTTTCTGCATGTCCAACATGGATTGCTTGCCATTACATTCAATATCCAACATGGAGCGGAACTAATGAAGGCAGAGCCAGTTAATTTTTTATATGACTAGCGTTACCATCCAACATGTTGCAGGGCATTGTTGGAGCAAGATACCTGAAACAATAAAACGTAGAGTTCTAGCTTTGGCCCTTAAATTCCTTTGTAGGTTCTTTTAAGGATAGCTTGATAGAGCAGGAATGATTAACTGTTGCACTCATATGTTTGTTTCTTTTGATTGAAAACAGCATAGACTATGCAAATGTAGTAGCTTTAGCTCTGTCTACCATGTTTGATTCTTTCTTATCAATTTCCAAATGGCAGGAGGAGGTCACGACATTTGTATGGGCGAAGCAAGGCCTCATTCTTCTGATTGGTTGCCTGGAAGCACATAGTTTATGTTCATGCAAAACTGGTAGCTATAATGTCCATATTTACTTGGTTTAAGGATGATTTTGATACTGCTGCTTACCTGCTGTTAAAATTTTGACCAATGTTCCGGAACGTTGGCTATATGAACACAAACCAAAGAGAAACATATAGATGCTACTGAATTAATGGTCTGCTATAGATTTTGCAGTTTTATTTGCATTTCCTGAGATGTTCAAAAGGGTTATTGTTTTCTTTCTCAAGCATCCCCACAATCAGCACAAGCTACTTGCAGAAGCAACAATCAGCATGAGTAGAAAATTCTGACCCTGACAAGGACAGTTACTCCAATATTTATTGCTGGTATGCACATGGCAATGTGAACAAGGACATTAGAGGACCGTTGAATGATTGAAACTATGGAACCAAAACAAGAAACCACCCTGTTTTTTGCCCTGAGAATCGTTGAAAAGTCCGATTCTGATAGGCAGGGAAAAGTCAAAGTCAATGTTTTAGTTTCAAGAAAAGAATTTAAGGGATCTCTGGATAAGACCCCTTTTGCATGGACCATACTGCTGTCTACTTGTGCACGTGCGCCTGTGTTGTAGCTTTGTCGATGTGGGATAGGTCCCTGGTTTGACAGTTTTGTCCATGCTAGCAGCAGCTGGCCTCATTTTCTGCATTTTTTTAATCCCCACACCATAATAATTGCGTCCATTCAAAGGCAGAATGATCAATGATCAATCCATGGCTTTAAATTTTCAAAAAGGTTGAGTTTATGGTTTCGTACTGGTTTGCTGTAAGGGAAGACGATGAAAAAGACACTTTACCAAGCCGATGAGAAAACCAATGTAGGATTTTCTGCTGCAGAATAGTCACTCCTTAAGATTAGATAATAAGATTGGAATATCAGTTCCTCACGCTATCAGGAGAGTCACCTTCAGATCAATGTTTAAGGAAATTCGATCCCATCGGTTAGGGATCGATGGGATTACTTGAGAACACCAAGAATGAATGTAAGTAAAAGAAGGAATGAAATCTTTGCATTATGTAAAGGAAACCTCAACAACAAAAGCAAATCTTGTATTCACAAGCTGACAAAGAGCCAATGTTTTTCATTTTCTTTTATATATTCTTTTTCCTCCCCGAAAGTGTTTAAAGAGCTGACTATCATTGGCTAGCCAACAGCTATACGCCATTTGCGCCACCTGCCGCCACTTGATACACAATTCATTTCCCATTTCCGACCTAGTTTGTGCCGACACTTTGGCATCAACCTTCTTTCTTCTCTTCGATGAAACACTGTCCGAAGAGGAAGAAGACACGCTCCGGCGACGACCTTTTTCGAAGTCACTCTAACCGGTTCGGGCTCGCCAGAATTCACCCTCAACGGGAAATTCAACAACGCTCTCGACCTCGCATTCTGTAAGCCGCACGGTCATAAGCCAAGGCAGCGTCCTCCGCCGTCTCAAAGGTTCCCCAACCATACTCGGGCTCCGTTCTTCGCTGGATCCCGAATCTCCGCGGCAAACTTACCCCAAGGCCGTTGCCTCACTCCCCTGTAATGTTTACCTCTTCCAGGAACCACCGCAGGTGCAGCTGCCTCCTTCACCCTCTCCGGCATCCGCCACCGCTGCCACTGGTTCTTCCTGCAGCGCAGCCAAACTATCTGAAGGCTCTACTTTCACCGCCGGAAGCTTTGTCTGCACGCAGTGATCCGTCGGGGCCCCACCCCAACGGTGACTGCATCCCGGAGTATGTCGTAGAGAAACATATCCTCGGAATCGTCGACTTTTAGCGGCAGATCACCCAGCTTTCAGTTAAACACGGGTACAAACTGCCAAGCTTGAGCTCCTGCAAAACATAGGAGCGGCTGCTGCAGTCACAGGAGCAAAGCTGTTAATGGCGGAACTGCTGAAAGGGTTCACTGTTTCTCCCAGTAGGTGTCTCCGGACCGATTCAAGAACCGCAAAATCAGACTCCATAATTGGGTTCTGAGCATACATTTACACTAAAACTCTGTTTTCCTCTCCCAAACTGAACCAACACCAAAAATCAAGTCTTTAGATGTTGAGAAATGTAGAGTGTAAAGAAACCTAGCGGATTTTGGATATTTTCTCTGAAAAGTATGAGATGCTAGGGTATATATAGGATGAACGGTGCATGAATCTAGAATAATTTATTAAGCAGTATAGTGGTGTTGATTTTCTTCAACCGTACCCGGTTTCGCTGAAGGTTCTTAAAGAAATATCATTTAACGCACGTGCTAGTATTTGTTTGGTTTTGATTCTTCAAAACCAAGGGATGATGTCATCAGTCTTAGGGCAGCAAATTGTTCATCGTCTTTATTGTTGGATCCGATGTGGGTCTGTCAGAATTGTCCAGTTTGTCACATTGGCTACTTGTCTAGATAGCTCCCATATATGCAAAGGATTGGAAAGTTTTCGGGGGCACAAGTGAATACTACCCGCAAAGGATTAAGTTGGAACGATATATGTACAAAGTAGATAACACATCCCAAAAATCAATTTCATTACTATTCTTTATATTAATGAGAAATCTGAAGGATTCGATTGAATGACATTAGATCTGTAAATTCGACATGTAATTTCTCTTCCTGAACTCAATGTCTACCATTCCCTGTTGCAGTTAGAATACATCCAACCTAGACACATACTGTCATCTGTGGATAATTCTCTAAAGTCTTTACCTTCATCCATCATAGTCATATCTTGTATGACCCACAACTTGAAAACCTATGCTGCGCATATATATGCTACCACCTTCGAGGAAGGTGATGTACCCATTTTACAGTTCTTTCTGTAAAGCTTCAATTCCTGGTGGATAAACGATATGGGTTTTGCGTCTGATTAGATGTCCACTGAACCACATTAGTTTACGGCCAGTAGTGGACAACAATCATATTTTTATATTTGCTTTTCTGGGCATTTGCGGCCATTGTTTATTGAATATGGTTGGACCAGGGTGGTGGAGAAGTTGGATGTTAGATTGCCTGGGTGGGGAAAGTTACTGTATTTAATTTAAGTGCTAATTTATCCTATATATATTATTAAGAGCAATGGACTAATCTATTAATGTAAGAATTAATTGAGGTAGGATCCAATTAGTTTGAAAATTTTTAAGTGTTTTGCATCCAAAACATAAAATTCAATTTTTGATCTTTAATTAAGAATGTATTAATTTGTACTTAATTATTCAGATCATGATACTCAAGTTTTTTTATATTAGAAGGTATTATTCTTTGATTTTATTGTATTATAAACATCAATAAAAAATAGATCTGAAAACGATATTTGTGGGTATTTTTTAAAAAAAAAAATCAAATTTTACTCTACTTATGACTTTATATCATGACTACTCGAACAAAACTCTTATACTTTGCGTAGATGAAGCAAAATCAAATTTACATGGAAAAATTACTATTTTATAGAATATTATATAATTTTGTCAGAAAATAAATAAACTTTGAAGCTGACCAATCGGTCAAATTTGACTCTGACCCAAAAGAAATTTCTCATCAAAACTGGAGCTTTCTGTTCACTACAAGCCAATCTGCAAGTGCACGTGCAGTGCACGCAAAGCCTTTTTCTTACACAAACAACAAAAGAGGCAAAGTAATACTTTTCTGTCCTGATAATGATAAAAGGATAATATTTTTAAAATACTTTTTATATATTTTATTAAAACTTCTCAAGTTGCCAGAAAAAGCAACATAGAAACATATTGGGTTACTTTGGTTACACCATATATTCAAATTAGGATGCTGCATGGTTGCTTCCTGCCTTGGTTTTTTCTTTTAATCAATAATTTAATTATTATATGATTAATAATTCAAGGATTATTATATTATTTTTTCTAGTATGCAATTGCTGCTTTGGTGTTTATAGAGATGTTTGAAAATTGGGTTGAATGGGAAATTTGGTGTTCTTTATAAATACATATACATTCAATCAAGTTGCTTATTGTTTATTCTTTTCAATAGGGGTTTCAATGATTAGGTGCATGGATGTAAGAACTTGTTAGATTTGATTACATTGAGGAGGCTTGAAATGGGAATTCTTTACTACGGATTACCAGTCAAATAAGAAATAGATATAGAGAGCAATAATGTTAATTAGGGTTTCTTCTTTGGAACCCTAACCATGAATTTTTTAAAAAATATATTTGATTTTGATCACATGGGAGGCTGGTTATAACGTTTTAACTTGGACTTAAACTGTCATGCATATGTATGTGTTATGGACAAGATGACAAGGCTCCTACGTAGTAGATAGTTAGGGGAATTCAAAATGGTTTTGTGGATCCCTAATCATGAATTCAAAAGTATGAGTCGGTTTAGCGTTAGATTTTCTTTTGCGGCTTTTGGAGGCTTTGATTCTTTTCCTCTTATTTGTATGAGAAAATTGGAGGCTGGATGGATGTGGACATTTTGGAATATTGACGATGATGACGGTTGAGTTGCCACCATATTCTTATTCTTGGACTATAGTATATTTATATTTTCATATACTTTCTCTCTTTTGAGTTTGAAACTTAAGTATATTTGGTCACATCTTATTAATTTGAATTTAATAGAATAGAAGAAAGCAAGACTTAAATACTATTTATATATTCTGAATTAGCTGGATTTATTCATAATTACTAATTATGATATAACAAAGAAAATTACTTATTGCTATTGATGATAAATATTTTTTTTCATATAAAAAACATATCATTTGAATAATCTTATTAAATTTTTACTTAAATAAAAAAATATATGTGATTGAATTTGGTTCTACTTGAAAAGATAATTGAATATTGAGTCTCATGATTCTACTATTCTTATTTTCTTTTTCATATTCAATTTTTAGACAGTCTTTTGATTATAATTTTTTAAAACAAATTTTTTTGTTTTTGTAAAATACTACGATCGGTCTAACACAAAAATTCAAAATCAAATCCTTAATGTTTGGTTATAATTGATGAATCTTACTAATTAACAACAAAATAATATAATGTGATTTATAAATTTTTTTAAGAAAAATAAGAAGATTAGGCATATATTAACAGTAATATATTTGTATTTTTATTCACTAAAATCATTTTAGTCAATCAATACTATACAAATTTCTCATGCCAAAAAAAGAAGTATCATCTTATCTTTTTGATGAAAGGTTAAGATGGCATGGAAGACGCTTTACTCCTCTACATGCTAACCCAAAGAATATAAAAGAAAAATCAAGTGAAGATATATTATAGTTTAATTTAACAAAGAACTAAATTGATAACAATAAGCTCTTGTAGCTCAGTTGGTTAGAGCACCCGTTTAGTAAGCGGGAGGTCTTGAGTTCGACTCTCAACAAGAGCATAATACATTTTTAATATTCCAAATTTGCAGGAAATCCTTGTTTCAATAAAACCCCTCCATCATGCATAAATGTCATGGCCTAAGGGTCCAACATGCAATGGGAGGGGATGAAGTATTTAGCTGAAGTTTGCATGGAAAGTTCGGTCTGTATTCCGTTAGTTTCTTACACCACATTGCATACGGAGGATCAGTTTAGTCTTCAAAATATCGAATTCATGCTGCCTGACGATTAACGCATAACATGTTCATCATTTGTTCAAACGAGATTTGATTAAGTACAGTATCATCAAAGTACCGTGGAAGATGAAATTGACATCTTATTTGGCTTGCCAAACTTTATGTTACATGTCATGTCAATAAGCTAAGCCCTACGAAGGGTGCTACAGTATAACTATCCCTGCAGGTTAAAGGAACTCACCCAGAAGCAATAAACAGATCTCCCTTTGACCAACAGTGGTCAGGTCCCCTTCCATGTCAACCTACTCGTAAACGATCCAACGGCAGACAGAGAGCTTAGAGACATGAATCATCAAGTACCACTGGATGCTTCTTTCTTGGTCAAAAAAACACCATGGAAAAGTCTTCACTCTTCACCATATATATACCCTTTCTAACCAATCTATCTTCCAGTGCATGATATCCTTGCGAACGAAAACCAACTAAACTAGCACAAGACGAAAAGCTATCAATGTCATCAACCGAAACCCAATTTTCCTCGGCATTAGAGTTCATTGAGGAACACCTGTTTGGTGACCTCCTTCTCACCGGTTGCAACTCGCTCCACCTCATCCTCCACCTCCGTCAGCTCTAACTCTAATCTTTCAGTCATTGCTGATAACTTCCATTCCGAGTCTCACTACTCATACGGTTGCCGCTTCGACACTGAGCTTCTCTCAGTTGCAGATTATATGGAGGACCTTACTGGACCTGAACTGATCGAATTTTCTTCACCAAAACCTCAAACGTCTTGTTTCCATGAATCCGGACCTCAATACGTTTCTTCTCCCACGAGGCGAAAACCATCTCTCACAGTCCCGCTTCCAGTTAAGACAAAAGGGGTTCAGTTCCCTGACTGCAACCAGCAACCAGGACAGCTGATGAGGTCAGCACCAGTCGAGGAAGAGAAGAGGAATTACAGAGGGGTCCGGCACCGGCCCTGGGGAAAGTACGCAGCGGAGATCCGTGACCCGAGCAGGAAAGGAACTCGGGTCTGGCTGGGCACCTTCGAGACGGCTATAGAAGCAGCGAAGGCCTATGACAGAGCGGCGTTCAGGCTCCGCGGAGCTAAGGCGATACTCAATTTTCCACTAGAGGCCGGGAAGTGCGAGTCACTCGCGGACGAGAGCTGTGGGTGGAAGAGAAGAAGGCAAAAGGATAAGATCGGGGAGACACAAGTACGGCAAGTACGGGAGCCGGTGCAAACGGAGAAGGGTGTTCCACTGCCGCCGTCAATTCGGATTTAGCGAACGTAACGGGTGTTTTTTAACGTGCCGCCGTTATCTCTAATTTTACTAATTGTTTTTTTTTTTAAAATAATTTTTTTTGGAGGCTTGTAAATAGATGTAATTATATGAAGCAGATGAGAAGGAATCACTTGTGTATTACTTGTTTTGTTTTAATGACTAATTTGCATGAATTTCTTAATCTTGTCATAAACTATTAAATTATAAATGAGATGAAATAAAAAATATTAAATTAATTTAATAACAAATTAACATATTAAATATTAAAGAATTAATAAAATATATTTCTTAAGATAAAATTGTCAATTCCACGCCGCGGATATTCCTTTCGATCCAACCGTGCCTTTATAGGGTCATTGTCATCTTCTATATGTTTCCACAATAAATGGAAAACAGTGGAATGAATCAATATTAAAATGCATAAAAATTGAACTTTTTAATAATAGTTTAAAATAATATGATGGTATACTGATCTATTTAATATAAAATAAATAATAAATAATTTTTTGAAACTATTACTCTCATTTTGGTATTTTCAAGGTAAGATACCAAATATGCTATGAAAGTTTTCGTGCTAATTTGATACTCTTGGTTTCAGGTGATTCAAAAAATATTATATTTAGTATAATATCGAATTAATCTGATTAATATTAAAAAATAAGATTTTATACTTATCATACAAATCATTATAATCAACTAAAATTCTAAAAAACACAAAAAAATCCTTAAGAAATAAAAACTTCGTAAAGATGATGATATGATTAGAAAGTGACTAGTAAAAAAGAAGATAGTTAGTTAAATATTCAATGAGAATTTGATTATTAATAATATGTATAAAATTTATTTTATTGATAAGTTATTTATCTTAATACATACTAATCAAAATTTTTTTTAAAAATTAATCATGTGATCTCGTCCTAAAAGAATAATTTTTTAAGAAAGAAGAAAACATAGATTAAAGAAGTGAGCTAGTTTAGTTTACATGATGAGAATTGATGTGAA
Organism: Passiflora organensis; assembly: GCA_019739055.1. NCBI lineage: Eukaryota > Viridiplantae > Streptophyta > Magnoliopsida > Malpighiales > Passifloraceae > Passiflora > Passiflora organensis. The sequence goes on along the minus strand of JAEPBF010000171.1, from coordinate 44,502 downwards.
AAGCAACCTATTAAATGTCATTATTAGGAAAATACTGTATTATATCAGCTTATAATTATTGATTAGATCTAAAAATAATAAATTTAAAGGGTCAAATTGAGAAAAAATTAATGATTGTTGAGATATGTTTCTTAACTAAAAAATTCATCGACATTTCCAGCTCAATGGAATTGAACTAAAGGGAAAACATGAAGTAGCTCTCAGTTGACTTGAAGTCAATGGTGCGGTACACACCATTATTAATGTTGGAACATCTAACATCGTTAGTTGTCTTCCTCCACACAGTTGGGCTCTTGCCCATGTGATTTAAAAAAGAAAAAAAGCTTTTAATCATACAAATTCCTGAAGGATCTCTCAAGATTGCGAATCTTGTTCAAAACCAGTGGATTCTAGGGACCGGCACCAAGTCGGTCAGGGAAGAAGGCAATCATATTTTCACAGCCGGTACTTAACTTTTCCACTTGGCTTTTACTAGAGACAACCACCAATAGCGTCTGTCAACTCACTTGTTTTGTCTGCAACCTCTTTGACATTCAAAGTTGAGATCTTCATATACATACACAATTGGCCCTAAGAACTCAAGAAGTAGGGCTTCTTTTTAATATCATTGGGTAGGAGACAACGACATGGTTGATCCAGTGAAATGGGAAATGTGAGAGTTTGGGCATGGATTTGCAGTGACATGGTTGATGCACAGTATAACATGTTATGATTGGGTTGGAAAGTTTAAACAGACATTTTGGGTTGGAAAGTTTAACATGTCATTAGTGTATGGACGGAAAGTTTGCAACTTCATGTCTTTTCCTTCCCCATTGGAGAGACCATCTTTTCTTCCCTTGCTGAAGTAAGTTCTTGTTCCTATATGTTTTGATGGTTAGCACAAAGTGTTGGGTTGAAAGCCTGGTAACGCGTTAGGGATGGGTTTGATTATGGGTAGAAGAAACACTGAGCTCATCCGGCTGGACATATTTTGGGGTTACAGATTAGAAAATTCTCAGGACCCACACCATCTAAGACAACAGAGAAAAATCTTAGACTTTAGTGTTAGGACAGTAACAGAATGAACAAAGTACAGAAGAGAATATGATTTTCCCTATGTTAACCGTACAATGAATCATAGTTATCATCATCGTATTCTAAGAAGCAACAGTTATCCAAAGTGGGGGAGTTGCTTTCTGTCTGAGACAATCTGTAACCTTTCAGATTCATTAATTCATCACTGTTTTTGAAATTATGAGGAAGAAGTGAAGTAGATGAGCAAGTGATATTTTTCATCCCACCATCAGAAATGAGTGGAAGAATCTGCTGCGAGTTTAGACTTTATGTAATTGTTTCTATTTATCTGTAAAGGGTTTATCTCTGCAGAAAAGTACTAGAGGAAACTCAGAAAATATAGAGGAAAGCCTCTTGACAGCTTTGCTTGTATGCGGAATTTACAAGGAGCATTGTGTCTAGAAGACGGAACAGGTCTTCCAAACTATGTCGTTCTGCAAGTAATGACATCCTCCAAAGTTCAAGAATGGTAAGTAGAACTGGTGAATTTTTGTAGTAATAAAAAAAATGCAACTGGAATCTCATCACTGAAACATTTGATTTATACTCAAGTTGAACTGTTCTTCTTTGGAACCATTTTGTAAACAACATTTCCCTGCTGTGTGACGGAGTTGCAAAAGCACATCCGTCTCTTTCCATTTGGCCTTTCTTGCTATGCATTCGTCCCTCTTGTTTATTTTGTCCTTTTAACTGTCTTCAGCGTCCTCTGGCATCTAGGTGTCTATGTCGCGACCAAAGTACATAGTAATTGGCATCTCTGTGGCATTTTATATATATATGGATATACAAGTATCTCCAAGCACTTGCACCACCATTGCAAAAGACTTTCTTCCGGTTTAGTTTTTGCCCTTTCATATGCTTGCAGGGTCCTGCTGATCTGTGCCATTGGTTTTCTATATGTGATTCGGAAAAGGTACCAGAAAGTTGTATTTTTGTACTTTCTCCTGATTTGTTAACATTCAAGGAATGCTCATGCCTTCATATATTCTGTCAACTGCAGATAACCTGCCTTGAATCAGAAGTGGGAACAGAAGCAGGAGTAGTGCAATGGATAACAAAGCTGTTTCCCTGGAAGCTATCAGCAAGGAAACGGTTGATCTGGTACGTGGTCATCACTAATCTCCCATATTGTATTTTCTGAGGTTTCTGTTCTACATCAGTTCCATGCTTGTTGTTTAATCATTGAAATGTGTCAATAGAAGCAGGGTATAAGCCTAAATCCGTAAGGCTGGAATCCAGAAAGTTTCTCCTGTTGTTTCTATTAAGGCTGCAATCCTCTAGTGGGATTCAGGTCTACCAAAACCATGATATTTGTCAGGATATAAGCAAGTTGGCATAAGTTGATCGTTGTTTAGGATATGCTCTTGTGGCTGACATGGGCTTCTCTGGCAGGAGAACATCCCTGTTGAAGAAGTTTTCGAGAAGTTGAAATGTACCAGAGAAGGTCTCAGTGATGACGAAGTTCAGAAGAGATTGGAGGTGTTTGGGCTCAATAAACTTGAAGAGAAAAGGGTCAGTTATATCTTCTCATTCTATCTACATAACATGACAGATTTGGTTATGCCATGATCATTCTTCCTGAATTTCAACTTCCCTTCACAGGAAAACAAAATACTCAAATTTCTGGGCTTCATGTGGAATCCTTTGTCATGGGTTATGGAAGCAGCGGCAATTATGGCCATCTCTCTTGCTCATGGAGGAGTAAGTTTGCATGGCGTCTCATCTTTAACTTTAGGATATAAAAAACCTGAAAGCAGAAAAGATTTTCTGATTTACTACTGAAATTGCCTACAGGGAAAGGGGGTAGATTACCATGATTTTATTGGAATTGTATTGCTTCTTATTATCAATTCCACTATTAGCTTCATAGAGGAAAACAATGCTGGAAATGCTGCGGCAGCCCTTATGGCTCGGTTAGCCCCAAAAGCAAAGGTTGGAACCAATTTCTTTTTCCTTTCCTCAACAATTTTGAGTAACTTTCCATTCAGACTAGCTAATTGATTTCCTGCATCTCGGAATCTTTACTCGAAAGGTCTTACGAGATGGGAAATGGAAAGAGGAGGATGCTGCTGTTTTGGTCCCTGGTGATATCATTAGTATCAAATTAGGCGACATAATCCCTGCTGATGCTAGACTGCTTGAAGGAGATCCTCTGAAGATTGATCAGGTATATAGATATCTGAGAGACAAGAATTCTATTAAAAAAACGGATGAGAAATGAAACCAGAAATTGAAAACTAAAGCATGGAAGAACATCTGATTACGTTCCACTATGTGGTCTGGCTTTCGCTGGAAATTTTTTCTTTGCCAGTCTGCTCTTACTGGGGAATCACTTCCAGTAACTAAGAATCCTGGTGATGGAGTTTACTCTGGTTCAACCTGCAAGCAAGGTGAAATTGAAGCAGTTGTCATTGCCACAGGAGTGCATACATTCTTTGGGAGGGCAGCTCATCTTGTGGAAAATACAACACATGTGGGCCATTTTCAGAAGGTTTTTCTCAAAAACACTTTCATTTTATTAATGACTTCCGGATTTTGCTAAAAGTAGTCAGGAGATCCAAAAATGTGCACAGGTTACTATAGATATATAATCTTGTTACATGTTTTCAGGTCTTGACTGCGATTGGAAACTTCTGCATTTGCTCAATTGCCATCGGTATGGTGATTGAGATTGTTGTAATTTTCGGGTTTCAGGGAAGGGGCTACCGTGAAGGAATAGATAACCTTCTGGTTTTACTGATTGGTGGTATTCCCATTGCAATGCCTACAGTTCTTTCTGTCACTATGGCCATAGGATCTCACCGCTTGTCTCAGCAGGTAAGTGAATCTTCTATCTGTACTTGACTACTAGAGTTATGGAAATGGATCATTTTTCCTGACAAGCATGAGGTGATAGATAACCATATTGAGGGAACTATTTAAGATTGCTCCTTTGCCTGCAGGGTGCAATAACCAAGAGAATGACAGCTATTGAGGAAATGGCTGGAATGGATGTGCTTTGCAGTGACAAGACCGGCACTTTAACTCTGAACAAGCTTACAGTGGACAAAACCATGATAGAGGTTGCTACTCTTTATCCTGTTAATCTCAGGTTTAAAAAGATACCCTGACAAAAAATCTTCCCTACCAGGACCTTAATCACTATGTTTTTACTTGCCATATCCTTTGTGTTCCTCATCCATTTTCTCTGCAGGTTTTTGCCAAAGATGTCGATAAAGACATGCTTGTGTTGATGGCTGCCAGAGCTTCTAGATTGGAGAATCAAGATGCCATTGATGCTGCAATTGTTGCGATGCTTGCAGATCCTAAAGAGGTACAGCCTTATGTTCCAGCTTTCAGATTGTTTCTTTACTTGGATGTTTAATGAACATTTAAGCGCATAAAAGCTGAGTGTATTCAATTTTTCAATCCCAAGGCACGAGCAGGAATTACTGAAATTCACTTTCTTCCCTTCAATCCAACTGACAAGAGGACAGCACTAACATACATAGACCGTAATGGTGATATGCGAAGAGTGAGCAAAGGTGCACCCGAGCAGGTAAGTAGTTGAAAGCTAGCTGCTGAAGAGTTCCTTTTCTTGTCCTGGTCTAAAGCTGGTGGAAATACTTATACAAACTGTAGATTCTCAACCTGGCATGGAATAGATCAGAAATTGAGAAAAAGGTGCATACCATAATTGATAAGTTCGCAGAGCGTGGACTTCGATCGCTTGGAGTTGCTCGTCAGGTCTGAAATCTTATGTGCTTTTTAGTGCTAAAAAGTTCATTTCTCAATGTAACATGCATAAAGGACCAAGCTGGTACTACTGCAGGATGTAACTGCCGGCACCAAAGACAATCCTGGTGGACCCTGGGAGTTTGTGGGTCTGCTTCCTTTGTTTGATCCACCACGCCATGACAGTGCTGAAACTATTAGAAGAGCTCTAGACCTTGGTGTCAGTGTTAAAATGATCACAGGTGACCAGTTAGCTATTGGAAAAGAGACAGGAAGGAGACTTGGAATGGGCACAAACATGTACCCATCGTCCTCTTTGCTGGGTGAAAACAAGGAAGCAGGTGTAGGTCTACCAGTTGACGAACTCATTGAAAATGCTGATGGGTTTGCTGGTGTTTTCCCAGGTAATCGTCTTTTCTCTCACCATCTCCATCCAACCTGTGTTTCTGTCATCCTACCGCTCCATACCATCTGACTCCATGCTTCCTCGCAGAGCACAAGTACGAGATTGTCAAGCGACTACAAGCTAGAAAACACATAGTTGGAATGACAGGCGATGGAGTGAATGATGCACCAGCTTTGAAAATAGCAGACATAGGTATTGCTGTGGCAGATTCAACGGATGCTGCTCGTGGAGCCTCTGATATTGTCCTCACAGAACCTGGCCTTAGTGTGATCATCAGCGCTGTCTTAACCAGCCGTGCAATTTTTCAACGAATGAAGAATTATACAGTAAGTCAATACAGACTGCTGCTTGATTTGTTCACTGCAATTGCTTAAATCATCTTCACATACAATCCTTGGATTTTTCTCTCTCTCTTTTTTTTTTCAGATATATGCAGTATCTATCACAATTCGTATTGTGGTAAGTTTCCTGTTGGATATAAACTTGACTTTGACCCTTCCTGCCCGGTACAAAATTTAAGCTTCCCTCTTGAAATGGAATTCTGCAACAGATGGGGTTCATGTTGCTCACTGCATGTTGGAAGTTCAACTTTCCTCCATTTATGGTTCTCATTATAGCTATTCTTAATGATGGTAAGCATTTCCAGAGTTGTAACCCTTTTTTCCTGAAAAGAAAGTGGCCATTTTTATCATTGTGTTCCTCCGCATACTTTCAGGTACTATCATGACGATCTCCAAGGACAGAGTTAAGCCATCTCCAGTGCCAGACAGTTGGAGGCTAAGTGAAATCTTTGCGATTGGGATTGTGTTAGGCGGATACCTTGCCATAATGACAGTTGTTTTCTTCTGGCTGGTTTACGAGACTGATTTCTTTGCTGTAAATATATCGATAGCCTGAGTGATTTATCCTGCTCATAGATTCTGCATATTCTTATCTCTTCCTGCATTTGTTTATTGCTGCAGAAACATTTTCATGTGAAAAACCTGAGGAAGGATCTTTACGATCTGTCCGATAAACACGTCGCGAAGATAGTCAATGGAGAGCTAGCATCAGCTGTGTACCTTCAAGTTAGCACCATTAGCCAGGCTCTGATATTTGTGACTCGCTCCAGGAGCTGGTCCTACAGGGAAAGGCCCGGTCTTCTTCTTGTTGCTGCTTTTATCATTGCTCAACTGGTAAGAAAAGGCCTATGCATAACTAGTTTGAGAAAGAACCACATAACTGCTTTTCATATAAGAGAATTTTCCTTCCTGAATCCAATATCCCAGAAATGAGATTTATATTTGCTTCATTTACAGCTTACTTTGTGTCCAAACTGCAGGTTAGGTCTATTAGTCTGCCTTACTTGTAAACATCAGGTGCTAAATGATAATGCTTGAACAATGCAGGTTGCAACTTTATTATCTGCTATTGTAACATGGGATGTTGCCGGAATCCGTAAGATCGGCTGGCGCTGGGCCGGTGTTATATGGCTATACAATGTTGTATCCTATATGCTGCTTGATCCTATCAAGTTGGCAGTTCGATATGCACTGAGCGGTCGAGCCTGGAGCCTGGTATACAACCAAAGAGTAAGTGAAACTATAATCCCTGACCCATCTTGAAGGTTTATTCCTTCATTCACATCAATATTGTATTTCCTCAGACTGCAATGACCACCAAGAAGGACTTCGGAAAGGAAGCTCGCGAAGCTGCATGGGCAGCAGAGCAAAGGACTCGTCATGGCCTCCAATCTGCACAATCAAACTCTGAGAAGCATACTTTCAGAGACATAAGCATCATGGCTGAAGAGGCCAGAAGACGTGCAGAGATTGCAAGGTATGATTTCCAAACCATAGCTTTTATCCAAGGAAATCAGATTAGATCCTGAAAACAAGTTTTCCACTAGTAATGGATCCAACTATGGCACTACATTTCTTCATCTTCTGCAGATTAAGGGAGCTTCACACATTGAAAGGAAGGGTAGAATCCTTCGCCAAGTTAAGAGGTTTAGACATAGATGTCAACCCACATTACACAGTATGAGCAAAGACCATAGATCATCACCAAACTAAAGGTCCCCCTTCCAGTCAAGTGCTTAGCCAGAACACTGTGGCAGCTCCCACAGTATTTACTAATGTTCTTTAAATGTACCTTTTCTCTTTGCTTCGTTAGCTCTCTCCTTTGTTTACCTACTGTTTCATTCCTCTAATTACCACTCTTTTGAGTGAAGCTTGAGAGATCATACGTTGAACCTGAACCGGCAATAAGATAGCCGCCATGGCAAATATATGCATACTCTGCACAATCATACTATTTCCTGTTCATGTTTCTTTCCTACTGTCGAATTCTCATTCTATTAGGAAGTATATATGGTTTCCAAGAAAAACAAATAAAAAGTTTATTTGGTTCTTATCTTTATTTTGATGGACGTAAATTCACAGGATATAATCTATATATATTATATTCAATTTAATATCAAAATTAAAAAATATATATTTTTATGATTGTCAAAGATATTCTTTTATTATCATACGAGATAAAATATTTATTTTAATAAATATTGCGATCGAAATCTGAGAATTTTATAATCGATAAAGAAATTAATCTATTATCAAATATTTAAACTTTATCACCAATGGTGGAATGTGACCATAAAATGCCTAATCATCTACAATTATATGCTCAAAGATGATGGAATCATACTCGTAATGTACTTTATATAAAACTTTTAAGTTATTGGTGCTTCTTTTCTATTTGGAACCACACATAAAAAAAAAACAGAAACACTCATATTTTATTAATAAAAAATATTTTTGTAGGTCGTAAAATTATTATTTTTTCAATTCCCAATCATGACAGTTTTATGACGTAAATATTTTGAATATTTATATTCTTATAGAAATTTTATTCTTTTGAACAAATATTTGAGTAAAAGTATAAATTTTAACTGACAAAGTTAAAGTATGTTTTTAAGATACAAAATATAATTGCATGACACATCAGATAAACATTATATTTTTTAAAAAATATTTAATTAAAAATAATATTAAATTATAATACGGAAATTAAAATATTTTGTTCATTATATAAGCATCACTTTGGATCACAGGTCATATGCAACTGCTTTTGTCTAACTAACGCGGTTCCACGAGTTCTCCTACCAATCAATAGGCTCGACCTTCACGCGGATCCCATGAGCGTCGCACTCACGCGCAAATATTGCAAGAGAAAATGAGTAAAGAAATTAAGAATTAAGCTATAGATTATTACTACACAACAACATTTATTGAATATAATCATCCATACCTCAAAATAACTCAAAATATATCTATTCAAATTAATATATCCAAAATATTAAAATATTAATATATAGATTTTATCAATTCGTATTGGTTCAGAAATTTTTACGTTGGATTATAACAAATACAAATAAAATATATATAATTGTAAAAGTATTTCTATTATATTTCTATTAAAAATATTATTTATTCTATAAAATATTTCTAAAAATATCTTATAATAATAATTAGATCTTAGGAAAAGATAATTCACAGATATTCTTTAATTTCAAAACAAATCTAATAATATCACCGATGATGATGATATTGTAGAGAAAATGACAAAAAACCAAATAGGCCATGTGATTTTGTATTTGAATTGAAGATTTTTGGCATTGCTTTTCATATTTTGGATTCTTGCATTATTCTTCTTTGTTAATACTGGATATTCTTTTTAGGCTGATTCCTCCACCACATATTTCCTTCCACATGTTAAGTGAGATTTCCACTACGCATAGTTTGGCTTCGTGGAGATGCTATTGGTTTGCGCAAGGCCAACAAGGAAGACCGGTCGGTTTGTCTTGACTTGTGCAACGTTTTACTTGTGTTACTTCCTAGTCTTAGCTAGTCAGTCATTCAATGGTGACTCCAGTACACCCAGGATAGTTTCTTGTTTAAATCCGGATTGTCTAATTGTGGGGATAGTGATTTAGTGTAGAGAGGGAGGGAGAAGTTTGCATTGTATGATTGGAATTGGGGGGTTTGAGTAGTATTAATGGAGTTGAAATTCTTACAGTCCAAGTCTCTGATTTCACTTGAGGTTGAACTCACGGCCGGAAGGGCACAGTTTAACTCATTTTCCTGTTTCAGACAAGCAGTTGGTGTCGGATTCTGTCGTGAGTTCAGTTCAGGCTGCAGAGGTAAGTGTGCTCGTTCCCGAGTGGAGCTTGCCTGTTTTCTGTATGTTCCAGTTTGATAAGCATTTAGGCTTCTTTCTTTGGCCGGTTTGTGTTCAGGGGGATTTCTTAAGGCATCTTGGAAAGGTTCGAATGGTGCCTATCTAACGCAGAAATCTATTGCCTCTGTTGATGAAGAAGAACTTGTAGCAGATAGCTCTTGGTGTCGGTTTCCTAGTTCGATCCTGTTTTCCAAAAGTACTAAGCTGCTTCATTCATCTGATGATGAATATGGAGGGATTGTGATTGACCCCGACAGGCTACCAGCTAATCAAGATTCATTTGCTTCCATGATTCGCTTTTCCCTTTCGCAGTGGAAACTGAAGGTAAAGTTCTTGTATGCATTGTTCTAGCCTCTTGGTTTACTCTGCAACTGTTGCTACACAATTTGGTTCTTCTGGGTTGATTTCCAAGTTAATACTGCTTCAGGGTAAGAAGGGTATTTGGCTTAAGTTGCCAGTGGAAAAATCAAACCTTGTTCCTGTTGCTGTGAAGGTAATTCTGCTTCTGTAAGTTGGTTGAACTGGAAAAAATGAGAGAGGCCTGACATTTTAGCCTCTCATTGTGATTAATATTCACAGGAAGGATTCGAGTACCACCATGCTGAGCGAGGATATCTGATGCTGACTTACTGGATTCCTGATGGGCCTTGCCTGCTTCCTGCTAATGCCTCACATCAAGTTGGGGTGGGAGGATTTGTCATCAATGATAAAAATGAGGTATGGATATATAAGATCCCAGCACTCTCAGCCTCCCATTCTAAATACTAGAAAGTAAAGAGCTTTCCATGTCTTCTGCTGCTGCCATTTGCTTTAAGTTTCAGGCTGATATTCTGATGGAAAAAACCTTATTGCAATCTATTGCAGGTTCTAGTGCTACAGGAGAAATTCTGTGCTCCATCCTTTTCTGGTCTTTGGAAAATACCCACTGGTTACATTCTGGAGGTGAATAGTTGGAGTTTGCAGTTTTTGTGAACATAGAATGAAACTTAGCCTTTTTGATTCATTGCAGCTGAAATTTTCTCTATGTTCTGTGACAGTCTGAGGAGATTTATACTGGAGCTGTAAGAGAAGTCAAGGAGGAAACCGGAGTAAGAATACTTCAATTTTACCTCTAGAATTCGTGGATCTGTAGCCAAAACTATACTTAACTTTTGTGTAACGAAACCCGAGGGATGTTGGTGCTTAAGATATAGCGAAAGGGATTAATCACTGTGATCGATGGTGGATATCTTTTAATATCAATAGAAAAACTTGTGTGCATAAAGAGACCTTTCCACTAATGTGCTTCTTTTATGTGTTACATTGTAGGTTGATACTGAGTTTGTGGAAGTTATAGCATTCAGGTAAGAACATGACCTTGTTTGAGATGAAATCCTGTCACTTATGATTTGATCCATTCCATCTCTTTTTCTGGCCTTGGAACGGATGATGATTGACGGCTTCAGGACAGAATGTATGATTTTCCTCATTATCCTTGATAACTCCAATTTCAGGCATGCACACAACTTGGCTTTTGAAAAGTCGGATTTATTCTTTGTCTGCATGCTTACACCCTTGTCAACTCGAATCGAAACCGATGATCATGAAATCCAAGCTGCCAAGGTGAGTACCTTAGTTCAGTGAAGTTAACTTGCATGAAACTATCTACCTGATAAAGTTCTGGAACTCATCTGCAACCTGCTTGAGGCTTCATCCTTCTTCAGATAGTTTGAGAGCTAAAACAGAAACATCAGTTCCTCAAAATGTCTTCAAGGACTAAATATAATGTTGTTTCAACATGGAACTAGCCATAAAATTCAAAATCCGAGTGCTCTGTGCATCGATCGAAGCCGGAGTTTTCGCTCCACATATATCCCGAAGATCATGACTACTTTCTTGATTTTGCAGTGGATGCCCCTAGTTGAATTTGTGGAGCAGCCACTGATCAAGGAAGATGGGTTATTCAGGAAAATCATTGATATCTGCATTGCTAGGCTTGGGAAACGTTACTGTGGATTGTTACCTCATCAAGTAGTCTCTAAGTTTGATGGCAGGCTATCCTCCCTTTACTATAACGTTGTCGACTCTCAAAATGCCAACTGCACAGGCAACTGATGCCATCCAAGCAGACCCTTTTCACGTCTACCACTTCTTCCTCTGGTCCTGTGGTATGCATTTCTTGTTTCACCATGGCAATTTATTGGTAGTACCATGCGAGAATTAGCAGCTACAAGGAGTAAACATCCTGTCCAGGCATGTTTCAGCTGATCTGTAATGTATAGTCTCAAACATCTTTCTATGTAAATATCAAAACAACGATGTTTGGTATTATGTACTGTACATATGTAATAATTGTATAGTCTCCTGTTGCTAAGCTTCCCCTTTGGAGCTGAACAGCACTAGCTCCTTCCCTATCCAGCCTTCTGCCTGGCTGCTGCTGTTTTTCTTATCTTGGTCTGATTCTTGGAGATTGCCAGGAGAAGAAAAAACCAGTATTTGAGTGTCGGCAGGGGAATAATTGAGTAAATAGGCCGGCCTAGCCTGTATTTTGTCCCATCAGGATTTCAATTCCAGGTCAGAAGCAGAATACAGACAATGCCGCTTGTACAGATTCCTGAAAATAATCTGATCAATGGCCCATGCCTGACTAACAATCATCCCTAGACACTGGTTGGTCAAAGATCGTTTTCTGATATTTCCTGCTAGCATGAGCTGCTACCTCAGATTATTTTTCAAACCCTGGCCTACAGTATTTTCTGTAAGATATTGGAACCATCAAGGATACATTACAACCATAAGAATCTTGATATGTCTCATAACAGAAGGTCTGAAATCCTGTAACTTCTTTTTTTCACTGCAACATGGCATTTTCCTCAATTTCCTGACAGTGACAAGGTGAAAATGAACAAAAATAAAACGTCAGGAATCCCGATTGACATGCCACGTCTCCCTGCTAAGATTCAACACAGCAGTCTTTTACTTACACTTGAAGGGCCAGACCAACAAAACTCGGGTTTCTGGTAAATTGGAACTAATGCCTTTTTTTTTTTTTATGAAGTTGAAGACTTTCATTGCAATAAAGGGATTCAGAAACCCTGGAAAAACAATCCATCAAAACCTGAAACGAAAGACTATCCTGCAGGATTATGGATATCAGGCAAAACTATACCCCACTAGATGAAACAAATGTATATCAGAAGTAAAAGTATTCTGGATATCTCCCGCCAGGAGTAGATTGCTTTTCTTGCTAAGTTGGTTTTGACCTTTTCTGTTTCACCAGTTTCATGCATGGCCAGCAAGCAAGGTTCAGAAATGTTCTTGGTCATGTTTTATCGAAATTTGATCCGTTGGTAAAATATCATATTTTAATATATATTTATTGAAATCCGAGAATTGACCGAATATTTTTCTATTCGGTAAAATAAAATTATTTTCATCCTATAATTAAGGTATTAAGCTGCAAATATTACATTTTTATGAAATAAAGTTAAATTAACAAATAAATATTAAAATCAGAAAGTAAATATTAGGAAATAAAAACAAATCAACTTGTGCTGACAGACCATTCTGTGAAACAGTTCCAAAAGACAATGAACGTTTCAAATTTTGTCAACTAATCAGACACTAAATTACAGTTAAAGTCTGAACTCATATTTTTAAATCAACGACTTTTTTTATTCCTTAAAGGCAATAATAAATGAACCCCCCACTACTAATTTGAACATTCCTATCTTCTCCTTAAATAATCCTTGGCGATCCCTAAAAAACCCTAACTTTATCCTCAACATTGGCGTTAGCTTCTTCCATTCAAAAGGCTTTTCCCTTCATAAGCATAAAGCTTCAATCTTTGCTCGTTTTTCAATATTAGGGTTCTGTTTATCCATCCAGATGGCGAGTTTTGGATGCTAAAAGCGTTGTTGGTGTTAAAATGCGGTTGTTTCCTTTGAATTCGAGCTCGAGCTCTGGCACGATCTCAAATTCGGACAAGGAGCAAGGTGGCAATGGTGACAATCGCTTGATGTTGTATCTGAATGTATACGATCTTACCCCTGCAAATAACTACCTTTACTGGATTGGTCTCGGGATCTTCCATTCAGGCATTGAAGGTAAGCTTTTTTGGAAGACGTCTTTCTGTTTATGATTGGTGGGTTTTGAGCATTTTGAATGCTTAATTAGGGTTTGGACTACATTATTTGGTGTTGGCAACCCGTTGGTGGTTATAGTTAATTAGGATATCTGTGGATTTTTCTTTGTGTGGAAGCTTCTATAGTTACTGCAACCTTTCGCTAGATTCTGAGCAAGAAGAAATGTTTGAGATAGAAATAACTCCACTGTATGTTAAAATTCTTATCTTTGAGGTGGGAGGTGAAATCTTAGCAAAGAAATGTTTAGGATATCAGTAATTTCATAGCATGATCATGAAAAGTGTAGCTTTCGAAATCATTTTTTAAAAAAAATTAAACTGTAATAGTGACTAATTCCTTCTACTGCGTAACCATCATTCATCCAATTAGCCTGAAAATTTTAAAATATCCCATATCCAAAACTAAAGATCGAATTCTTTGGAATCATCTCGTTTTATGATCTATAGCTGGGGCTCCCTCCAGAGTGCCTGGATAGCTTTCTCTCAAGAGAGTCTCCCGTCCTTGAGGAAATTGTTCTTTTGGGTGATATCTGAAAAAAGATATTATTTGCTTTTCTCTTCCATTACTTAGGCAGGGTGTGACTGTTCAATTGACAGCTGCCACTTGCCAATGGCCGCTACTCATCAAACTGCAACAAATATTTATTGCTCCCATTATTTGGGAAACGATGGACTGATAATTGTGTGCATAGATTGTTGCCGTCACCAACTTGACTCTGGATACATTGAATGTGAAGGCGGTTCTTCTGAAAATAAAGTGATTTTCTGGTTTGGCAGGCAGTTTACAGTCTAGTCATCATATTTTGTTTCAGACCCTTGGAGCATCAGACATGAACGGAACACGCATTAAGAGCCCCAGTTTCCAATTTTGTATTTTTAATCAAATTTCTTATTGAGCTGAAATTAATAGGACAAAAGTAAACATTGTTCTCCAATTTTTCTACCTTTGTATTTTTATGCGATCAAGTATGTGTTTTTTTTCTCCTTGAATATTTCATGAATTTGTGTTTTTTGCATGTGCTTCATGTCAAAATTTGTTAAAATTTTTGGTTCACTAACAGTTCTTTAACCGATCTGATTATTAGTGCATGGCATGGAGTATGGCTTTGGAGCCCACGAGTACTCTACCAGTGGGGTGTTTGAAGTGGAACCAAGGTGTTGTCCGGGCTTCATTTTTCGGCGGTCTATATTATTGGGAAGTACTGACATGTCTCATTCCGAATTTCGGTCATTCATGGAGCAGCTTTCTGCAAAATATCATGGTGACACTTATCATTTAATAGCCAAGAACTGCAACCATTTCACCAATGAAGTATGCCTGGGACTAACGGGAAAGTCCATTCCTGGATGGGTAAATAGGATGGCTCGAGTAGGTGAGTTGCATGTGTAGTTTGTGTCTAGCTACCTTATAGTTTACCCATTTTCTTCTTTGGTATAATAAAGATGACTAAGTAAACGTCTGCATTCAACGTTTTGGAGTTAGTGACCATTAGCCACCTTACAGCTCATTGCTGGAATTTGCTTAACATTTACACCATGATTCATCTGTGTTTGCATCTTATTAGCAGCCACTTCGGATCTGTTTGGTTTTCATGCATTTTGTCTCTCATTAAGTGTTTGTGAATTGTTTGGGCAACATGTCTCCAAAGATTTCTTAGCTTTACCTGCAACTAGATGCTTTCTCTCTGATAAAGGGGTATCTGCTTTTCTGCTTCAGGTTCTTTCTGTAATTGTTTACTTCCAGAAAGCATTCAGATAAATGCAGTTCGGCATCTTCCTGATCATCCAACCTATTCTGGTAATGTTTGTTTTATTAACCATGAAGGATCTCGTTCAGACTTTTTCCGAAAGATTTCCATACTTCTCTTTTGCCCCTAAAATTAATATTTCAATGTCTGGCAAGCCAATTAGTTGAAAATATACGGGGAACTATGTTTTTGGCATGGTGAATCATACAGAAGGCAATCGGTCCTTTACATAAAAAATGAAAATCAATCCTGACCTAGAATGGAAAGATAAAATTCATTTGTGTGGTTCCACATTAACTATTTAGCGAATAATTATACGGAAAATCATTGTGCACGATCGTGGTAAGAAAACATTGACTGTCTGATGTTCCTTCTGCCATAGGCTACCGTTTATTATGTGCAAGAATTCATTTACAGGTGCAGTTGCTTTTATCATTATCGATGTGTGTCCGCTGTTTTTATTTATGGTTACCATCTTTCTCGTTGACAGATGATGATGGTTCAGACTCTATTATATCGTTTTTATCAGCTGGGAGTGAAGAGGAGGCTTCAAATCATCATCTGCTGGCTATACCAAATGGTGATGTTGCATTTGTAAAGGAAAAACCAATGAGACTAGCAAAAGAACTCATGTAGATATTTCTGTACATTCATATTCTTTGGCGTGTATCTACTTCAGTGGGTTGTAGTTTTATGTATAATTTGAAAAGCTTTGGCATTTATGTCTTCTTGACCAGGTCATCTGAATGCTTCAGCTTCAGATTTGAGACAGCTCTGATGCTTTATCTGAATATCTCAACACATGTAATACTAGATGGTTTGTAACCCTCCATGAGGGCTGTTTGACTCTTCTTGTGCTTCAAATAATGCCTTATTGATCCCTGAGTCTCCGTTCTGATTAGTACACTTTGATTCCTGGTTTTACACCATGTCCCTTCAATTCACAGCTAGAATGGCTCCACCTGTCTCTTACACCATCATAGTATTGCAACCTTGTGTGAAAAAAGGCCTACACTTATCATCTGGACTCTCAAGTTCCGAGGCATCATATTCTATGCTGTAGATGCTTCTTTAGTAAAAAATCCATAAGGCAATGAATGAGCGTGGATCTATCCCAGCCTGTTACAATGATTATTCAAAACATAATTATATATATAATATTTTAGCCAAACTAGATTTCACAATAATTACATATTTTATAAAAAATCATCCAAATTATTAATCTAACATATTTTAATTATTATTTTTAATTATATCAAATACTTGTAATGATAATTATACTTATACAAATTATTTATTCTGTACTACTAATTATTATTTATATAACTTTTATCAATTTTTATAATGTGTAAGGTCCCGTAGCTCAGTTGGTTAGAGCGTTGGTCTTATGAGCCGAAGGTCGCGGGTTCGAGCCCCGCCGGGACCATAATTTTTCTCACTGATGGGCCCAACTGGCAGTGTGGTCTGGCTGATGATGATCCAGGTGATTGGGCCGATATACGCTCACATGATGGGCACATGGTGATTGTTGTTGGTGGGGTCATTGGCATGTAGAATTGTGGGGAAAGTTTCAGTGCTCTCAGCTCCTGAACTTCCTTCTGCAAACGCCTGTTCTCTTCCGTTAGATTCTCGTAGCATCCCTTCAAGAACTCACAGTCAACCTCGGTTTGCTTCAACTTGGTCCTGTAACGGAGATAGAGAATTTGATTGGTTCCTTCTCCCATGTAAATAACCCTAACACGCAGGGGTAAAGCTGGAAAATCAGATCAACTTTGAGAAAATACCTCACCTTGCCCTTCTGTTTTGATACCAGACCTCGACTTGCCTTGGCCTCAGCCCCAGCTGCCTAGCCAATGCCATCTTCTGCTTCTGCAGGTTGAGGAAGGGAAAGATAAGGGAAAATCGGTGGAGAACTTGGCTACCTACGCCGGAGACTGTTCCATGAAGGATCTACTTACTGGGTTGAGGGTGCTGCGATCTTTGAATTTCTCTTCGAGAATTGCAGACTGGTCTTTAGAGAGCCTGAGCTTCTTCCTTGAGGTGTCACCGTCTTCCTCATCGCTGACACCGCGAGAAGAAGCTCTTTCCGTCTCGTTGTCCTCTCGATTCCCTTCCCTTCCGCTTCTTTTCCCTGCGCTCACACTCGAGAGAGTGCTTTTTGGTGAAGAGATGCCTGCTTCGTCTTGATGCACTACCAATTTCTTCATGTGTTAGAGTCATAATTTTGGAGACGATAAATTAACATCTCAAAATTTGAGACGTTTTAGCATTGTAATAGAATCGTTTTTGGTTAGAAACAAATCAGAGACGTTTATGTTTGTTTCTGTTTTAAATAATATTATATAATTATTAGATGAAACATATTAGAGTCGTATCTAAACGTCTCTAAATAAAATAATATCAGAAACGTGAGAATAACGTCTCTAATTTATCTCTAACATTAAAAAATTATAAAATATAATATTTTAATTTAATAATAAAATAAATAAATTTAAAATTATTTTTATATTTATTAATGATTCAGAAATAAATATTACTACGTATTGAAAACAGCAGTGTAGTAGGGCAGTGCAGCAGCATGCGACAAAATATTTCTAAATATTAATGATTCAGAAATAAACAACAGCATGCGACAAAAAAATATTGATTGTACAGCATGCGTAGTAGGGTGCAGTGCAGCATAGTAAGGGTGCGGTGTAGTATAGTAGGGTGCAGTGTAGCATAATAGGGTGCGGTGCAGTACAATAGGATAAGGTGTAGCGCAGAGATATCAAATCAATTAATTTTTTAATACTTTAAGTTGCCTACAAATACCTTAACTTGGTAATATTTTTTCATCAATTTGGTGAAGAGTCCATCGGTCGAAAGAGAACAAGAGGTATGAGTATTTTTTTTCTAAATTTGTTATTTCGAATTTTTTTATAATTTTGTTATATTATTATAAATATTATTTATGATATAAATTATTATTAAAATTTTATTTAGTTTATTTTATATTACAGATATGAGTACGTCAAGGAGATCAATGTCATCTTGCAGTCCTATTCAATTACCTCCATTACTCTTTGGATTTCCCAATGAAATATCCGATCAATCACTCAATGCAAATGATAGTGATGATGATAACAGAGTCGATTGTACCCAGTCAGGTTTCCAGCAACAACCTGAATCTTCTGATGAGGTAGAACTTCCACATGTTTCAGGAAAAATCTATCTGCAATTAGATAGATATAAATCTGGGTAAGTTAATTACAAAATTAATATATATTATTTTAATTTTTTAATCATTAATTAAAGTATTCAATAAATTAATAATTATCGTTTTTTTTTTGTAGATTTCTTTCTGTAAAAGCTTCAAGATTAATTACCAAAAATATCAAGGCTTATTACACTCAGGCATGGCATTCATGGCGTGCAATTGATTCAACAACAAAAGAGCTTTTGTGGAACAAGTTTAAAGTAAGAGTTTATTTATTTTTAATTATTTAATAGTTATATTATCAATTATATTTTTTTTTGATATTTATATTAAAACAAAATTAATTATTATATTATATTATATATAAATTATAAATTGATAAGATAATATTTATTATATAGGCACAAATGTATTGGGATGGTGATATAAGTGATGAGGTTGTTCGAATAATCTGGGATAAAGTTTGTTTCAAACGATTGAGGGATGCTTTGAACAAAGCTCGTACTACAGCTAAGCAAAAGGCAAATACTACTGATATTGCCGAAACTGATGGTTATGGCCCTGATTGGATAGATGACCAAGTATGGAGAGAACTGATAGGACCTAATTGTTGGGGTAGTTCCAAATGGAATGAAAGGTCCGAAAAATGCAAGACTAGCCGAATGACGTTAAAGGAAGGTAGCATTACAAAACATTGTGCAGGTTCTGTCTCTTTTGAATTAACAAGAGCAAGAATGGTAAGTAAAAATATTATCAAGTTATATTTTAATTAATTAATTAATTTGATTATTCCTGTTATTTGTGAAATTATTAGTTTTATTTACTTAATTATTTATTTTTATTTATAGGCTAAGAAATTAGGACGAGAACCATCTCATGCACAGGTGTTCAAAGAAACTCATACAATGAGTTCAAGTGGTAGCAACGATGATTTTGCTGATAATAAAGCAAAATTTGTTTGGGTAAAAATATTATTGATATTTAATAATTTTGTATGTAGATGTATATTTTTTATATTCAAATATTATTGCTATTATTTTGTTTTCAGGAAAAGTATAACTATCTTATGCAAAGCAAATATGGAGATGATCTTGCAGAGGCTCCATCTCTAGATGTAGATTTATGGAATGAGGCATGTGGTGGCCCTTCAGGAGGACGAATCTATGGTATTTCTGATAGTGCTGCCAGTGTGTACATTGGTCAAAAAGACAAAGATATTTCAGGTCATTCCCAATCTTCAGATGCAGATTTTCAATCTTGGAAAGCACAATATGAGAGTACACAAGATGGTTTATTGCAACAACTTCAAAAACAACAGTCAATTATTGAGAAGCAACAATCTCAAATTCAAGAACATGGTCAGATAATGCAGCGACTCATCAATAAGCTAGAGGAACGTCAAACATCTTCCCCTCACTCCCAACAAAGTGCCCATGCAAGTGCTGACTATGCACATCATCATACATCTCCCCATAGTTCACATCGTCAAAGAAGGTCACCTCGTCAATATAATACAGCCGGACATGATGTTCAAATGCCTTACTATCCAGTTCCACCATCAACCGGTCCACAATATCCAGACAATATTCAACATTGTCCACCACAACAATATCATCCATCATTTCAACAACTACTAGGCGCACCGTATTCGTATCAGCAGTATCCTATGCCTTTTCAATATTTCTCAAGGATATTACCAACATCATGCTTCATCCTCACAACAACACCAACAATCCTCTCCACCACATGGTCCACCACAACAACACCATCAATCCCAACCATCACCTTAGTATTATGTTGTGAATGTTTTGAATTTCAATGTATTTGTCTAAGTATTTCAATGTATTTCAATGTCGTTGATGTCTTAAATTTCAATGTGTTTATCTATGTTATGTTTTATGAAATCTTAATTCTGGAACACTTGTCTATTTATATTCGTATCAATATTAATTTGTCAGAAAAAAAGAGCAGAGTAGTCGTATCAATTAAGTAGTCATATCAAAAAAAAATTATCTGATTAGTCTAATTGATACTGAAAAAAAAGAGAGTAGTCGTATCAATATTTATTTTTCGGAATAGTCAAATCAAAACTGAAAAAGGAAAAAGTTGAGCAGTCACATCATATTTTTAGTAAATAATATTTGGATGTATTCTATATTACTTTATTATATTTCTTCTATATAAAGGGATTGTCATGCACCGCTACTTTTATTCATCATTTTCTATATTAGATCGTCGCCCAACTTGTTTCTCATTGTGGTTACTTAGCAAGAACAAAGGTAAGAAAATGACGTATATATTTATTTTATTATTTATTAACTTTATTGTTTATATAGATCATTTACTTTAAGAGTTTTGATTTTAAGTTTTAGTATATTAAATATATTTCTTAGACTAATATTACTAATGGGATATTACTAATTATTTTTTGTAATTAATGGCAGCATTCCAATTGGGGTGATCTTTTTGTTCAACATATGGACACTAATCGTAGTTGGATTGTATCGACGAATTAATAAAGCTGGCGGTATAAGTAAAAAGTTTGTTATTGGCGTCGAGGAATTTTTGAATTATGTTTACTCTCAAGCAGACTTAATCACTTCGCATGGTCAAATCCGATGTCCTTGTAGGAAATGTGAAAATTTGCATTTTCTTAATAGGGATGATGTGAATTATCACTTACTAAAGAAGGTTTTGTTAAATATTATCATGTGTGGACTTCTCATGGGGAAAACTATCGTAATGATAATACTAGATCTTCACAAATACCAAATGATAATTCACAGTTTGAGCAGAATTGGGATGCAGGGATGGCTGCTATGGTCAATGATTTTGAAGCTGCCTAACCAACAAGATTTTGAGTCTGAACTGGGCACGGCTGATGTCCAAACTCACAGGCAAAAATATTTTATGATTTTTTGAATTCTAGTAAGGAACCACTGTGGATGGTTGCACTAGTTCACATAATCATTTATCTGCTGTCGCTCGATTGCTTCATGCAAAATCGTACTGCGGATTGTCAAATTCGCAATATGATTATTTTACTAAAGTATTTTTGGAGTTCTTGCCGCATGACCACAAAATACCAAGAGATTTTCAAAGTGCAAAGAAGTTTGTGGAGAAAATGGGTTTGAGGTATCAATATATTGACATGTGTAAGAATTTTTGTATGATTTACTATGGTGATGATGCAGATGGCTATGACTGTAGAATTTGTGGACAAGCACGGATCAAACGAGTTGGAAAGAAGGGGCCCATTGCATTCAAAAGATTAACTTATTTTCCAATTATTGATAGGCTTCAACGATTGTTCATGGCTAGACAAACTGCTCAATATATGACATGGCATGCATTAAATACACCTGAAGATGGAAAAATATCACATCCATCACATAGTGAAGCATGGATGCATTTTGACCGTACTTATCCAAGTTTTTGCAGCTGTATGCCCGAAATGTCAGGTTGGGTTTATGCACTGATGGATTTAGCCATTTAACTTTACTTCTAAACCACAGACTTGTTGGCCGGTGATTATGACAGTTATAACTTACCTCCAGGTATGCGTATGAAATCACAATTTATGTTCCTCTCACTACTATACCCAGGTCCGAAAAGCCCAGGAGGGATATGATATTTGTTTACGACCTTTGATTGATGAGCTAAATATTTTATGGACAGTGGGTTGTGAGACTTATGATGCTTACAAGAGAGAAAATTTTCAGTGAGAGCAGCCTTGTTGTGGACAATTAGTGATTTTCCGGCATATGGCATGTTGTCTGGTTGGAGTACTCATGGAGACTTGCTTGCCCGTATTGTCTAGAAAATAATAAATCTTTTACTTTACAAGCAGGTGGAAAGCCATGTTGGTTTGATTGTCATCGTCGATTTTTGCCAGAGAATCATACTTTCCGTCGTCAACAAAACCAATTTTATAAAGGAAGCGAGAAAGAGATATGTCGTTACCTATATCCATCAGGTGAGGAATTATATTCACGTGTTTGTGAGGTTTAATCATGTTCCCTTTGGGTTACAATTTCGTAGAGATAAACCTTTTGGTTATGGGGTGGAGCACAATTGGACAAAGATGAGTATTTTTTTGGAATTGGAATATTGGAGAACAAATCTTATTCGTCACAATTTGGATCCTATGCATGTTGAAAAAATGTGTTTGATAATATATGGAATACAGTTATGGACGTTTCAGATAAAACAAAGGATAATGTGAAATCAAGACAAGATTTAGCAAGGTATTGTTTTCGGCCACAGTTGGAGTGAAACAAATGGGTGAAAGATTGTTAAAGCCAAAGGCACCATTTGTTTTGACAAAACAACAACAACTGGATATATATCGGTGGTTAACAAATGTTAAATTTCCAGATGGGTATGCTTCAAATATCTCCAATTGTTGTTAACTCTGTTGATGGAAAATTATATGGTCTTAAATCCCATGACTGTCATGTATTTATGGAGAGGCTCATCCCGATTGCTTTTCGAGATTCACTTCCTACCGCGGTTTGGGAAGCATTGACAGAACTCAGTCAATTCTTTAGGGATTTATGCTCTACTGTTTTGCATTATGATCGTATGGAAATATTGGAGCAAAATATCATCTTAATTCTTTGCAAGTTAGAGAGAATATTTCCTCCAAGTTTTTTTGATTCCATGGAGCATCTCCCAATTCATTTGGCTTACGAGGCAAAAATAGGTGGACCGGTGCAATATAGATGGATGTATCCATTTGAGAGGTTAGTTTTATAGTTTATAATTTATTTAAAATTTTTATTTCTTATATATTTGTAACTTGTTGACACTAACTTTTTTTTAGGTACTTGTACCATCTTAAGCAAAAAATAAAAAATAAGGCGGCTGTTACTGGGTCTATTACCAAGGCATATATCATTGAAGAAATTGCCAATTTTTGTTCGTTATACTTCAATGACAATGTTGAGACGAAAATGAATAGACCTCCAAGATATGATGATGGTGGTACTACTGGTGATGATTCCAGATTATCTATCTTCAAACATCCAGGTCGACCATTGGGTGCCCGAAATAAGAAAAAAACTTTATCGGATGAAGCATTAAGATGGATGAGGACATATGTTCTTATTAATTGTGATGAAGTTACGCCATACTTGAAGTAAGTTTTGTATTATATTATTAAATTTTTCTAATAAGATAAAATTTACTAATCAATTTATTGCAGTCATTTTTGTTCAATGCTGAGGAGACAAAACGACGGAATTAGTGAGCTTGAAGTGATGTGTCAACGCGACAAACATTTTGCAGATTGGTTGTTGAATTCGGTAAGTTTATATTACTTGGAAACTTATAAATTTAGAAAATTATTCGAACATAACTATAACTTATACATATTCTATCTTTTTTATGTAGCTTAATAATATGGGCCAATATGATGAGAGGATATATCATATTGCTTATGGACCATCTCGTTCAGCTACATATTATAGAGGCTATATCACTAATGGTTTCAAGTTTGAAACAATCGATGCTTGTGTTGGTAAAACCACTCAGAATTATGGTGTTTGTGTTAAAGGACATATAACTGGTGGAGACGAACATGATTATTATGGATATGTGGAAGAAATAATTGAGTTGCAGTATTTTGGAGAAAATAACAAGGTGGTTCTTTTCAATTGTAGCTGGTATGATACAGAAAATAGAAGGGGGATAAATATTCATCATGGAATAGTTGAACTTAATAGTCGCTTGCGTTTAAAGACGCAAGATACTTATGTACTTGCACAACAATGTCAACAAATTTATTATTTAAGTTATCCTGTAAGAAGCAGACAAAACTGGTTGGTGGTTTGCAAGACGAATGCCAAACAAAAGATTGAGGTAGCTTTAAGGGTTACAAATGATATAGACATTGAGGAGCAATCAAATAAGGAGGCATTATTAGCTTATCAACAAGACGAATTGAGAGACTTGACCGTAATACAATTTGATGAAGAAGATGTTGATGCCACAATAGATGGAGACGAGCTACTTCGTATGGATGAAATTAATGATGAATGTGCAGAAGAGTTCATTGAGGAATATGAAGATATTGATGATAATACAGTTATTGACGATGATGCCGACGACAACGACGACGACGACGACGACGACGACGACGACGACGACGACGATAACGATAATAATAATGATGATTGAGTAATTTACTTCTTTTGATAATTAAATATGTTGTTTGTGCTCCTATTCTATAATATCATATATGTGTGTATTTATTTGGACTTATTCAGATTGTAATATATTTTAATATCTGTATTATTTTATTATTTATTATAAATTGATGAAAATATTTTACGGATGCCTTTTATTTACTATATTGAATATTTTAAAAAATTTATCAAGGATTTTTAATATTTAATTTATTATATATTAATATTTTAAATAATTAATAATGATTTTTAATAAAAATTATATTATTTACTTATTTTTATAAATAAATTCAATTAAATAAAGTAATGATAATGTTATGATAAATAAAATAATTTATAAAAAATAAATTATAATTTTAAATTATATTAAAAAAATGTATTTAATAATTATCTCTAATAATAATTTAATATAAGATAAATATAAAGATTTTAATAAATAATTTTAAAAAAATAAAATAATAATTAATCTTCAATCAAAATAATAAATAAAAAAATATAATTTTTATTATTAAATAGCTTTCTAAAAATGTGAGCGCGAACTGAAATTTTTTTCCGTTCCGCGCGCAGCAACTTTAAATGTTTTATTTTTTCCTCGTTAAACGTGACAGTTTCCAATTACCCATGCCCTTTATCATACCCTGCCGTCTCCCCCATACTTTACCGTGCAGTCTCTTCTTCTAACCCTTGCTCTCCCCTTTTCGCAAAGCTCTTCCTTTCTCCATTTTTTTTTCAAAACGCAGTCTTCTTTATAAATTTTTTTCTTCTATCTTTGTTTTGTGTTTACTCTTCAGGTGAACTCGCTGATGTCTCCATTGTTATGTCAAGCACTTGGAAGGAAGGAGAAAAGAAGACATGCAGATCAAAGTATTAAGTTTGATAAAATTGTTTCATCGATGGAGAAAGACGGCCGAACAACAGGAAATAAAAGACCCAATCTCTTGATTTTAGTTATTTAACTCTCCCATAGCGACAATCTGTTTTTCTTTGAGATTTTTCTTTTTTTTACTTCTGCCTTGGCTTCCTATCTCTCTTGTTTATAACCGGGTTATTTTTATTTTGTGTGATTGTTCGGTAGAAACTGAAGATTTTCAGCTTGCGTGGCTTGGTCAAGGAACTAGCTCTTTTCCCTGCGTTGATGCGTGGCTTGGTCAAGGAATTAGATTTTTTCCCAATGTTTGCGTGGCTTTGTGTCTTTCCCCTTGTGCTGTATTCAAGTGTAGCTTCGGCTTGATGCTCCATTCCCGTACTTGCCGCCGTTTAATCGTCTTTTGGTTATCCAGTTAATCGTGTAATTGATTGCAATAAATTTCATTGTCTTCGAAATTTTTTATCCGTCGGTTACGGAGATCATGGATTGTATTTATTAATTTAAAATTAGATATTTTTTTAGATTTTTTATTATATTTATATAATATATTTGAGAATATAATATTTTAATTTTATTTTAATTGTTATTTAATTTTTTAAATTATAACATATTTCGTAATTATATAATATTAATATTAATATTTATTAATATTATTAAAATGAATTATGATATTAATATCATTAAAAATTAAATATTATATTTAAGATTTTTAAAATATTTGTAAAATTGTGATATTCGAAAACGTGATATATAAGATTTTTAAAATTAAATGTTACATCTATTTCAAAATAGATTTTACTAAATTTCATATTTTGAGACGTTTTTGAATCTTTTAATTTTAATTATTATAAAATAAAATAAATATATTTTATATTATAATTTGAGACGTTTTTGAATTCTTATTTGTGTCGATTGTAAATATAATATATATATTTTATTGTTAAATTTTGAGACGTATTTGAATAGTTCAACTTTTTGACTCAAAAATTTAGAGACGTATTAGTGTCGAAATATAAATTAGCGACCATGTTTTTTGAGACGTTCTCCAGTCGTCTCAAATTTGTTTTTATTATGACTCTATTCATGAACACAAACATATTTGAGACGAAATAGGATTGTCTCAAAACATGAAGAAATTGGTAGTGATGTCATGTCGTTTCTGGAATACAGATATATGGTAAGAATGAGAGCGTTGTCTAATAGGTTTAGATTGGCATGGTACTCCTATCCCATCATATATTTTGATATACGCCAGAATCAAGGCTGTCCTGAACTTACAAGGAGAGTTATATTGACGAACAGCCGATCTATCGAATATGGGCACATTCGCCAGACGGATGCCTTTCTGCAATATACATCTGATTTTATTGGACGTCGAGCTGCCCTAACTGACACCACTCTGCAGGAATTCAGCCTTGTTTTCGGGGAAGAACGCATTTCATTTGGTGCTGAATCAAGTGAACCAACTGGTTGTAATCAAGATTACCACGTTGATGCGGCAATAAATTATGCAATAGAAAATCATGTCAAAGAGCTTTTTCTATACTTTCTTGGTCCTGTACAAGTTTCTAGAATAGGCATAGGTGGTATTGCTTCTGGATTCTATCCGCTGCCTCAGTTGGTGTTGTCTGCAAGATCAATCACGGTTTTGAGGTTAACAGGTTTGCATTTTGCTTCGCACGATCTTGTATTCACCTCTCCTATCTTATGTAGCTTGAGCATCCACAGCTGCAGCGGGATAAGGTTCATTAGGGCTATGGTTTCTTGTGAGAAACTCAAAACTGTACAGGTAATTGACTGTACTAAGGCGATGGTGACGGAGAAGATTGAGATAAGTGCACCCAATCTTGATTTATTCTCTTATACAGATGGATATTTTTCCACGGAGATAAATGCAAAATATTGTGAGATTGATATTTTATCTTGCAAATCTCTTCAGCATTTAGATTTGCAGTCGTCTGGATTACCAAAAGAGTGGATTGAACAGAATCTAGCAGGACTGCCCCTCCTGAAGACACTAAGTTTGACTGGCTGCCATGCCTTGAACAACCTGAAGATCTCCCATAATGGGCTTACAACTGTTGAGTTTTCTCAGTGTTTGAACCTGCTGAAGGTTGAGATTAATGCGAGTAGAATGGGTTCTTTTGCTTTCGAAGGTTGTCCAATGCTCACTCCTTCTTTCTTCTTCAATTCTTCTGCAATGCTGAAAGCTGTGATAAGGTTTAAGGGATATTTTACGGTTGGATACTTGGATTGGACCCCTTATGTGACAGATTTTCTTGCATCGTTTGGCCAATGTATAGTACTGAAAATCCATCTAAGAAATGAAGAGGTATGGTGCTTGATTCCTTAATTTTGTTTTGTTTCAAATTCTTAGCTGATCTGTATGTAATGTATGATTCTCCGAAGCAGCTTCTGCTCATTCCTCATGAAGTGAGGTGGATGACATCCCCACCACTATGTGATCTCAAGAATCTTTATCTGGTGATAGAGTTGGAAACGAGTTGAGAAACGAGTTGGGTGAGTTGCCGCAAGTGGAACTTCTGCAGATAGTTGACAGTGTGCTCTGGCTTGCTCCCAGAGTTGAACTCATATCCATTGTTTGTGATTCAGTAGAAAAATCATTACAGGTAGCTCGTAACTCTAATGATCTTTCAGAAAAGAAAAAGAAAACCCCTCTTGGTTGACAAGAGTATGACACAAATTTGTAATTCCATTTTGCAGCTGAGCTATGCCTTGCCTGGAGATGACATTGAAGATCTTCCCTTCTGCAATGGCATAGCAGAGGTTACATTTAACAATTTTAAGCCTTACGAAGAGGAACTTCTGCAGCAGCTTCTACAGCAGTGTAGCTGGACAGTATCCACTGATTGGAAATAATATCTCTGATGGGCTGAAGCTGAAGCGTAAGATAATTCACACCAACAGACACTATATATAGATATAGACATAGCTATGGTAAATTATCACCTTTTTGTTATCTAGAACCACACTACTGCTTACTGGATCGTGTTTGAACTCTGTTATTCTATTTTCCTTAATTAAAAAGGATTACAGGATTGGACAGCCTTATGTGACCTTATCTATATATATAAGAAGGGGAAGGAGAGGTAAATAGAGTTGTGCTTTTTTCTCAGAGATAGAAAGATCTATATACTTCCTGCTTGGTGTCTGCTCATTATGTCGGCGGAAGACAGGCTTTCAGAACTGCCAGACCACTTGATTCATCATGTCATGTCGTTCCTGGAATTCCTTCGCGGGCGACGGTGCCGTTCAGGTGAAGGAAGTCACATTTCATGTCACTCCTCTTGAAGTGAATAAGGAATTTGGAGAATTGCGGGCATTGCCCTCGATGAAGTTTTTAAGAAACACAGGATTCCATTGGGTGTTTCGTACAGTTGCATGGGGATGATACATTCTTAATTTCATTTCCTTTTCATGAAGTCATGAGTTACGAGATTATAGATAATGCAAATCTTAGGGATGATATTTTCGTGGAGTTTCATCCATGGAGCATGGAGGTAGGAGGACAGACGATGGGGGAGGCTTTGTTGGTTGAGCTTGAGGGGTATACCCTTCATGCTTGGGTCGAAGATATTTTCAAAAGGGTTAAATTACCTGACAGGAAATTCTCGTTTGAGATGGAAAACATATCTGTTCAGACGAAGCATTTATTATAGAGAGAATATGAACAAGATGATAACATGAAGCCATGCAGGACGTGAACGGAGTGGAAAAGATATCATCCCTAAGATTTTCAAATATGCTACTTATCAAGAACGGTTGTATGAGGCATCTTGGATTAAGCCAAACCTAATATATCGTTTGAGGTGTAATATGCTACTTATCAAGAACGGTTGTATCTTGGATTTTCAAATAACCTATTGCTATTGCTGTAACAGAGTAGCAAAATCTCCTGAAAGGAGTAATATCAGGTAGTTTGGATTTATATTTTTCAGGTTCATGATCGTCCATCTAACTCTAATAGGGTATCTAGTATCCTAGTTTTGTTAGTGTTGATTTTGCAAAACCAAAACTAAAGTAATAACCCATATTTTTGTCACTTCAGTGTTGGTTTGCACATCCTTCTCCTTTAGGTTTTCATAATGTCGATGGGTAAGGTGTTATTTACAAAATTAATCAATAATACTAAAGTTATCCTTAATTTAAATAACATATTAACACAATATTACACCTCACACTCACATTAAGTAAATCTGTCGAACTCCACTGAAGAATATGTAAGTATTTTTTTACCCGACTAATTTATATATTATTTTTTTAAAAAAAGTCTTCACTCGCTACCTCTTTTCTTATCATGAATTTGTATAGTTATGGAATATTTGTAAAACTAGTTGCGATTGAAGGGAGTTTCTGTTTTTTAACACGGTGATGAACACGAGCGTGTGAATTCTTTAGACGGTTTAATTATGAAATACACGGCCTGTTATTGTTTGCAATACCCGTGTTAAATTTTGTGAATTTACACACAGTCGGTGAACACGACTGTGCTTTACAATGTCACAAGCGTGTTATATTAACACACGCAAGTGTATTTTTATATATGGGTCATATTAATTGATTATATTGATACACATGGCCGTGTAGTTAATACACACTGCCATGTGAATGATTTTCACTTGTTTTTTTTCAATTTTTATTGGCAATTGGATAGATGACTGATATAAATTTTCTTTGTGTTATAGGTGAGACAAGAGTTTATTCGAAGACAAAAAATTTGTGTCGTAGTACAATATTAGTTGTCAATAGTGCATGTGGTCCTCATGTTAATATTTATGATATATAAAAAAATCAAGAAATATAGGTGTGGTGAATTACTTGAACCCAAATATTTTTATGATTTTGTTTGTAGACGTGAGGATCTTCACAATTTAGTTCACAATTGTTTGATCTTCACAATTTGTATATTTACAATATATCAGAATGACTAGTAACACCTCTAATTTATTGTGTATGATAGTATTATCTGGTAGATGCAGGATATACCAATGACGAAGGTTTTCTTGCCCTATATAGGGGTCAAAGCTACCACTTGAATGAATGGCGAGATAGTCATCGTCCATCTATTGTGAAAGAGTATGTTAATTTGAAACATGTGTCTACGAGAAATGTCATTGAGCGTTGTTTTTGATCAGTTTAAAGCGTGTTGGGCCATTTTAAGAAGTCCAACATTCTACCCAATTCGTACATAGTTTAATATCGAACTAATATATTACTTGTTATATAATCATATCAAACAAGCATGACAATTGATCCATTAGGGGATACATATGACTATGAAGTATTTGATCAGAATAAAGAAGATACTAGAAGCATATCGAGAATTGAAACCTCAGAAGCTTTGACAACTATTATAGATGAACTTGTCATTTCTATATTCAACACATGTCGTGCATAAAATTGTGTTTGTATTAGCAAACTGAATGTTTGAGTTTTTAATTTTATTTAGTAACTGGATATTTGAGTTTGTATTTGTTTTTGTATTAATACTTGTATATTTAAGTTTATGGTTCGCATATAATGCATGTTCTGAACTCACTTGAAACATATTATAAAAAATCACGATTATCATTACAACAAACAACACATAAAAAATATATAGTTCAACAAATGCTTCAGTCAAACCAATAAAGTACAACAATAACCAGCATATAAATAATTGTCATACATTAAACTAGAATAACATTAAAAAAACTAGGGTGATGACATATGCCTATCCTGATTGCCCAATCAAAACCGTATAACCTTTGATCTATTCTATATTATAGCTTCTCTGTCCAGTTCAAAAGTCAACATAAATTCTAAGAACAGTTTCTTATAGTTATTTTTGTGAATACGAGCCATAACAAATGGCCCACCAGATACAAGCAATGAGTTTATCTCCTCAATTACACTAAGCGATGTCATATCATCAAACTCAATGAAATAATTTGGCTCAATTGGTTTGTTTTGGATACGATGATACCTGACCAAGTGTTCCTTCGAATTAAATCGAAGGAGTGGATGTTCAGAATTGTTTAGTATCATGTGTTTCCATTTTGTCTCCTTTTCTTTTCGTTTTCCTTGTCCACTCATAATTTAAAATCACTAGCAAAAGCAATCAACCAAAAATAAACATAATGTTATTACTATAAGCATAATCCTAAACATCTAAACATACTGGTGAATCATAAACATGATCATGTAACAATAACATAAACTCGTGATTAACATATACAAAACAAAACCCTAACCACTTACCTAGATGTTTGAAAAGAGAAAGTTGATAAAGCTTTTATTCTTGTAGAAAAATTCATCGTTAATAGTGACCAACAGGTGTGGAATGAAAGCAATGGTGTATGAGGGTCGAGAGAGGAAATCAATGAAACATAAAACAAAAATGAAACAAAAACCCAACTGTCGTATTTAAATGTCGAATGGTTACATGACCGTGATTTTAAATGATGCAATCATATATATGCTTACACGGGCTTGTTATTTCTTAACATGGTCGTGTTTTTTTAAAAAAAAATATAAGAATGTGCTAATTTCTGTCCCCAAATTTTTTGGGGTTGTGTAGTTACACGGTCGTGTTATTCGAAACCATGAATGTGTAATAAATAACACGATTGACTTGCTCCATAACACGACCGTGTTTTGTGGTTGTGAGGCCGTGTTAATTTCTGTCTCTTCAAATTTTAGGGGTCATGTAGTTCTACAGTCATGTTATTCAAAACCACGATCATGTTATAAATGACACAATTTACTAACTCAATAATGCAACCATGTTATGTGGTTTATTGACCTTGTTAGTTAATATTTTCCCAACTTCTTCTGAGAAGTGATGGTACACGGCTGTGTAAAAGAAAATACGAGAGTGTTTCATGAAACACGGTTTAGATATTAAATAATATGGTCGTGTGTGAGTTTTGATGTGGACTGTGTTATGTTCTATCTTCAATAATCAATATCGTTGCACGATTACAGGACCATGTGGATTAATACACGTCTGTGTTAGAAAATTTATGATTATTTTTTATAATTATTTTATAAGTATCCCAACCTATTTTTCATATGTATCCCGTATGTATTCATATTGATAAATCTTAGAAATGCTTGTATTCAAAATAACAATAACATAATATTTTCAAAATATCAGTTTATTCAACTAACAAATATAGCAAAACAAAAAGTTTGTTTGGTTCTACACATTCATAATCATTATAAGACCAAACTACATATACAAAATTTCTGCATAAGTTTTATTACAGACAAAGTGGTTAGCAAAATCTTAAAGTCTATCGTATGCTAAAGATTAAGTATTTTTGCTTATTAGATGAAACACACGTGTCTCCTTTTCTCTGTATTTAAGTTGTAGAAAATAATAACATTATCCATAGAGGTACTAATCAGCTGAACAACTTTGATTTTGTTCAAAATATGCACCTGAATCTTGCATTATTTAACTTCAATTTCATATCACGAATATCTAAATCTATGATTATAACAAAGAGAGCTTTATAGGTATTGTCCAAGACTATAATTAACTTGTCTGCTACCTAGAGATACTTAGAGTTGTTTTCAACTTTTTTCTTGGTGTGAGAGTTTGAACCTTCACAAGGTGCATCAGAGTGAGACATTGAGACCTAATCAGTCAAGTCATCCACGTTGTCAACTTCATAGTTTCAACCTCTTCTGGTACATCTTCAGTTTCACAATCAACGGATAGATTTTCATGGGCAGGATTTGTTCCAAATATAATTAAAAGCTCATCATAATAACATAAGCACTGATCCGAGCAGCTGCCTTGTGATTCTACCAAATAAAAATCATGAACATTAATATTTAAATTGATAGATGGAGTATATAAAGTATATTGAATGACGAAAAAAATTGGGTACAATATATTTTATCCCAGACATCCTTCTTAACTATAATACATTTACAAATTATCCCAACCAAATCCACTATTATTGTTGCTAATCATGTCATAAATAATTTTAAAATGGGACTTCAACGTTTTCACCCAGATGTGAGGATTGGGGGATGAAAGGGTAGCCAGGAGATTTAGGTTGGTACTTAGGTGGGGGAGCTAGGTTGGTTTTCGGGTGAATATTAGAGAGCGGGGAGAGGTGTCTTTTTTAGAAGAGAGAGTCAATTCCTTGGATTGCTTTTTGTGTTATCTTTTTGCCTCGTGGAGGAGTTGAAGTTCTGGTTAATTGATGTGAATCTTGACAGTGAAAATAAGGACTATATGTCGTGGGGGCAGGATTGCAAGACTTCTATGTGAAAATTTGTGTCCAGCTTCTGGAAGCAACTCACCATGGGGAGGCAACAGATGTTTTCCCGGTAGTCTGGAAGAGCTTTGGAACCTAGAAGAGCAAAAAAATTTTATGGCTGACTTCGACCTAGATAAGTTTGTCCATGGTCGAATTTTAACCATGGACATACTCCTAAAGTTGAGAATGTTAGGTAAAAAAGACATAAAAAGGAGAGGAATATAATGGGTGGCCCCTAAGATTTGATGGTTGGTTGAAGGCAAGTCTTCATGTGTAGCATTGTCCGTAAGATGTGCTACGGAGATGGCTTCAAATGGCTTTCTCAGGTACATCAAGTAGTTATGCAACCTATATATATTTGTTTATATAATATTTTTATTTTTTTTTAATACAATTGATATTATCTCACTCCACCCCATCCTTAATCACCTAGTCTATTCCTCACCCCACCCCACCCTACCCCACCCCACCCTTAATCACCTAGTACAATATAGAATAATGGATTGTGAGACCTAGCCCGTAGGGAGGGTCAGGTTACCCAATCCCACATCTGAAAGGAGCAAGGGAGGTCTTGGGCTTATATGTGTTGTGTGAGTGGATCATTTGTAACAAGATGCATCTTTTGGGCCATGTGGTTAGAAGCCCGACTCAGCGTTGCAGTGTGATCCATCACATGCACATACACGTTCGAGCCCGTCGGGCCAAAGGTCCGGGGGCCGGGTCGTGACAAATGGTATTGTAGGCGATCTCGCTCCCTTTTTCGTATGGGCTTGGGCCATGTTGTGTGTTCACGTTTGGGTTTGTGAGTTTGGGCCCAAGGCAGTTACGTTGGGCTCCCCTAGTGAGGACACGAGGTCTATAAGGAGGGGAGATTGTGAGACCTAGCCCGTAGGGGGGGGTGTTGTGTGTTCACGTTTGGGCCGTGTTGTGTGTTCACGTTTGGGCCCAAGGCAGTTACGTTTGGCTCCCCTTGTGAGCACACGAGGTCTATAAGGAGGGAAGATTGTGAGACCCAGCCCGTAGGGGGGTTAGGTTACCCAATCCCACATCGGAAAGGTGCGAGGGAGGTCTTGGGCTTATATGTGTTGTGTGAGTGGATCATTTGTAACAAGATGCATCTTTTAGGCCATGTGGTTGGAAGCCCAATCAGCATTTCAGTTGTGATCCATCACACGCACATAAATGTCCGGGCCCGCCAGACCAAAGGTCCGGGGGCCAGGTTGTGACAAATGGTAGCGGAGCCAATCTCGCTCCCTTTTTCGGGTGGGCTTGGGCCATGTTATGTGTTCACGTTTGGGTTCGTGAGTTTGTGCCCAAGGCAGTTACGTTGGTCTCCCCTAGTGAGGACACGAGGTCTATAAGGAGGGGAGATTGTGAGACCTAACCCGTAGGGGGGGTCAGGTTACCCAATCCCACATCGGAAAGGAGCGAGGGAGGTCTTGGGCTTATATGTGTTGTGTGAGTGAATCATTTGTAACAAGATGTATCTTTTGGGCCATGTGGTTAGAAGCTCGACTCAGCATTGCAGTTGTGATCCATCACACGTACATACACGACCAGGTCTGCCGGGCCGAAGGTCCGGGGGCTGGGTCGTGACATGGATCGTGTTTGAAGTCTGTTATTTTATTATTAATAATGAAAAATAATTACAAACAAACTTATCTAAACCTATTTATAAGAATTCTGATTTGTTTCCGTGGAAGAATGCTTTTCATATGTTGCTGAATCAAGTGAACCAACTGGTTGTAATCAAGATTACCGCGTTGATGCGGCCATAAACTATGCAATAGAAAATCATGTCAAAGAGCTTTTTCTATACTTTTTCTTGGTCCTGTACAAGTTTCTAGAATAGGCATAGGTGGAATTGCTTCTGGATTCTGTCGGTGTAGTATGCAAGATCAATCACGGTTTTGAGGTTAAAAGGTTTGCATTTTGCTTCGCAAGATCTCGTATTCACCTCTCCTATCTTATGTAGCTTGAGCATCGAGAGTTGCAGCGGGATAAGGTTCATTAGGGTTATGGTTTCTTGTGAGAAACTCAAAACTGTACAGGTAATTGACAATACTGAGGTGAAGAAGACGGAGAAGATTGAGATAGGTGCTCCAAATCTTGATTTATTCTCTTATGAGGACAGATATTTATCCTCGGAGATAAACACAAAAATTGTGAGATTTATATTTTAGATTGCAAATCTCTTCAGAATTTAGAATTGCAGTCGTCTGGATTACCAAAAAAGTGGATTGAACAGAATCTATCAGGACTGCCTCTCTTGAAGACTGTACGTTTGACTGGCTGCTATGCCTTGAACAACCTGAAGATCCCCCATAATGGGCTTACAACTGTTGAGTTTTCCGAGTGTATGAACCTGCGAAAGGTTGAGATTAATGCGAGTAGAATAGGTTCTTTTGTTTACGAAGGTAGTCCAAACTCACTCCTTTTTCTTCCTTAATTCTTCTGCAAGGCTGAAAACTATGATAAGGTTTACGGGATATTTTACGGTTGGATACTTGGATTGGACCTCTTATGTGACAGAGTTTCTTGCATCGTTTGGCCAATGCATAAAACTGAAAATCCATCTAAGAAATGTAGAGGTATGGTGCTTCTGGAGTGAAAATGTATTACGAGAACAGAGTATATTCATTCCCAACTTCAGGCTAGCCAGTAAAGCACAAATACAAGGAAAATATTTTCTGCCTTTCTTTCTGAACAAGTATGTGTATATAAGCCTTTTCTGCAAAATTTGTTCCTAACTGTATTATTCTCCATTCTTCTCTTTTGTCATATTTAATTTTCTGTTGCTGCGGCTAACGCTGGCAGTGCATAATCATCCATCCAGCGTGGTGTATTCCTTGGTCTGGTTCCTCTACGCCTCTGCATAATCGTGCTCCCCTTGGCCCTTCCCGTAAGTGTGCCAGGATTCAGCTTATCCCCTGTAGTACCATCTGTGTTGTTTATAACATTAGCCCCATCTGCAAGTTCAACCTTGTCTTCAAGGTTCTGATGAAGAAAGCTGCGTTGGATTTGTAACTTATCTTCCCATGTAGAATCAGTTTATGGTAACCCATCCCAACGAATTAACCATTGCTCAAACTGTTGATTACCACGTTGGACCATACGTTTTTGCAGGATTGCTATCGGTTCGAGTATCAGATTTGTAGTAGTGTCCACAAAATGTAATGGAGTAATCTGCTGTTCCGGTGTGCTTTAACATGGACGTAGGACCGAGATGTGAAAAACCAGATGGATGCGAACTGCAGCTGGTAAGTCTAGCTTGGATGCAACTGGTCACGCGCGCCACTACTTGGAATGGACCAAAATAGTGAGGGCTGAGCTTACTATGTAGCAGTAGGCGCAACGAATTTTGGCAGTAAGGCTGCAGCTTGACAAAGACCCAATCTCCCACAGCTAGAGTTATATCTTTCCTGCACTTATCTGCATAGAAATTCATCTGGTTCTATGCTCGAATTAATTAGCACGTAATAGTCGCAGCAGTTCATCTCATTGAATCAACTGCGCTTCTACCAGTGTGTTGTCAGAGGACCCTCAAACATAGCGAGACAAGACTGGTGGTGGTCGACCATAGAGAACCTGGAATGGGGTGAGATGAGCTGCTATTTGAAACAAAATATTGTACCAAAATTCTGCCTATGGTAGCAAGGCAACCCAATTAGAAGGTGTATTGCCAACAAAACAACGGAGATACATTTCCAGGGTCCTATTAGTAACCTCAGTCTGGCCATCCGTTTGAGGGTAGAAGGCTGTACTGGGGGATAGTTTGGTTCCATGAATCCAATGCAATTCCTTCCAAAAAGTTGTGAGAAACCTGGGATCACGGTCCGAGACTATGGACACCGGAATGCCGTGCAGCCTTACTATCTCCGCGATGAATGTAGCAGCAATAGAATCACTGGTTACAGGGGCTTTGAGTGGTAGAAAATGGCCATACTTGGAGAGGCAATCAACCACCACAAAAATAACAGAGTATCCTCTTAAAATGGGCAGGCCTGTTATAAAGTCCATAGAGATATCCTCGAACACCTGTTCCGGCACTGGTAAGG
Organism: Passiflora organensis; assembly: GCA_019739055.1. Lineage (NCBI taxonomy): Eukaryota > Viridiplantae > Streptophyta > Magnoliopsida > Malpighiales > Passifloraceae > Passiflora > Passiflora organensis. Next base: position 6,648 of record JAEPBF010000171.1, on the reverse strand, counting down.
GTTGTAGTAGCCCCGATAGTTTCAAGGAAGAGTCCTTCATTCGTTGACAGAACTGACAATTGGCAATGAAGGCTTGGACATCAGAGCGCATCGTTCACCATTAAAAATTGGCAGATAAACGGTGAAAGGTTCGTGTGACTCCCGAGTGACCCCCTACCAATGATTCATGGAATTCTTTGAGCAGCAATTCACGCAGTGGAGAGGCAGAAGAGATTACCAATCGATCCTTGTAGAATAATAGACCTTCATAAAAAACAAAACCTGGAGTGGTTAAGGAATGATCCCGCAATTTTCTCTGCAACTCTAGCAACTCAGGATTTTCCAGATTTTCTTGTTTGATTTTGTCTAAGATACCAAAAGATATCGAAGATACTGGAAATAACTGAGGTGATTCTGGTATCCTGGATAAAGCATCAGCGGAAATATTCTGTTTCCTTGCACGGTAACAAATCTCGAAGTCATAGCCAACAAATTTGCTCAGCTATTTTTGTTGGTCGGGTGTCTGAATGACCTGCTCTGTTAAATGTTTCAAAGATTGTTGATCCATGATAATGGTGAACTTTCGGCCCAACAGGTAATGTTTCCATTTAGCAATTGCACGTGCGATAATGAACATCTCCTTCTGATAGGTTGAAGCTGATTGTATTCGAGGCAGAAGCTTTTGACTGTAAAAAGCGATTGGGTGTTTCTCTTGAGATAAAACATCCCCGTTGCCTACATTTGATGCATTTGTTTTCAACACAAAGGGCTGCCAAAAATCAGGAAACTGAAGTACAGGTGTAGAGCCAAGCAAATTCTTCAAATTCTGAAAGGCTGCTACGGTAATGTCGTTCCAGTGGAAGTAATTCTTACGCAATAAATCTGTTAAGGCACCAGCAACTGTGGCATAGTTGCGTATAAAATGCCTATAATAGCCAGCAATGCCTAAGAAGCTACGAACATCTTTAACAGAAGAGGGGGTTGACCAATGCTGAATGGCCAATATTTCTCGTTATCCACTAAAATTCCTCCAGCAGATACTATATGACCGAGATAAGCAATTGTGGTCTGACCAAAGAGACATTTGGAAAGTTTCGCAACCAACTGATTGTCTTGCAAGATTTGCAAAACTGTGCGGAGATAGTGGAGATGGGACTCCCAATTGGGACTATAGATCAATATATCATCAAAGAAAACTAAGATGAACTTCCGCAAATGAGGCCTAAACACATCATTCATCAAGGATTGAAATGCGGAGGGTGCATTAGACAAACCGAATGGTATGACAAGGAACTTTTAGTGGCCATCGTGAGTTCAGAATGTTATCTTGTGAGTGTCTGCTGCTCTCACCCGTATTTGATGGTATCCCGCAAGTAGATCAAGTTTTGAGAAATAAAACGCACCACATAGCTCATCGAACAGTTCGTCGATGGAAGGAATAAGGAACCGATCCTACACCGTGATGGCATTAAGAGAGCGATAGTCTATGCAAAATCACCATGTGTCGTCCTTCTTCTGGACCAGCAAGACAGGGGAAGAGAACGGGCTATTGTTGGGCTTGATTATTCCGTCAGTTAACATCTCCTGCACCTGTCATTCAATTTCTTGCTTCTGAAAGTGCAGGTATCTATACGGTCGTACACTGACTGGGGTTGAAGTTGGCAGTAATGGAATGGCATGGTTATGTAACCGAATTGGTGGCAGACCGTGAGGTTTGTAGAAAACTGAAGGAAACTCGCCCAATAGCTGCCTGATGGACGCATGCAATGTAACTGGTTCAGTTGACGTAACAGACACCATCTCAAGTCGAAGGCACTCGATTGTTGCGTAGGTGTAGTTGAGACGGCGTAAGGAGTTCAAGGATGTTGGTTGTGGGGTAACCGACAGATCTCCTTTCCACTTAATAGAACGGCCAACCATCGTAAACTCAACGCTGGATGTAGCATAGTCAGTGAGAATCGGACCCAGGGTGGCTAATTAAGACCCCTAGGACCATGTCCCAACCTTGGAGATCAAGGACAAAGCAATCAATTCGGATGGTCTCCCCTTGAATATAGACGGAAACATCGTGGACAATACCGGAGCAAAACACTCGTTCTCCATTGCCTACTATGACTTCAAAACAAGGAATAGGTTCAATCGATAGATGGAGAAATTTTTCCATGCGCGATTGGATGAAACTGTGTGTGTTGCCGCTGTCCAATAAGACACGAACTGGATTGCCATGAATGGTACCCAAGAAACGTATTGTAGCCGGGGTGGAATCTCCAGAGAAGGCAAAGTGGGAAATCGCCATCAATTCTGTAGAGCTGGATTGCTCTCCTTCTTGCAGCGGTGGCTTAGTGGCAATCTCAGCGACTGTAGGTGGATCAACACCGAGAGGCACATTAGCGACATCAGTAAACAACAGGAGCTGGGTTTTAGCCTTGCAATTGTGGTCTCAAGAGTATTTCTCATCACACTAAAAACAGAGGCCTTGGGCACGTTTTTTGAGCTATCTCTGCAGGACTGAGACGGCGAATGGGTAATTTAGTTCCCGTAGGTAACGTCGTTGTTTGAGACACAGCAGAGGAAGATGGCGAAGCCTGTGATGGGGCTTTAGTTGGGGAGGTGTTTGGTGTAATTGACCTATCGTCGGTTTAAGCTGCTTGTGTTCACAGATGATGCATCGCTCATGTTTGCGAGCGAGGCTGATGAGTTCCTCAAAATCAGCTGGGTCATGTAACACCACAGCTGCTTTAATATCATCCCGAAGTCCTGAGGTAAAGCAGCACATCATAAATAGATCTGGTAAGAGTATAGAGCGATTCATGATATTCTGGAATCAAGCGTGGTAATCATCCACAGTGGACGTTTTCCGGAGCTTGGCCAACTGTCCCTCTGGCGATTCAAAATCAGCAGGGCGAAACCACTTCTGTAAGGCTTGAGAAAAAGGGACCCATCCAGCCAGTTGACGATTGTGGTGCATCCAATCATACTAGTCTGATGATTCCCCCTCAAAATGAAAAGACGCTATGGATAGACGTTCCTCATCGTGAATAGCATAGAACTCAAAATAGCGGTTGGCATTAGCGAGCCAACGATCTACGTCTATGCCAGAAAACTTGGAAAGATCCACCGACGCAGGATTGTGCCGGACTTGTTGCTTACCTGAGCCTGAAGACGAAGCCTGGCCAATCGACCCAAATCTAACTGGCGAAGTATCCCTGGACTGCGAAGAAGAGGGCATCACTGGAGGACGATCCAAGAGTTGTTTGAGCAGTTGTTGTTGTTCGCCGAAGAGCTTGGAATGTTCTGCGAACGTGGTGGTGATAGTAGTGACATCCGCCTGCAGCTTAGCGTTGGCCTCCTTCACGGCTGTTACCTCTGTGTCCAATGCTCGGAAACGAGTGTTGTACTCTGCCATCTAAGCAAAGGTTAATGAAAGCACCAGTGCAGTGAAAATGTATTACGAGAAGAGAGTTTATTCATTCCCGACTTCAGGCTAGCCAGTAAAGCACAAATACAAGGAAAATATTTTCTGCCTTTCTTTCTAAACAAGTATGAGTATATAAGCCTTTTCTGCAAAATCTGTTCCTAACTGTATTATTCTCCATTCTTCTCTTTTGTCGTATTTAGTTTTCTATTGCCGCGGCTAATGCTGACAGTGCATATCATCCATCCAACATGGTGTATTCCTTGGTCTGGTTCCTCTACGCCTTGCATAATCGTGCTCCCCTTGGCCCTTCCCGTAAGTGTGCCAAGATTCAGCTTATCCCCTGTAGTACCATCTGTGCTGTTTATAACAGCTTCATTCCTTAATTTTGTTTTGTTACACATTCTTAGCTGATCTGTACGTCATGGATGATTTTCTAATACAGCTTCTGACCATTCCTTATGAAGTAAGGAGGATAACATCCCCACCATCATTTGACCTCAAGAATCTTTATTTGGTGATAGAGTGTGGAAAAGAGTTGGGAGAGTTGCTGCAAGTGGAACTTATGTTGTTAGTTGACAGTTTGCTCTGCTTGCTCCTAATGTTGAACTCATATCCATTGTTGTGATTCAAGAGAAAAGTCAATACACATAGTTCCTAATTCTAATGATCTTTTTGTTTGTGAGACCCACTCTCCATTAGCGTCAAGTAGAATAGTAAGAAATATATTAATGATTATTTATAATAAATTATAACTTTTATATTAATTGAAAAACTCAAATTAGAATTGTATTTGTGATCCATCCTGAAGCTAGCTTGGATATATATATAGAGAAAGATATAAATATAGCCTTATTATTATAAATTTAAAAGGATTACCGGATAAGACAGACTTATGTGAACCTATACATAAGAAGGGGAGGGGAGGTAAATAAAGCTGTGCGTGCGTCTCTTGCTAGACAGGTAAGTCCATATAATTCATGCTTGGTGTCTGCACTTTATGTCGGCGGAAGACAGGCTTTCAGAACTGCCAGACCACTTGATTCATCATGTCATGTCGTTCCTGGAATTCACTTATGCGGCAAGAATGAGCACTTTGTCTAATGCTTTTAGATTGGCATGGAACTCCTATCCTATCATCTGTTTTAATAGACATCAGAATGATGCCTGTCCTACACTTATCCCGTTAGAAGATGATAATTGCCAGACAGATGCTTTTCTGCAACATACAACTGATTTTCTTCGACGTCGAACTGCCCCATCCGGAGCCACTCTGCAGAAATTCTCTTATGTTTTCGGGGAAGGATATCGCAATGAACCAACTGGTCGTAATCAGCATCAACGAGATCAAAATCACCTCGTTGATGAGGCCATAAACTATGCCATAGAAAATCAGGTCAAAGAGCTTATTCTAGACTTTGTTGGTCGTAGACCAATCTCTTCAGCAAACATGGGGGGTATTAGTTGTAGATTCTATCCGCTGCCTCAGTCGGTGATGTCTGCAGGATCAATCACCCTTTTAAGGTTAAAAGGTTTGCAGTTTACTTCACAAGATGTAGTATTCACCTCTCCTATTCTATGTAGCTTGAGCATTGAGAGCTGCAACGGGATAAGATTCCTTAGGGTCAGGGATTCTTGCGAGAATCTGAAAACTGTGCAGGTAATTAACTGTCCTACGGCGCCGGAGAAGATTGAGATAAGTGCTCCAAATCTTGATTCATTCTGTTATGCGGAGAGAATTTTATTCTGGGAGGGACATATAGATAATTGTGAGATTGATATTTTAGCTTGTAAATCTCTTCAGCATTTAGTATTGCGGTCGTCTAGATTATCCAAAAAGTGGATTGAACAGAATCTATCAGGACTACCTCTCTTGAATACACTACGGTTGACTTGCTGTCATACCTTGAACAACCTGAAGATCTCCCATGATGGACTCACAACTGTTGAGTTATCTGACTGTATGAAGCTGGGGAATATTGAGATCAATGCAAGAAATCTGAGTTCATTTCTTTTCAAAGGTCCTCCGAAACCCACTCCTTGTTTCTCGATTGATTCTTGTGCAAAGCTGAGAGCTGTGATAAGGTTTCCGGACTATTTTTGGCTTGAAGACTTCAATTGGACGTTATATGTGACAGATTTTCTTGAATCGTTTGGCCAATGCATAGAATTGAAAATCCATGTAAGGGATGGAGAGGTATGGAGAGGTATGGGGGCTTCATTCCTTAATTTTGTTTTGTTTCACATTCTGAACTGATCTGGGTGTTATGTATGATTCTCCGATGCAGCTTCTGACCATTCCTGAGAAAGCAAGGGAGAAGACATGCCCACCACTATGTGACCTCAAGAAGCTTTATCTGGTGATAGAGTATGGAAACAAGTTGGAAGAGTTGGCGGAAGTGGGACTTGTGAAGTTAGTGGACAGTCTGCTGTGGCTTTCCCCGGTGTTGAATTCATATCCATTGTTTGTGCTTCAGGGGAAAAGTCATTACAGGTAACTCCTAACTCTAATGATCTTTTAGAAAAGAAAAACCCTGTAGGATAGTAAGAGTATCGCACAAATCTCTAATATCATTTTGCAGTTTAGGTATGGCTTGTATGAAGATATTCCCTGCAATGGCATTAAAGAGGTTACATTAAACAATTTTATGCCCGACGTAGAGGAAATTCTGCAGCAAATTGTAAAGAAATATAGCATTCGAATGCCTACAAACAGAAAAGCACGTTTCTGATGGGCTGAAGCTGAAGTCCAAGACAATAATTCATACCAGACATTTAGATATCGGATATCGGATATCGGATATCGGATATATCTCTTCAATTTTTTTAAAAAAAAAGTGTACGATTGTTCTTATAACAATAAACTGTGAATATTATTTTCGTTTTTTTCGCTATTAAATAAAATATTGATAGATTATTCTGAGAACTATGCTCCAGCATAGTTTGCTGCCTCCTGAACAGATAATATCCTTCAGGTTTGATGATTATCCATCAATAATAACAGTATGTATTATATAATAAAATACTGTAAATATCTTTTATTTTTTAAAAATCAAATCAAATCAAATAATATTTACGGTTAAATAGTTAAATCTTTTAAGGAAGAAATAATGCATCAAAACTTGTAGATACGATTTGGGAAGATTTTAGATTTTTAAGATGGATCTGTCGTCATTTTTTATTTTTTTAAAATTAAAGGATATCAGATATCGACTTTTTTTCTAAAAACAATTAAAGGATAATATTCACTAATC
>JAEPBF010000175.1:0-62023 GCA_019739055.1 Passiflora organensis | reverse complement strand
TCCACTGATCATGTATTTGGTACTGGAATGCAACCTAAATTAACATTTATAAACCGGCTTCATATTTCTTCCCCAAAAGTACCAGAATAATGCATCTCTCTGGTAATAGTAAACAGAAACTAACAAATCTGTTCTTACAAGAGGTAAAAGCAGAAGCTTCCATACCCATTCGTGAAACAGAAGAGCGAAAATATGCGATGCAAATGACTGGCTCCATAGTTGGACAATCAGATCAAGGATTCGTTTTCCACTCTCAGGAACACTAACGTAATAATCAGCTAGCACGTCATAGAAGCATAACTGATCAGCAGAAGCATCCTCAGCAGGAGAAATAACATCTTCTTGCTCACTGAGAATTATATCTGTGTTCAATTTTAATGCATCCAATGAGACAATGACAGAAACAGGATATTAGCCACATCACTATCAAACCAATAAAGAAGCAAGGAACTCGAGAGAGAATAAGGGTATGGGAAACGGTGGAATACTGGTTTATCCAATGAGAAAAATCAGTAGACAACAGGATGACTCCTGCACAAGCTACAGCCAACAATTTTTTAGCTGACCATGCCAATGGATACATAAAAGCCAAGGATGACAGACGACAAAGCACATCAATTCCAAAATTGACAGGTGTCACTTAATATGAAAACTTGCAATTGAATATAGTCCGCATGGCAAGAACACATCCACCTATGGAACTACTAGCCAAGACAAAGCAACGAAAAAAGCAAACAGAAGAAAATTTCTGGCCCGATACCAACCTTTGGCACGGTCATCAACTTCCAAAGCTATGTCAGCAAACAACTCTTGCAACAAGTTACGCCTCTGCGATGCAGACGCTAGTGCCTGCAACACATGTTTGGTTCAATCAAACAAAAGGCATCCAGTGAAGGAATGCAGAAGCATCGTGGTAAACCCCTAAGGCAATCGCAATATTAACAGGTACAATCAATGCTCCTTTTTAGGCACCTATATCTATCAGGACACAAATACCTTTAGAAGACATAAGCTAGCAACAACGGTACAGTACAAAGCCTCTTAAATTCAGAAGTAGACAATGATAACAGAACTGAAGGAGAAGAAGAGAGAGAGATTAGACCCGTTGAAGCTTTTTCTCGATTTCTTGAGTGAGTGCGTCGAGATATGCCGCGCTTCGAGCCGTAAAAGAACCTTTCTGCATCTTTCTCTCGACTTGATTCACTAAAACCTCACACAATCTAGCATTTGCACCAAACACACAATATCTGAAACCCTACAACTATATCCAACTCCAAACAACAAATTCGTTTGGTAACACTGCAATCACATACACTGAAAATTCCAATCATTTTAATAAGAGAATTGATTGCTTTTACACGAAGATGATGATGTGGCACTGTAGTGAAGCGAAACAGCACGGCTTTTGTCATTTGCAGACCACGTGTCTGATGTTTTGGTTGGATATGCTGCCATCTGTTTCCCTCGGTCTAAGGGGTGACAAAGCAATATATATATAATCATTGGCCTCATCTCCCTTTATCTGCCAGGAACATGATATTATTATAAAATAAACAAGAAGAAAGAGGAGATATAAATGTGATATAATCAATGATAAGCTCATAATATATTTATTACGATATACTTTTATTTTGTTGCATGAGATAAAATAAATCTTAATTTATAATTTTATATTGATGGATCAATAGCTCTCTAAAGTCGGGGTTTCACACCTTTGGTGATAATTTACCAGCACACGACCAATGAGATATATGATTATGAGATTTTGGGCTTGCATAGATCCTGCCACGGGCCTCAGGGATCTCAGCGGTCGGAGAATAATGTTGATGGGACATTGTTTTTGGTATGAGAATTGTGTGGGCACCGATACAACCCTTCAGCAAACACTAATAGCGGATATAATTTATCTCGACGCACTACTAGATGGGCCTATCTTACCACCACATTTATGGTTAAGATTGAGTGTTTTGTACATCACTAGCTTGATATCTTCTATGATAGTCAATCAATGGTTTACCACATATTGTGTTCTAATTCTAAGATACTGAATTTGATTTCAGGGGATGAGGCTATGGAAATCCACTCATTATAATATGTATGAAAGGTTTATTTCTCTGCAAGCTGACCTTCAACATCAATATCCATAAAACACAAGACTTGTATGATCACAACTTGCAATATAATATAATCAACTTTGGTTAAGATTTAAAGAGGTTGTGTATTATTAAAGCGTTAAGGGACATTGACCCATTTCATTATCTGTCCTGTCTTCCCTTAAAAATGAAATCCTACTGTACAATAATTGTGCCCATTCTGTCTCCGCCAGATGTACCGACCGCTACTCATGACAACGGACAAAAGCATAAAAGGATAAGGCGATAAAGCTATAGTAAAACACGTGAATGACGACACCACCACTTGCTACGCCAGTATTTGCAACTTACGGATCCATGGATTTCTTTCTACTCCACCGAATCAACGGCCTGCAGCCACCATCATCCACCCACGTGTCGTCATCGCCTCTATCCAGAACAGAAGCTATAAGAAGCCTCCTTTTCCCTGACTGATTTTCTTTTTTCGATCTAACCTTCTCATCTCGTGTCCGCAGATTCCAGATTCAAGTAGACAGAGATTATTGGTTTTTTTTTTATATATAAATCATTAAAAATCCGCCAGCAACCGTCTAAGTTCCCGAAGCCGGCACGCACGGGCAGAATTCTCCGCATCCAAGCTCTCGCATTTTGGCCGGTTAGTACCGGTTCCGAGGATGGGAGTGCCTAGTGACGACGCTGTGTTGATCGAGAAAGGGAAGAAGCCAGGAGAGCCCCACGTCATCACCGTCAATTGCCCCGACAACACCAGCCTCGCCTGCGATATTTGCAATATAATCCTCGACTTCGGGCTTTACATTACGAAAGGAGGTATATTAGTATACGTAAAGAAAAAGAGAAAATCAACCATAATTTTTGTTGTTAATCTGATATGATGTGTGGTGTAGATGTGTCTACCGATGGGAAATGGTGCTACATAGTATTCTGGGTGATGCCTCATTACTCTCGCTCTATAATCAGATGGTCAAATTTGAAGAATCGACTTCTCTCTGTTTGCCCCAGCACTTGGTCGGTGTCGTTTTATTTGAACCAGCAACCACAGCAATCTTCGCGGTCGTCGCCGGTTTATCTGCTCAAGTTTTGTAGCCTTGACCGCCAAGGATTACTTCACGGTAATCCTTTTCTTTGAAGATTATCCTTTCATCTACTCCGCTGCTACTTTTTTCCCATCCGTTATATGTTGAGAAGGGATGTTTACACTGACTTTGTAAACTTCTGTTGGGTGTAGATGTTACTCAGGTACTTAGCGAACTTGAGCTTACGATTCAGAGAGTCAAAGTTATGACCACACCCGACGGAAAAGTATTGGACCTCTTCTTCATCACAGACACCATGTGAGGTTTCCTGATTATGTTCTTTTTTTTTTTTGTTTCTTCTGGAATTCCTCGTTCTTTTATACCATATGCATGAGGTGGCAATTGATTTTTGGAGATGTAATTCAATGAACAGTGAAAAATTCACATATTGAAACATCTTGAATGCAGACTTTTGTTACATGCTAAGCATGATGACAGATGTTTCTGGTGTAATGGTTGGTTCTTCTTGAACTTATTGTTACTAAGGGGTGTCATGTGTACCTGCATCGAAGGCAGAGATAATCTTGTCAATGTCCTTTATTTTAACCTTGCAAATTTTTGGATGAAAAAACTGATAACTGCATGAAATTGAAATCATTGTTTCCTATTTAAAATAAGGAGATAGTGGCAAAATTAGGAGGGAACTGATTTGATTTACTTCTCCATCGTGCTGATTATTAATCTTTATTCATTTAATCTTACTCCAGGGAACAGTTACATTTGAAAAGTCGGCAGGATGAGACATGTGAACAGTTGCATGCTGTACTAGGCGAATCATGTATCAGTTGTGAACTTCAGTTGGCAGGCTTGGAGTATGAATGTCTCCAGAGCAAGTCATCGCTTTCCCCAACAATAGCTGAAGAATTGTTTCATTCTGAATTATTAGATAAGGATATACACTCACAAGCTCTTAGCCCAGATATGACAAAATTGAAAAAGACTCATGTAGCTGTAGATAACTCACTGAGTCCAGCTCACACATTACTTCAAGTACACTGCATTGATCACAAGGGTCTTCTCTATGACATAATGAGAACTTTGAAAGACTGCAATATTAAGGTATGGCTTTTCTTCTTCCACCATGCTTTTCTCACGCCTTTTGGTTTTGATATTATTTGTATTCTCTGAATCAGTGCATTAGCTGTCACCTGAATGTAATGAGCAATGGATAGTCATTCCAGGTCCATACTTGTTGGAGATAATTAGCTTAAAACTTGAATTTGATATCAATTATATCAGGTTTTAGCTCTCCTGCTTTGGAATCTTGTCGTGCTGATAATCCAGTGAGTGTCATGGTTACTTGTTGAGTATCTGCTGTGGCTTTGAGGTGCTTCTTACAGATATCATCAAAAGAATAGAAGAGAAAGAATCAAACAAAAAAAGTTGTAGTTGGAACTTTCCATATGACTGAAAAAAATTTCTGTGGGATTAAAATAATTAGCCAAAAAAACTAAAATAATAGTAATAAAATTTTCACACCTGCTCTATTTTCATCACATTGCTTATCAGATAATGCAGACAGATGGGTTTTTTCAGTTTATTGACTTCTATTGTTTACGTCTCTTCTTATTCAGATAGCTTATAGTAGGTTCTCGCAAAATAAGAATGGTTACCGTGATTTGGACCTATTTATTCAGCTAAAAGATGGGCAGAAGATTGTGGATCTAGAGAAACAAAGTGCATTATGTTGTCGTTTAAAGATTGAAATGCTTCACCCATTACGTGTGATTATCACGAACAGAGGGCCTGATACTGAACTTTTAGTGGCTAACCCTGTTGAGCTATCTGGAAGGGGAAGACCACGAGTTTTCTATGATGTGACGCTATCTCTGAAAGCTCTTAGGATATGCGTATTCTCGGTAAGGACTTCTTGCATTTGAGCGAACTGATCGTCGAAATAGCTATCTAAACATTAGCACTGATTAAAGTTAGTGCAAGGCGTCTAATGTGATATGGGTCTTCTCTTATTCGTTTCTTCAATCTTAACTCTGCTATCGTAGAATGCATTTAATGCCTTGGTTCTTTTGGTTTTAGGCTGAGATTGGAAGATATTCAGCTTCGGATCGTGAATGGGAGGTGTACAGATTTCTTCTAGACGAGAACTGCAAATTTCAGTTATCAGATACAGTAGCCAGGAATCAGATTGCAGATAGAGTTAGACGAACACTTATGGGTTGGTGAGCTTTGGTTTCCTCTGTACACGTTCTCGTTCTATACTTGAACGATGAACAACTCTTTTGTATGTATGTATGTATGTATGTGGGTTGCAAGAGTTGCATGTTATTATATGTCAAAAGGTCAGATACAAGTTGTTCAAGCTGTAATCATTTGGCTGATTAGGGTTGTCTCCATTCTTGAAATGCATATTGTTTCTGTGCTCCTGAGCTTGATACTGAAATGTATGTGTGTGTCTCCATATTCTTGGAATCATCAAAATCTCAAATAGTTATCTCATTTACTACCTCATAAATACTAATTAAGGAGATAATTCGAGTTAACTTAACCTAACCTGTTTATAAGTTGTTATTTTGTTATTTTCAAAATTTAGAACTTGACAAATTATTAGTAGATTTATCAAATTAATGATACTTGATTCTCGTTAATACAAAATTAATTATTATTTTTTATTTTTAATATTTTTACAGTTAAATAAGTTAAATTTTCTAGTTATATCACTCGGAAATTTTAGCTCCGTGCTTTGTATATTATAAAATTGTTTTGAGTTGCATTTATTTATCCTAGACGATTGCTATATATTACAAATTTCTCGTGTATATTTTTAAAATTTCTATGTTGTATAACTCAATTCCGCATTGTGGGATTAAGAAATTATATGTAAAAAATATTTTTGGGGTCACAGGACAGGACAGAAATTTAACATAATATTATATTTGTGATTTTAATAAATAAAAAAAAAATTGATCATACAAATTTTTGAATAATTTATTTTATATATAGTAACATATATAACTGACACTGTACCTCATCATGTTCGTAAAAGATGTAGGCACTGTAAAACAAGATCACTGTGTATTTAGATATGGGGATGACAATCTAACCCAAATTCATGATATTTGTTCAATCCATGGATTTAAATCAAGTTGATTAGATTTGATTTTGACCGAAAATAATATAATAATTATGAGTAAATTATGAATTATATAAATGTGCACAATATCTATCTCTCTCTATATAAAATGTAAAAAATAATTTAATTAATATAGAATAAAAATTTAAAATATTATTATTTTATTTAATATAATCTATTTGATATTTTTAAAATATTATTTATTATTATTATATTTTGTTATTTATCAAATAATACTAATTTATAGTTTCATCTAATCACATCATATGTTACTATATATAAAATTTACCATACCATCCATGCAAGACAAACTTTGACTTTTGACCATTCACATACATTTTTAAATACAATTTACATTTTATTCGGACACTGAATAGTTAGAGACGAGTTTCAGGGAGCGCTTGTATGTAGGCGGGAGCTCTGCGAGTTTCAGAGGAACTGTGGATTATGGGATTTTTCACAATCAGTAGGCTGCTGTTTTGTGTGGGAAGTAGAAGCATGACTATGGTACTATCGATAGGCGTGCCTGGAAAGTGATTGTGAGAGGCAAATCAACCACTTAAATTGCGTAACCTCAAACCTCTATTGGTAGGTGCACCTATTTCAGTGATTCGTGGGAGGTAAATCTAAGCCATTCAACTGCGTGACCTCAAGCTTCCCTGGAGCCCTCTAGTTTTGGTAGAGGCTACATCTCTTTTCTCGGTTCAAATAAGTGCTCATTGATCATATGTTATATCATATACAATGGTTACTTCATAATAAGCAAAAGCATCTCACTAGTTTAAATAGTTATTACCAAGTATATAACATGTTCCGAAACTACATTACTATTCTTCACGGTCAGGAACCCGGTTCAACCAAAGGCGCAATAGTAAGACGCCCTATCCGTCCAATCAATCAAATGCCTAATAATTGAAATGTTGAATTTCTAGCTTTAAATCTCCCAATTATAATACATCCGGGCAAAAAAAAAAAACACAGACAACAACCGATCCTAACATGACCTAACCACCGAAACCGTAGAGTGTCCTTCCCTGCCTCTTGAGCGCATACACCACGTCCATGGCAGTAACCGTCTTCCTCCTAGCGTGCTCGGTGTAGGTGACGGCGTCACGAATCACATTCTCTAAGAAGATCTTGAGGACTCCCCGAGTCTCCTCGTAGATAAGCCCGCTGATTCTCTTGACACCTCCTCTGCGAGCCAGACGACGGATCGCAGGCTTTGTGATCCCCTGAATGTTGTCGCGGAGGACCTTCCGATGACGCTTTGCTCCTCCTTTTCCCAAACCTTTGCCTCCCTTTCCACGGCCTGACATCTTTGATAGCTTCTTTGATGCGGAGAGATTCTGAAATTTTTAGGAGTATTTAATAGCCTGATTCAGTGTTTTATGGCCGTTAGATTGTGCTTTCTATCGACGGTGAGGGATAAGTGTTCGAGATCGTGTCACGAGTTGTGCTTTCTCGGAGAGGATTGATTACTTACCGTTGGATTGACTCCTATGGACGGCTAAAAGCATCCATCCGCGTGAAAAGGGGAGATGTATTTGCTAAACGTTCATAAGGTTTCCATCTACGGACGCCGCGATTTGGATGCTTGGCGTCAATGTAAAACTTAATAATATATTTAGAGAAAAAAATAAAATTTCATTTGATATCATATCATTATTTAATATAAATGAAGTCACATTGAAAACACGACTACCTTATTTTTGTTTCCGTTAAAAATAATGCTTATCTATGCAAAAGATTATCTGAAAATCATCTTTTAAAAAATATTAGTTGTTTCCAGTCATGATAATTGATTAAGAGGAACTGAACAAAAAAACTCACAACAGAAGGCATAGCTTCGTGCAATGAAGAGGGGTTGCAATTGTCTCAAACAGCTAGCTTGGTTTAATGACACAAGGATTTTTTTTATTAAAAAAAAATAAAAGGGATATACAGACGTCGGTTTTACTTTTATCTGTATCTGATTTTTTGAGATTTGGCAGTATTGAATACTCGTGTTTATATTATACTATATTGACGAAATGGTTAAAACACACATAGAATGTACATATTAAGGATTCTTTTAAAGACCAAAAAATATTGCGAGTCATAAACCTTTTTCACAGAAGCAACAATAATCCACTTGCTCAAACAGAAAGCTCTTATACACAAAGGCATACGACGATGATGACTAAAATAGTCACTGGGGAAGTGGAATTTCTACTTTACTCTTGAGGAAAGACAAAATGGGGACGACTTTCAGGATCACGGAATCCTGCAAGCAGAGCTATAAAAGCCCACAACATGAGCATCCCAATTATAGCAGTTCTTAACAAATGGTCCCAGTTGTCATTCATTTGAATCTCTTCCTCAAATGTCAGATGTGATGAAGGCAATTCCTCACCATCTCTAGTAAAACCCATTGGCAGTGTCTTGTTCATAATCGCGCCAGTAGATGAGTAGGCCTGCTGCCTAACGTCAAACCTCTTATTTGAGCATATGTTGCAAGTGCAATTGCCACCAAGATATGATGGAAGCGTCTCAAGGTATTGTGAAAGAACTCTCTGGTACATTTTCCCTTCAATTCTCAACTTCTTACGGGTTACAGGTTTCAGAACCTGCAGTTATATGCACATTCGAGTTTATACATACTGTTAACATCGACAAAGATCAGACCGTGACAAAACAATTTTAACACGGTTCCGGGCTCCAGAAGTAGGCTATAGATGCTGATTACGAGGATCTAGAAATCAAACTAATCAGGATAGCATGCTTACTTGAATAAATGTCTGAGCAATGACTCGAACAACTGGAGGAAGCCGAATAACTAGCAAATGACCAAGGCGGTTTGGAAAATTATCTTGCAGAAGGGAAGAACAAGATTTCATCATTTGCATAGGAATCCTCAAAGGTGATATCGCATCGCAATCCACAAGAACTGTAATCTGGGGATTTTCCTCATCAACTAAATTCAGAATTCCATGTTCTACTTGAGATACTGCACCAATATATACCGGCTGCAAGTTATATATATCACAAGTAAAAATAAAAATAGAAGAAAGAAATTCATTCAAAGATGATTCTTCATTTTAATTCAAACCAACGCTATTGCCTTGTAAAATAAATAAACCCTATTTATGTTCTTCTATCCAATCAACACAGAATGACCATCAAAGAAATACAGCTCAGAGACTGCGTAACCTTTATTCATTATCTCTGGTGTATCAAGATGACAGAACCCCAAGGAATATATAACCAAACAATAATATATGGAAAAATAAATATACCTACATTTCCAGCTTTGTTAGCCGCTTTTGATAAAGCACTAATGTGCTTTCTAAAAAGTTCATTTTAGCCTTAATTTCCTTTCATTCTCTTAACAATTCTGTGTTCTTTTCTTCTCTTAGTCTAATATCCGAATCATACCTCCAGCTTCATCTCACCTCTCTCTCTCTCTGTAGATCTGCCCTGCCTGCAGCCACAAATAGTAAATTGCTACTACAAATGCCTCCTCTCTTCTCATCCTTGATTCTGTTTGCCCTACTCTCACCTCCTCTCCTCTCATGACTTCAGTTCTAATATAAACCGACACTAAATCCAGGAGATACTATATAATTCCTTGTTCAAGTACATTACATCATAAAAGGACTATGCAGGAAATAAAACATAGATACCGCAGCATTTACTTCATTATTTCTGGTGAAAAGATGTCCAACCCTGGGACCAATAGAAATAAATAAAATGATAAATAAAGAAATCATCATATAGACCATGAGGAATAAAATACTTACTAACTGCTTGAGCAAAGCGGGGCCTCTCATGAGATGGCAAATTGGTGCAAGCTAGTCCAAGGCGCACTATAAGACAAGGTTGGTGTAGCACATCAAACCCATGCCAGAAGACCATATTTGACCACATTTCTAGCTCTTCTTCTGAAAGAATTCTGAAAGTCTCCCTCCAGCGGATTGTCTTCTTAATAGATAATAACAAGCATGAAAAGTCCCCATTTGCAGCAGTATAAAATCTTTGAAGCTCATTCTCATTAATTCTGCATAAACATATAGGTCATGGTCCACTGCCGCTCTGAGAAGCCAAAGGGTCCAGTGTAAATGTGCTAATTAGGACTATAATATCATGGACAGACTCGTAGATTTAATTTTGAAAAACTACAGAAAAATTGACGAAACATGATATTCCTTTGGAAATAACAAGACTTGATACAAGTATGATAAAAGTTCATGCCAATCCAGAAAGAATTTATGTTTGTCACATATATAAACTAGGAAATGGAACCTACACTAACAATCATACTTTTCATTATTTCATATGCTTGACACATTAAAAATGAAAATTCACCTTTCTGGCAATGTAATTCCTTGCTTTTCAAGCTCTCCGTGGAGTTGAACCAACCAGTTTTCAGAGGACAAACTTTCAAGGGTCCCATCCCTAGTTCTACATGAGAAGAAAGTTAAATTTGTCATAACAATAATTCGCTCAGCTGTTATCAGGTAGTGAGATAGACATGGTATAGAAGCAATGTCACGCAAGGAAATGCACGGTATAATGTGAAGTTTTTAACTGGACATACCAAGTAATCTCTGGAATAAAATGATGCATCGTTGCAAGCAACTCTTTACTGCCAACTCAGTTGATGTCCCTACATTACGGTTCATTGGAAAAAATAGTGCTGCTCTACGTCAATGTCTTGATCCTATTATCCACAACCTATTGCCCATTTATGCAAAGGTATTTCCATAGAGATGACAAAAGAATGAAATTCCAATATTATATGTCATATTATAGGACCATCAAGGTCTCAAACAAAGTTGTATTTAACCCAGCTGATAGGATACATTTCACAACATCTATTCACTAAATTGTGAGGCCACACTTAAGACGTATAGTTAATCATGTACAGACATTCCACGTCATAGTCAACTGTGAACAACATACTGCATAATTTTACCAGCGACTATATCCACATACCACAGACAGATAAGCAAGAAGATACAGGAGAAAACCGTGATCTTAATTTAACCTTTCTGAATGAAAAGATTGTTTGTAGCATTCAATTTATAACTTTGCTTTTACAAGATCACAATTTAATGTATAGGCTTTCTCACCTTCTCTGCAAACTTAAAAGAGTTTTGTACCTTGTATCAGGCGAAGAAAGCACAGAAGCAGTCTCAGATTGGGTTTCTGAACTGGGGTGAGAGCCATCATCATCATCTAAAGTTTCAGTGTTGCTGACCGATTGATCAGAAAACATGGTTGCAACCGAAAGCAAAAATAATGGCCTTGAAAACATCTGGACAAATGAAAATGAAGTAGTGAATAATGTTGACCGATGAAATCTTGAAAGGTCAGAAACATAAGCCAGATGCCAACTTTCAGAAATTAAATTCCAATACGTTAAAAAATTGCAGTTGATCACGAGTTTAATGAAAGCTAAACTCAATCATCTACTGACAGGAACGAAATTAACTAATAAAATTTGAGTTAATTGCTGTAAATGAAGCGCTTTGTGTGATTGAGCGTAGAGAAACAACGAACCTGAATGCCCTTAATCAAACCCTTGAAGGGAGCCCATCTCTGAATCCACGTGAAGGGAGGAACGCAAACAAATTGCAAGGCCTGGACGCCGCGCCACAGGGGGGACATTTAGACCTCGATACCCTTCTCACTGTCTCTAATGCAGCCACTTTGAGCAAAAATATAAGCGCTTCAGCAACCGGACCACCACCATCGAAAACTTGAGTTAGATTCGGTATCTTCCCACTATGAATCTTTGCGAGTGCTTTAGGAGCAGAAGCAACTAAGCTTTTTCCATACAACCTCTTCCCACTAACATCACCGTTCGTAACTGTACCAGGATTACTTGGCATGTCTCCCATCGAAAAAGATCAGGGACCGAATCACCTCTAAAATTCACATCTTCTTCAAGAAAGGAACAACGGCACTGAAACGGATCCAATTACGCTCCCAACTGAATCTGATCCAACAAAGAAGCGCTTTCTGGTTTGGTGCTTGATTGGAAAAGGAAAAGAGAAATGCGAATTGCAAACTATGCCATTCTGGGTTGCCTTAATGCTCTTGCCGTTTGTTAGAAAAAGTCCACGTCCAAACAGCCCATATGTAAAGAAAGCGGGCCCCAAATCTTTATGACGGCCGAGTTATGTGACACGTGTGCGGTCGCCGATTTGCCTCATGAACAGAAGAACTAGAATTTAGCTTAAAAGAATTCGCCTCAAGTTCCGCTAGGCGCTAGATATATAAAAAGAGTGCCGACAAAATATTGGTTATTGGTTGAACAAGTACCGATAGTTTATTGTGTTTCTTACAGGTAGATTAGGGGTGAGTATCGGATTTTGTTTCGGTAACCCATATTTTATAAATCGAACCGGATCTTATAATTATAAATCTAAATTTCAAAGACGAAATATATTTCAGGATTTTAATTACATAATTATTATATAAATAAGCAATTAGATAATATAGAAGTCTCAAAAAATTACTTTTGGATTTCGAATAATAAAATAGATTTACAACAATTATAAGGGAGAAAATAATCAATCGAGTTCAAGGTCAACCGATTACTCAAAATTATCTGGCTTGAGTTCGAAGTCACTAACGAATCTCATAAATATTTACTCAATATTAACTCCTAAACACCACAAATCCGTTATCACACACATCTAGACCGAACAACATCGAAGAGTTGACGACCACCTCAAAAAAACCACAACACATTAGACAACGGTTGTTCTAACTGGCCCATATGCCTTTTGTAATAGATTTTCTTATCATGTTTATCATATTGATTGACTATAAAATATAAAGAATCATGAGACAGATATGTTTCCAGAAGTAAAATAAAGAAAGAAAGAAAGAAAATTATATGATTGGTTTCGTTATAAAGCTTGACGTCCGCTGAAGACATAAGTGCCGAATACTTCAGGAAGGAGTTGGAATTTGTCGTAGCGGTTTTGGCGTTAGACATATTTTGTGGAGGCAAAGGAGACCTAAACGGGAAGTTCAGCTTTTAATGTTTTGGCAATGGCGAAGGTTTGCTTCTCAAATATTTCAGCCAGTTGAAAATAACTCATTTCTTTAATTACAAAATTATACATCATTCATAAAAAGCACAGCCATATTTCAATCACTATCTTCTCTAGTAAAGAAATCGATAAAGGGCTTACTGCCACTTCCGGAACCTTCATCAATGCCACTAGCTGTGTCAGACCAGCAGCAAGGAGTGGTAATGGCATCTTCAGCAGAAGATGATCCTGAATAAGTCATAATTGTTGCTATTCCTTCCGACCTGCCTGTCGGATGTAAAGGAAAAAGAAACAATGTTTCTTGATCACTGTATCCTTTGTTGTTGCTGCTCTTGTTCTTGTTCGAATCAGGGGGCATCAGGACGTTGTTCCACCCATTAGAGGAAACAGATTCATAAGCATAAGTTGTTGTTTCACTCATTTTTTCAGCTTTTGGCGTTTTGCTGAAGCCACAGTGGAGGACATCACTCGATGGTGGAAAGCCTGGACTGTAAACAACTGAAAGAAAAAAATTTCTTGTGAATATATCATATATGCATGCAAAGATAGTGTTGAAGGGGAGGAAAAAAAACAACCTAGGGAAAGGAAGCTTGTGTTCAGCTTATTTAGTTTATAAGAAATAGAAGTGGAAGTGGAAAACAACAGAACTGGTCGAATTATGGAAAGCAACAGACGAGTTACAATATTATAGAGCACAAAAATCAATCTACAAAGCTGCAAAAGAGTCTCGTATTTTAATCCCGGATCCCTCGCGGATAACAAAACATCAGAGAATGCTTTCTTTGCGCATACTATTGTTTACACGGATCTCGAGTCCATTTGCATGGAGAGACACAGCTATAGGAATTAATGAAATGAAACTCTAATTAGAAGAATGAATTAATACGAATTGATGAAACAAACTGCATTTAAGAACTTGAGTCATAAAAATAATATTGGTTTTAACTCCTACAAAAATGCAGTTTCTTTGGTTATCAGTTGGAGTTACACTTTTCTTAACAACAGAAACAAACCATTTGAGGAAGGAGGTGCGAATACAGGTTGACGAGCCTTGTAACAGCAGTGGTTGATGCTGGTCATTCTCTGTTGTTTTTCCTTCTGCCTTTGCCTCGCCTTGTGATTTTGAAACCAGTAAAACACATTCTTTCCCTCTATTTGACTATAGGCTTTAAGGCTGCTTGTTATCTGCTGTATCTGCTCAGCACTTGGAGTCCTTATTCCTTGTCTGTACAAGTTCTCAAGCATGCTTATCTGCTCCTGTGTTGGGTTCCATCTCGAGTTCACCGGGGTAACACCAGAACCAAACGTATCCATGCCATCACATTCCATTTGCTTGCCTAAAGAGGCTTGAAATAATTCACTAGGTTCTGTAAAATATTATTCCCTGTGAACATACCAATGGAGAGAGTAAGGATAAAGATGAGCGACAGGAAATGGTCTGGCTATTTTGGAATGGACTTTGTGCACATATTTTATAGAGATGGATACTGAGGAAAAAAGAAAGAAATCAAGAGTCAAAACGAGAAGAGTGACAGACAGTCAGAGACTGGCGGGTTTTGACATGCGCATCGATTTTGGTGCCTAAAGTCTCTGAATTCATGGATGGTAGCGGCTTGGGCTTGCAGTAGTTTTGTTGGTTCAAAACGGACGAAACGCCTATGGCTTTTACCGCTTTGGTCTTTAATGGCAGTGGGATTTTGTAGGCTAGTGGTTTGCGCCTCGGGAATGACAGAAACTGACTGCATGGGAACGTAGGTTACGCCATTGAAGGAAAAGGAAGAGCATCTATGTGTGTTACTGAGAACAAAAGGACAATCTGTTGGGTTGAAAGATGTAGGTAAGGGCTAGGCTTTGGGAATTGAAGAGTGAGGCTGATGGTGATGAGAGGATCTATTAAAAATTTGTGGAATCAAGAAATAATAACGGATGAGAGGATCAATTTACAAAGCTTGACAGGCATCAATTGTGAAATGATAAAAAAATTCCCGGAGACCAAAACAGAGAAAGAATAACGTGAAGCAACCCAGGCTCGATATTAATTAAGACCTCTTATCCCAAATAGATGGACTAAAGCCAAACTCTTGGCCCAAAATGACCAAAACCCATCTAACCTCACAACAATCCGAGGAGCTGTGAAGGCTTCTCGCGGGAAAAAAGAGGGTCCTGAGTGGGTTACACCCGCTATTAAAACCTTAACTTGGAAGGAAAACGAGCTTCTTCAAGAATTAGGGTCTCACACTAAACACTAAGGTAAGTCTCAATCCATCTCTCTTGTCTTGGTTGACCTCACCGCAAGCACAAGATTTCTTGATAGCAGAAGCAACTGTTGTCCTCTGATTTCAAAGGAATATCATATTTTTATCATATGGTAATTTCCCATAATTTCATACATAATGAAACTAGTCTCAAATATTAACTACAAAATATTACATTAATTTACTCGTGTTATATTTCTGAATTACCTAAACAGAAAATTATAGAGATATCATTTACGAATAATCTTTGACTAATTAAATATATAATTAATCATCTAATAAATTATAATTCTTAAGAGGACAGACATACTTTGTTAAAAATCCATGTGGGGATCCTTACAGCGCAACAGCCAAATATCTTTAAAAATAACCTTTATATCATTATTATTGTCTCAATATACTTATCAACTGCTTGATCGAAGACAACGATTCATTAGATTAAGATTGTACAAATATTTTATTTTCACTATAGAAATATATCTCCACACCGTAATATTTGTTAAAATATCTATTTTTACAAAAAAATAGATTTATTTATATTTATATTGATTTTTAAAAAATTTGAGTCAGTATTGACAGTATTATCTAAAAAGATTAGATAATATTTTGGACTTATTGTCTAAGATCAGATATCAATGGTAAGTTCCTACAGGGACAACTATTTCTAATCTTAAGCGGACCCACCTTCTTGACACTAATTAATTTTCTATTTTAAAAATAGGAAAATAAAGGTAGAAAAAACAAAAGGGTACCTTTGCTCTACAAAGTGAAAGCCAGCTAAGAAGTTAATGGCTGACGAGAGTGTTGTTTTGGCTTTATCTCCCTGATCCCACTGAAACTACAAGGCAAACCGTATGAGTGAAGCAAGACGCCGACCATTAATTATTTATATATTAAGTTTAAATATATGAATTGACTCAATCATTTGATTAAACTTTTTAATTGTAATTTATAGAATTTATAGAATTTATAGAATTTATGAATTTGTCCTATCTAGACTTCCAATCGATAAACTAAGATGGAACTGATAATTTTGGTCGGTAGATTTAAATATTAAAAATAACTGTTAAGCAAAGTAATTTTACGAATTTCAAAATAACTATCATATTAACATAATAAATTTTATTATCGATAATATAAAAATATTAATATTCGAATTAGTTTGGGCAGAACAGAATGATTCGATACAAAGCTTCCACAATTTACAAATAGGTCACTTTTCTTCACTTATATTTGGCAACAAAATTCCACAAAACCAAAATTAAAAAAACATAGGAGAAAGGGTTTACTGTTACTTACAGTGAAAGATTTCCACAAGTCACTGATATTTCCTTGTAGCGTGTGTTACAGAAAAGCGAGGATGTGCTATTTAGTCCTTTCCATGATATGGGATAAGGGAAGACTTACCCTTATGGTGACTAACTAGTAAATTTGAGGTCCCCCATCGAGGAGTTCATCTCACTTGCTGTGCTGTTTCAGGGGAATTATCTTTGTTCTCTCTGGTGCCGTTTCCGTTCTACGATTCTAAGAAACTAACTCGGTTTCGGTTCTTCGTCTACATCCCTTGGCCAGACTTTCTCGTTCATCATCAGTTTTTTTATTTCTTTCCCTTTTAGGACATTTATGTTCATTCGTGAAACATTTCTTAAACCAGAAGACCTAGACAAAGTAAGTCAGTATCGTTTTTTTTCTGCAATAAGTGAATCTGCATTTAGGCATGGGATCTTTCAGTGGGTTAGGTATAGGCCTGAGCCTGGTCTTTGGTTGCCTTCTTTTAGCCCTGGTTGCCGAACTCTATTACTTGCTATGGTGGAAGAAGGGAATCACAAACAGAGAAATTGGAGAAGAAGATGACTACAGCGAAACTTATGCAAAGGAATTCTTTCATCTTATTTGCTGGAAGAAACCTTCCTCTTTGATAAGCAATGACAGAAGTGAAGTTGGTTTGAGAGGTCCAGAAGCCAATGGCCCAGAGCCGGACCTTGAATTAGGCGCAAACAAAGATTTGCTGATTAAAACCTTAGTTGGGGAAGAAAGTGTGGAAGCAGAGCTCATGAGGCTGCACAATCTCGCTGGCCCACCAAGGTTCCTCTCCACAATCAAGGAAGAAACAAAGGAGGATTTGGAGTCGGAGGATGGGAAATCTAGGGGAGATAGGAGCAGGAAAGGTTCAAGAACAAGAAGCTTGAGTGATTTAATGCTGACCGCTGACGCTCCATTTCTCTCTCCTTTGGCCTCTCCGCGTTTAAGGTCACCTTCTTCGTTCAATGTTTTGGATTCTTATAGCCATCTCGGATTCAATCCTCTCTTTGAATCATCCATGGAGGCAGAGCTTAACAGGCTGAGATCTTCACCCCCACCAACATTCAAGTTCTTGAGGGATGCGGAGGAGAAACTATTAAAAAGGTTATTGGAGGCAACTGAGAAAAAAGAACTGAAAAACGGTCAACCCTTTCAGGATTCTGCGGTTGAAGTGACTAATCCAGCAATTTCAACAGAAGAGAAAGAAGGGTCTTTTTTAGGTTTCATTGTCGCAAAGAACAAAGAAAACGAGCTTTTCCGGCATCTACCGCAATACCCTTCAGCCTCTTCACAGGTATTACCATTGGCTTCTTCACCTACAACATTCAGACCAGCAGAAAAGAGTACCCTTGTTCATTAAGTCAAAATTTTCTCGAAATTAGCATTAAGATGAATCTTATTTATTCTTTAATTTCAGAATCTATACTTGAGCAGTTTTGTGTTAATGATTGATTTCATTTTAGAGATTCCGCCTGAGAAGGTTGAAAATAGTCATTACTGCCAATCTGCAACACTTGTTATGAGGCATGGAACCTCGAGTATTCCGAGGCAAACTGACAAATTCTGATGAGTGTTGTTAATATGCTGGTCTTGGCCTTGTGGGTGACAACCTGGGGGGTAGTACGTTCCCGGCCATAGTCCATGTTTTCTCGCCGGTGGGTGGATTCAGTTTATTTAAGGTGCAATCAATCAATTATGCGACATTAATAGCAAACATGTAGGGGAAGGAAGAAAGCGTGTGGGTAATATCAAATATGTGCGGGTGGCGGCCGTGACTTGCGCGTCCAACACAGAGAATGCTGTCCAGCTAATGACCTATTAGACAGACATTTTGAGGCAAATCCATAGTCCATGTTAGGAAAGAAAGAGCAAAAGGGTTGAAAAAATTGAAACAATGACCTTTCGGTGCACCTTTGCTCTTTCTCTCTTTTACATTGCCATGCTCTGCTTTTCTACAGTCATATATTTATTATTACATGACCTACCACAAAGTAAAGAATGAAAGAAGATAGCCGCAATTGTAGTAGATAATTTGATACAAGTTCACAGATGAAGAACACACGTGGGGAAGAGTGGCATATGTGGTATTGCATTGCCTTTAAAAGGGGTCATTAAATATTCAGCTTTAGAAAGATAGAAGAGTCTTGTCAACAAAAAGTGACAAATGAGAGAGGAGGAAGGTGAGGTGATGCGTGTATAAGCTTTTTCCCAAACAACAAGAAATGTCATTGTTATCACTCACGCGATTCAACGGAAAGCAGTCTCCACATACAAGTATCAAGCTTGTTTCTTTCTACACTCTTCAAAATTTGTTAAAAAGGGATAATTCAAACCTCCCAACGTTTATAAATTCAAACAGGCCAATGCTGCTATGCTATGTGGCTCTGCGTTTGGGCAAGCAATGGTATTCGTGCCTCAAACATGGCTCCATGTGACTTACAACATCCAAGTGGTCCACTGCGGGAATCAATACTGCGGGCCCATGCCATTCTTCCTCTTTGTTTTTTCATCTCTTCTCGCCACAAGTTGCAGTCCCCTAATTCGGATGCGTAGTATAATAAGTATAGCACGGTGCGGGTATATGACCTGGATGTGTTAGCCAATTCCGGAAATGGGATCTCAGAATTTACAAGGGCCAAAAAGGTGGCACCCACCAAACATGAAGTTTCTTGGAAATTGCTTGGCAAACACGTTGGTTGTAGTACTCGATAGGGAAACGACTGGAAATAAATAAATTATTATTGTATGTAGAGGTCGATGAATCAAATCCACTCGCTACCAAAAGCCTGGAATTAAATTCCCTTCACGGTGGAAAGGAAAGAGAAGAAGCGTGTACTTTTAAACGAAACCGGAAAGATGGAATTGCCTTCACCTTTTCTGTCCGGGGGAGGGGGACTTGATGACTCTACAGAGAATCTGGAACAAATTATCCAGATTATCCAAGTTAACCCTTTCCAGTCATTGTATCTGACCAGTAAGTTCATATATCCTTCCTTTCTTTGGATGGCTCAATACTTGGATGTGGTAGCGCACCAAAGCCCTCTCATCACACCAAATAACTGGAGTTGGTAAGCAGTTAAAAAGTTAGATGTACAGTAGTGAAAATAAGAAAATGTCAAATGGTTAGTTATTCTCTCTATTGTTTTATGGGAAGTTGCCCTAAGTAAGTCTCATCCGAGATAAACGAAGTGATCGGTAATAGTATTCTTGTTATAGCAGACTTTCCTTTATATTTGAAATTGAACCTCAATGGAAGCATCAACCGGTGACGACAGGTCATCCGGTGTGTTTACCTAACATTGGGATCAAACTTTTGGATATCCAAGTTTAAAATTTATTTTTGTGATTTTACAATATTTTATAAGATTTAGAAAGACAAACATATTTATAAAATTATTGTGGATATTTTAAAATACAACCTAGAAATTTAATTTTTATATTAATATTTTAAAATATAAATTATTATATTTATAAAAATATACCAAATTTTTTTAATATTAATTTTCCGGAGGAATTATGCATGTTTTTGGATAAATTATTATTTTTCTTGATTTAATAATAAATTAATTTGGAACAGAGAAGTAATTGGGTCCTGCTTAGGCCCAGAGTTATGAGAACCCCGACAAGTCGTACAAAGCCCACTAAGAGAATTCTAGACACCTAACCCCAAGGGGAGGCTACAAAGGTCCAGTTAAGAACGCCCGAAAATGTACTCGGAATTTTGCGACTTCGTTTTTGCTCGCATTGGGAAAAGCTAAAACAGGCTAGGAACATCTTCTCCATTCTAGTAGCCTTGCGTCAGCTGGTATGTTCCTTCAGTGGCCTGCCTCGAAGTTATTTCTCATCTTTGGTTTTCTTTTTCTTATGCATTGTCTCTACTTATTTACAAGTCGAATCTATATCTGCAACCTTCTCCATCCCCGACCATTCGATTTCTCTGAGATTTTACTTAGTTTCTGTTTGCTAATATTTATTCCTTCATATATCTGTTGTTTTTATAGTTAATTTGGGCCACGCGTGGCTGCGTGATTGGATTTTGGCTTGAGTTATGGTGTGCGCTTCTTCCTCTGCCGAGTGTTTGTAAAATTGCTTGTTTGAGCTTTTGATTAAAGGAGAAAAAGTTGGCTTGGGTTTTTAATTTTATTGATTGGGTTATTCTCTAATCTCAAGACGTTATGAAGGATAGTTTTGTGCTTGAAATTGGGAACATTGGGTTACGAAATTAATGGGGACTATATTGCCTGATGATGTTCTAGTGCTTTTCTTAGTCAGATTTTGGTTTTACTGTATTTATGTGCTTGGAAAACTAGAACTCTAATACGTTTCGTCCACTAAGGGATGGTTGAACTTGTATGCGGTGTTTGTGTTTGCATCCCCTGGTGATCATTGGCCATTCCGTTATGGCGGTTAGATAACCAGAGGCAGATGGGACATGGCATTCCTCTGTTAATAAGTCAACATTGTTTTGATTGTATACCTTGAATTAGTTTTGGATTCAGAATTGGCATCATATTAATTTTAAGTCATTTGTTACTTTTTAGGCAGAATTTACGCAAGCTGCTATTGTTCACTGATCATGGTTTACTTTTTGTGTGTTCTTTGTCAATGGACATATCCATAAACTTGTTTTCATAATAGTGCTAATTGTAGGTTTCCTTGCTCTTCACAGTACACCTGCAACTTTCCTCAAACAACCTCTCATTATGGGATAAATAATTACCGAGGCTACCTGTCATTCAGAAAATGGTCTAACGTTTTCAACTCTGCCCGTCTTTACAAAACGGCCTCTCCCCTAATGAACAAACTGAATTGATGGCCTATCAGCTACTTTACTAATATTAAATTATTTTTATATTTGTTTTGTTCTATTTTTTGGCTCTTTTGTGTGCCTGGACAGTTATTTTTGAGTATGAATTTATTCATTTAACTTGTGTTAGCTTAGAGTTCTGGTAGTTTTTTTTATAACCTTATAGTTTCATTTAGGTTTTACAGTCTTAAAGCTTTGGTTAGTTTAGGATCAATCTTATCAACCTCCATTAGCTAGGTTTTCTAGGATTCATAATCTTCCTTATTGCTTTCTACGGCAAAAAAGTTATTCAATTAAAGGTAATTGATAGCAGTTGCTAGAAACATACCCTCTAAAATGATAGCTCTTATTTACAAATTATAATTCTGTCCTCAAGTTTGTTTATTATCTGATCTGTGTGTTCTTTCAAACGGTTCTAGGTTGGATTCTTCAATAATGGGTCGAAAAGCTGGCGGGCTATATGTGAATTCAAAAAAGCTTCGCGGTCTAGCAAAACCTTGCGTGAAAGAAATGATATCATTCCTCAACTGCATGTCCATCAACAAGCTTGACGATGGGAAATGTGAACGGCAAAAGGAGCTTTTGAGTGCCTGTATGGATGCTCAGGTACTTAACAATCATTCGTCATTTGAGTTTGGAGTTGATTGGTCTTGCATAATCTCTTATTTATTACGTGTTCAGCATTTATTTTGGTTATCTGTACTAATTGTTTGAAATTGCTTTATTTTGACCTCAACCATTTCAGAGTAGCAGTAACAAAAAATCTATTGGAAGCATTAACTATCACCTACAGAGGCTCAATAGAGGAGGTAGGTAGTTTGGCCTTTTTATCGTTTTTCAGATTAATTGCTCGCAACAGATGATTACTTCGCAGAGAAAACTGTTCAACTATTTGGAATTCGTAATATATTTTAACTTCAAATTTGATGAGTTTTGGAACCTTGGTAAATCCGAGCATGTTATTTATACATTAATGACCACTGTATTGGAACTTGAATTTGTTGAAACTTGAACTTGTACTTTTTTTTTCCTCTTGGCATTCAATTAGAAAGTTATATTAAGCTTAGCATGTTGTTCGATATGTCACTCTATAGTTATAATAATGAGATGAAGTTCCACGATCATTTACCTTTTACCATATGTTCATGACTCTCTCTAGATCCTATTAAAAATGCGGACATGAAATTCCTGAAGTAAACGGAATGAAGTTTATCTAATTTTGCGTACGTAAGATGATGGTATGACAGTTATGTTTGTATGTGAACGCCATCTCTTCGTTATGGAGTTGTACTTTATATATAGCAAACTTCAATTTATACTATTTGTTAGTAAAAATGAATATAAAGATTTAGTGCGCGTCACAAGAACGAAGTTTAACGTGTCCAAAGTCCAACAGTAAAATACACGTATTATGCTGAAATATAAGGCTTTACGACCAGCCTGTTATATTCTATTGTTTGTAACTGTTCATACCTTCCCTTATTTTACTTCAATGTATCAGATTAGATAATGTTTATTTGGTTGTATTTAATTTTAATTTCGCTTAAAATGCAGTCAGCCGTGTTGTGTATTTCTTAAAATTCTCTTTTAAATTTAATCCTGTAAATGCAGTCTGCTTTGTCAAATACTTCCCTTACCTTACCCACGCCAACGATACAAAACTATGCGCCGAGTAGTAGAAAATCAATTCAGTAGATTCTCATTTGATTGAGCGAAAGAGACTTTTGCCACAGCTAAATGTGAATTTTCACCGAGTCCGGAACATATGAAGCAGCGAACCACTCGTCACCGAAGAGCAATGGTCAACCAAGAGGGTGAAACATGGTTTACATAAAATTACATACGGCCTTATATACAAGACTCATTGGCCAAGAGATTTTTACAAAAACTTGCTTAATTACGTTATTGTGGACACTTTCAATCATTTATTTCATCCTTTTAGTAATTCATTATTTTTATTCCTGAACCATTTCAGGTACTATGCACTATTATTATTCCTAAACCATACCATGTAATATGTCTTAGCACCAACTCCAACAACACCACGTATCACAGGCCCAGTTGTCATTATGGATTGAAAATGATAGATTAAAAAACAGACATCGAAATATGTAATATAAATTTTATTAAATATTAAATTAAAATAATTTAATATTAATATATAATTAACAATTTTATTAAACCTCAATTTTCTGCATCAATATCAATGAAAATACCATAAAGCTATCCGAGGCGCAACAGGCAAGTCTTGGGTCCAAATATATCCAAAAGTCCCAGGGATAAAATAACAGTGATACAAGGCGAATGTGAGGGTTAACGGTGGATAACGGTGCCAATAATTTAAGGCCTTGTTAGTGATAGATTTGTAACTAAAAATGTGAGTACCCGAACCCGATAATTGGGCTCCTCATCGCCGTGCAGTCCCAATTGGCCCAATTCGTGACCCAATCAAAACCACACAAGGCTTACTCTCAAAACAATTTCAGAACTTATATAAAAACACATATAAATTTGAAACTTTTCACTTTCTTTTAAAAAAAAGAGAGCATGTATTTAAACAAACATCTCGACACAACAAAATCAATCACGGAGTGCAATTACAAATAGCGGAAGTCTTAAATCTCACACACAACAGGTCATACGGCCCCAAACATGCTTTATCCGAATAAGTCCAATCAACTCAATACCCAAGAACAACAAAACATGCCCAAGGCATCATGCTCATCTCATATATCTCAAACTCAAGAGAATACATCAATATCCAATAGCATGCATCAACCCAAGCCCACTAAGGGGTCACAATGTCAATGAGCAAGCATGCAAACAGGATAAGCAAGCATAACCAAATCCAAAATACAAAAGAAAGTGTCGAGTTTTCAAACGTGTCATATGCAATAGTCCAGCCCTATGACAAACCAGAAACCTCGACCTCAAAAATAGACGACTATACAGGCGCTCGTCCTAGTCCTGAAAACAACAACAAGAGGGGAGTGAGATCTCAAGGACCTCAGTGAGAGTCACAGCGTCATAAACAATTCCGGTGGAATAGAGGCATATACGAAAACCAATATAAATATTTTATAATAAAAACCACTGTAAGTCACATGATACTAATCGTGTAAGCAATATCACATTTAAATATGATCAAATGCATATGCATGAGTTTGATAATATCAACATGTATCTCAGGCTCATGCCCAATAAGTATATAAATCCCAAAATCACATTCTCATGGGCTACTATGCCCAAAAACTATCGGGGTGGACCTCTAAAACCGCTTCACTGATAACCCCGGCCAAAGGGAAATCGGAAGCCCACTGGTGGTTAATTAAATGCACCTTTCCAAAATAATAATAAATCCCCTACCACCAGTGTTGTCCTCGGAAAAAATGGAGAAAACAATTATCGCACGATTCTCAACTCACACACAACTCGAAAAGCCCGAAGGCACATGTAGCCTATCCCATCACCTACTCCCACAAGGCATACATAACCCATCCATACTCCTAGGCAAGGGATTATCCTTCTATCTAAGGATACTCATCCACTTACCTTCGCATTGGCCAA
This sequence comes from Passiflora organensis, assembly GCA_019739055.1. Taxonomy (NCBI): domain Eukaryota; kingdom Viridiplantae; phylum Streptophyta; class Magnoliopsida; order Malpighiales; family Passifloraceae; genus Passiflora; species Passiflora organensis. The sequence continues at coordinate 36,771 of JAEPBF010000175.1, read as the reverse complement.
GCGCCGTCCGTCAATTCCAAGTTATACCTAGCAATTGTATGTATACGTATTCTTTGCAAACATGTAGAACAAATCCCAAATCATGTTATAATTTAAATAAAATATAATACACTCAAAATCAACTCAAAGGCTCCCTAGGAGCCCCAACAACTCAAGAATTCGATGTATATGGATATTCTCAAACGCATTTTAAATCACACCGCAAACATGCATATAGGTTCAAAACAAACATTTTATGCATCATAAATATGCCTCACACATAATGAACCTAGCAAGCCAAATCACTCATCGATGCACGTATTGTCTCTATTCAAAAACAAGCATTTACCAATTTTAATTAATAAAGAAAAATATTTCCGTGCATGTAAATGAAACATAGTCTCCCACCTCTTGACGCGCCGATGATTCAACGGCTAAACCTTTTCCTCTATCGGTCGCCGAAGCACCACCTAAACAATCATGCACACAAAACCACACTAAGAACAAAGCAGAAAATAATAAACTCGAAAAATGACCAGAATTAAAAACAACCTAAGAGACTCCTTAAACACTCACTCTAACTCCCAAATCACTCAATACAATCTCTAGAAACTCAAACCACTCAATTCTTTAAGAAAAATAATGAATCCCTTCACACACACATTCGATCCTAAGCTAAAATCCCAATTCTAAGCTCCGCCAACATCAAAATTGGTTTCCTCAATCGACAAACCTTCTCTATAACACACAAACAACCTAACTCAAGCAATGACATCAACTAATTTCATCCAATTCATCAAAAACACAAAATTTCCAAATTTACCGAAATGCCATTGAATACTCAAAATGATCAATCATGGATCAATTGATGTTTTCGAGCAATCTAAAGTATTAGACTATAACAATGAACATCTAAGCATGCTAAAATAACCACAAATCGGACAAGAAAGTGAAGAAATCAAGCAAAAACCCCTAAAATCCGAAATTACAATAATTATTCTAATTAAGACAAATTAAGCATAAATAAACATATCACCTAAGGAAAAGAGGGGAGAGGGATTAGGTTAAGTTTTTGGAACAAAATTCACTCCTTAATCTGAAGAAAAAATGCAATTGGGAGGATTTGGGGGGTTTTGGGAGTTCTCGCCAAAGGGAGGAAAGTGGGGGAAAATGGGGAAGAAAATGGTTTTTGCCCACTCACGTGAGCTGGTAAAGTAGGGACAATTTTTTTTTGACTTTGACTTTGACTAACTTTTTTTTTTTTTTTTTATAAATTCTCAAAATCTTAAATAATTATAAAATGACTCACATATGCCCCAAGTGGGCCAAAATAAAATTTAAAAGCTCAAAATATAAAAATCAGGATTTTAAAACATAATTGGGCTCGAGAACCGAAATCGGGCCCACGAAAGGTAAGTCGGCCCAAAGACCTACGGCTACTCAAAACGGGCCTCCAAAAACTTATATGCGGGTCAAAAGAATAAAATGGGATATATCCTCTGGACTCAAGCCTCGAACAACGCACCAATCGACTAATTAATCTAATGCACGTTAAAACTCCGAAACGACACGCCGTGCAAATTATCGACACACCACCAATGACATGACGTTCTAGACATCATAAACTTGACACTTAGGCTCTATGACTATGTCCAGGTCATTCGGTCAAAAGGTCAACTCTGACAATCACTTAGTCAACTCACTGAATTCGACCAATCCAAAAAATCTGACTGAATACGGGTGCTGACTAGACTCTCAAAAGTACGGAGTTTCACAAAAAATACGATAGAAAATAAGAAAGATAAAATAGGTAGGACGAGAGTGATGATGTGGCAAGTTTACAGTGGTGGTGATTTACTTAAAATAGTTGTATTTCAAAAGGTAATGTTAAAATATATAGAAAGTAAAAAGTTAGGGTCGGAATTTTTGTCAGAATGAACAAACATAAAGAGGGAAGAGCAATAAGTCTCGCTTTGGCGTCTGCATGGAAAGATTCTTCACCGATTAGAAATAAAGGAGATTTGTTACGTTTCACATTAATCATTAAGTCCAAAAATAAAAGTGGCAGCTTAGTTTGGACCATTTTGTTCTTTTCTATAGGATGCAGCCTTTCGGGGTTGGGTCCATTCCTATTTCAGCATCGGTCATGCCTTGTTCACTAGAGCAAGAAGAGGTACTGTAGCAGCCGGTTTTTGTCAGATTTTACTGGAGAGGAAGGAAATTATGTGTTTCCTTGACAACAAAAGGGGGGAAATGAAGTCAGACTTTGCATGTGCAATTATGAACGATAGTGAACTAAAGTTCTTCAAGTATAGTTAAGATCACTTTTGTGAATCGGTTTTCAGCAAGCAGTCCTCGCTTGTCTTACAGCCAATCAATGTCAGACACAAGAGGTACACATCCTTTTGCAGTGTGGGAACCCTATATATATTTGTCCATGTTGAGCCCGCTCGTACTTAAAAGCCTAGCTAGTCTGTGCATGTGAGTTGGATTATTTAACCCAAAACTAACAAAAAGTGGATGTTTTAGCGTTGGAGGACATTGTTGCTTTAGAGAACACAGTAACATTCATGCATGGACGTTCAAAGAAACTTATATTCAAATAAGAGACAGTGAGAGATTTGACAAATGAAGGCGTCAAGGCTGCAGTTTGCTTCCTTTACAACCAGAAATCTCCACATATGAGGAGCGGCTTTTCTCATGATGCAGAAAAGCCGTACGTACGCTCTAGAATCTACTTAAGGGAATTAGATTCCTGCGCGAGTAACGTGCCTTGAAAGTGGCCTTTCTCCATTAAACTAATAATGTTACAATCCATGTTTCTGGTAAAGTCAGCACTAAACTTTAGGATGCATGCATCTTCCAGCACGCAACTGGATTTTTTATCTCCACGCACGTGAAATACTGTATTCGAATCTACTCTTTGCAGACATATGAATAGTTTTAACACGTTACAATTTCAAGTAGCCTCACTCAAGTTTAGGCAGATACATGAATGGCTTTAGCTACGTTCAAATTTCAAGTCCATAATTGATCGATCATCATCATCCGTCACTTTCTTGCTATTCACCTTGAAATTTGTCAAGAAGGTTTTGTCAACATTAGTGGATGGGGCAATTTAGATTATAAATCCTCTTCGTAAAGTCGGTTCGAGGATTGGATGTCCGATTGGGAACCTGATAAGAGGTTCTTCAACTCAAAACCTGCAAAAACAAACTTTGGTTAACTCTCGCGGATCTATCACAGACTATCAAGATCGACAAGCATCACAAGACTTCTAAAATCAACAAAGATACCTATTTAAATCACATCAAGCTCAGATTCCAATCCATAGTTCATCCATACCATCGTTCACGAACAGGCCTCAAATGGGCATTCTCAAGCACATGAATTCCACAATGCCATCTAAGTATGTAAAGCCAAAACATTAACATGCATGCATAAATATGCCAACATATATCACGGACTAAGCATGTATTTTTATCACAAATTCACCCATATCTCAATCTCATGCAAACTAAAGTTAAGCCAAATTCATAAATTAGGAAATCTAAGAATTTTCTATCATGCGCATAACATATAGACTTCCAACTCTCGACGCGCTACTAATTCTTTAAGATTCTAAGCAACAAAGCAACCAAAATAAATAGAATAAATAACACGGATACAAGTCTAAGACACAGTCTAGACCATTCCAACACCTCATCAACTCAAGAACAACAATCTCCAAGAGAATCACACCTCATTCTCCACAATCAAACCATCCAAAATCACCTTCAACAACTAATCATAAACACTAAGCCTCTCCAGGGGCATCGCAGCACAAAGCCCACCTCAAGGGCCACTAACATGTAACTCTCAAGTGTACAAAAGCAAACAACGAGAATAATTGGATTCATCAAGAACCTAAAATTACTATTAAATCAAAATTAACAATCCAAGGATATAAAGAAGTTTTTAGGATAAGAAAAATACTCTCACAATATAAACTAAGAACACTCAATGGAAAAAAAAAACCTCAAACAAGAATTATAAAAAATCTAGAAATCAAAATTCTCACCTAAATTTCATTTCTGTGCCTAACACCTTCTAATCCTTCGATTCTAGCCGGACAACTAGTTTTTGTAGATGAAAAATCCTCTAAATGGGTAAAACAACCACCAAGGAATGTTTTTGAATCAAGAAATCAAAAGAGAAAGTGGAAATAAAAGGGTGTTTGAACTACACCAGAAAAAAATTCTACCAAGCTAAATCCTCCGATTCATCAAACTGAAGTACAACAGCCCATCACGCCGTCTAATGCACAAAATATTTGTATAATCAACTGTTATCTTGAAAAACAAATAACACACGCTAGATGACACTGATGCATCTATGATTCAAAATTACAATGCTAAGGGTCACCCAAAGGAAACGTTCCAAAAATCTCACGGTCTCATAATAAACCCAAATACAACATCTAAATATAGTAATCAAAGCAATTCAAAAGAATAAAAGTATTAAGAAAACTGAAACCATATTCAAGAAATTTGTAGTCAAATATGCACAAATTGTCCAAGGCGCACTCATTTCGCTTTTCCACCGATACATAAGATGCATATATGCTACCTATTATTGACTTATTAGCAGAAAAAAAAAATCAAGTCACCTCAAGTTTGTTGGTCAATATATATTACATAAAATGGTGAGTTGGTCAGGCACAGCCAAATCTTAAAAGATGGTAACAGTACGCAAGACATTTGGAACCCACAACCTGAAGTCTCTTGTCGAGTTTGGGCCAGCTGCATCATTCTTCTCCTCTAATGTGAAATGATCGGTCACAACTTATCTTTTCTTTACATTTTCTTTCTTCAAGTAAAAAAGGAAATATAAGTTTTAATGAATATTGATTAATTTTAAATAGCTTCCCTTTACTACTTCTCTATGATCTTATCTCTGTCAGTTCTTACATTTTTTTACTTAATTATTCTTTTATATCTATTTATTTTATTGAATTCTCTTTCTTTCAATTTTTTGTTAATATATCATACCGACAAAATAATTACTAATGTTTATCCGGAGGACATTTTTACTTGTAATTATAATATCAGCTTTAGGAATCTTGAAAATTAAAGATTGCTTTTAAAAAACTTTTTGTCGCATTTGGTTGTCTTTTTCAAAATTATTGACATGAGTCCTCTTTATCTCCTTCATCTTTATCTTCGTGTTTCACGAATTTTCTTTAGGCAATGAAACAAGAATGACGCACGTGGAAAACCAATTTAAGTTTTCGCCATGTTTCTCGCGGATACAAAAAGGAAGGAGGAAAGTAATATTAACTTACTTCTACCTCTGTTATCTTTTTCTTTGCAAAAGACACCAAAAGAGCATCGCATTTGATTGGTCACACCTCTTATTTAAAAGTCATCCATCCATCGTCCTAAACAAATTTATCATTTAACCAGAGATTTGTAGTTTAGTCGAATGGTAAAACTAAATATTTTTAATAAAAAAAAAAGTTAATTTTTGATTTTGGATATAAAGAACTTTTAAAATTTCGGAATTCATCCAAAATAGTTATTTTTGTTTAAGAGGATTTGGTGTCCTTCAACTGAGTTAATTAATAATTAAAGGTGATCTTGTACTGATCAACTTGTTTCATTAAAGTTGGCACACATTCTTACATTTGTTAACCTAGAGGACCAGATAGGCATATGGTGCCATATGGTGCCATATGGCAGTATTTCCTTGAACCCCACCACCTTTAACACCAAAAGAACTCAAATTCCCAAAATTGATTCCATTAAATTGTGAGGACTTTATCGGGTAAAGTAAACGATTATCATACCCGTGGAAAAAGCAGAGAGGGTCAATCAGATTGAAAAAGCAAGTAATAAATGAGCAATAATGAGTTGAGAATCGAGAAGGAAGAGCAGGCTGGGCACTGTGAAGCAAACAACTGGGCCTTTTTTATGCTTTTTCCACCGTCTTTCTCATGGTCCGGATTCCAGACGCCTGTCCTCTCCCGTATATATTCTGTAGGGCTTGGCTCAAGAGTGGTTTCCACCTTCATGGGGACCTACCCGCCCTGAGACGGCATCTCCAATTCCTGAATCCTGACCATGAGCATCGCATGATGAACACGGATCCTGACCCTACAACTTTGTCGCCGCGTCATCAATTTGCGTTGGAACTTTCACTTAAATGATTTGGAAACAAAACTCGCACGGACGTACTCTATAATGGACTAAGTCACGTGGGCTTTCTTTAATTAAAAAGTCTGATCCAACACGTATTAATTAAAGGCCTGATTTTAGATTCAATCAGAATAAAATAATTAACTTAATTTTATTTAACTACAAACATAACAGTCCAAATTAAATTAAACCAATTAGGTCACGACCAACTAAACCACTAAAGGACTAGACTACACAGTGGGTCTTTCAAATTAAAACAAAACACCCAAAACCCAACCTTTTAGTAACACTATGAGACTAATTAAATAAATAAAACACCATGAGCTCACTTTATCATAGCTTATGCATCATACTAAACAAAACACAACTATCTAATCTTCAATTCACAACTAAAACTCATCAATCAAGTCCATACCACCTTTAATTAAACAACAGAAAATATGGATTTCCCCATCCCCACTCTTGGTAAATAATTTAATTTTCAAACCAATCAGAACTTTGTATATGTATTTTTTAATTTTTTTATCAAAATATATTATAAAACTACATATAAATTTAATATATTTTTTAAAAATATCTTATTTTTTAATTTCTTTTATGCAACACTCAATAATCTATACATACAACTCTCAGATTTCAAATAATGTGCCAACCATACTCATCTCATTCATCTCAACTCAATCATCATCCAAAATAGTATATCAAGTGTAGTTCACAAAAGGACGTCAACATAAATACATCAAAGCATGCAACAACAACATGCAAATATCCAAACAAAAAAGTATGCTGAGTTTCTGTATTTGTGCAGTAGTAAAATCCTATAACAATAGAGAGGGAATGAGATTTTGAAGACTCCGACAGAAAAGAAGGGATTTATATTGAAATTATTCTAGGATTCAATTCCTGTTGTGTTTGTGTTGTATCATGTAATGTAATATGTAACACTTTTAATTCAGAACCCAGACGATAATGTAACTGAACTATTTCCTTGCACGTTTAACAAAACAATTAAAATGTTCTCATTATTTGAACTTTTGGTTTCATCCACCCACATGTTGCAACTCTTTTAAGAATTATTAGACATAAGCGACTATAGTCTCCTCGTCACCAATTTGATATCTGACTTATCGTTTTCAAACGTGGATGAGGACTTAAGATTTGGGGATGTGAACAAAAACCTTACATAGTTTGCTTGATTGTTGCAAAAGTTCAAATAATTAAAAAAGAAAAATATTTTACAGTTAGAAAGAAAAAATAATCCCAATAAGTCTAGCATCTTTTTCTTTCTTTTTTTTTTATTAAAACGAGAGAGATATAAAGTCTTGCATTTTAATAGCATACATTAATAGCAGGTGGATCCGAATTAAGTATATATATAATATTCTAACTAACAAACGGTCCACATAGATAAGCTGATTAATTATGTGCATCTAATGCGTATTTGGGAATCTATAAACAACATTAGATAGGTGTACCTACAGAATTCCTTTTCCCTCCACCTTTCTACCATTCACATTGACCCTAAAGAGTATTGGAAAGAAAAGGGAAGCTCATCAGATAGAGCCTTCAATATAACAATGAGCCGAAGAGCAAAAGCAAATGAAACAAGGACGATAAAGAAAAACATACATCCGACACTCCTTCGTCATTCCACTAGCAAACTAGCCAAAAGAGTCTGGCATCGCCATACCACACCAACGGAAGAAAAACAAGGATACCCAAACCCTTTCTCCATGCCAAAAGTATAATAGCTTAATTATACTCAGGCGCACGCCTTAATTATAATAGCTTGCCTTCCAAGCATGTACATCATGAGGATTGATCAAAACCAGCAAAGTTAGCTAACACAAAATCCCAACTTTGGCATCCAACTGATCGAAAAGAAGCCTTCAGAAAAACAGACGGCAGAAAAATTCAAATTTCTATGTCTAATTTGGCAATGTAGATGTCTGAATGAATTCTTTTGGCAATATAGATTTCTTAATTAAGCAGTACTCAGCGTCCTGTCGAAGGTGCAACCACCAGATTCTCCTTGCTTAGAAATCAACAAAGGCACTAGAGCTAGCCTTGTATCCTCTAGATGATCAAACCATAGACAGCATGGAATGAAAGGAAACCATGCGAATTTACTATGTAAAAATATGATTATTGCATGCGTCCTTTGAGTAGAATTTCAGTGCTTTCTTTAATAATTTTTTGAAAAAGATTTGAAGTGATAGATATTTGGGATTGATGGTGCAACGAGCCACTAGAGAAGTACAACGGTGTATGCTCGTGATGCATGAGTTTCTCTAACTCAATCAACAATTGCTAGAATGAATGTGCATGTTGGCCGTCTTTACTTTCTCCTTTAAACTTTCTTTTATTTTTTCCTTTTTCCTTTGTCATAAGCTTTCTTTATCCAAAGTAATAACGTCACCAGATAAAACAGATTTCCAAAGCTGATAATTCAAGTGTCAGGCTCTGGTCCCAAACACCGGCCCATAATACGTGGGGTCCCCTCCAAGCTACAAGAAGAATGCATGTAGCATCAGTTCATCTTTTCTTTTTTTATATTTTTGGACAGTGAAGAGTTAAGTGTTTGAAAATGCTGCACATCTTAATGGAAGAAAAGGGATAGGAAACGAGAATGAAGATTGGACGACTGACAATCTGAAAGCAGCTACAGAAATACCAAACTGGGTTCCAAGAGAGATATGAATATATATAAAAAGGATTAAATATAAAAATCCAAAGATGACCGTAAAGTATATGGTTACTATAAGAAAAGTTGATAAAGATACGTAGATTGATGTAGCATCTCAAGGTGTGGGGTTTGCCACACTGGAAACAAAGATCTTCATATCATACTCTAAAGTGCATCCATAATTACGCATTTAGGTACATGTGTAGCCGTAAATTAAGAGGTACTGTTTCCCCCGGCCTCTTTTTAATACCCTCCGATCCCCCCTTTACAGCTTCAAAACTAGATCGTTGTATATGTTTAAGAAATTGAAGAAAGAAAAAAAGAAACACCAATGTATAGATATATGGGTTTAGCCCATAAAGGTACGTAGCACAGGTGTTATAAGTTGAGTATGAAACTTCATACTCAAGGACCATTATTTGTGAAGCTTATAACACATTAAACACTTGCAGGTCCAAAGCTTCTTCCTGTTTAGTTTGAGTGTAAACACACATACCTGAAGATATCCTAGCTACTGCTTGTCTAAGCTTCGACATAATTAGCCGAGAATAATGTAGAGTTGATTTTGAAATTTCATCAGACCTTTTACCCGAAACTGTACGTAGTTCTTAATTACAAGTTTCTTTTTATAAGACTCTGATGCATTAAACCACATAATGTGTAAGATCCTCGTAAAGAATTCAAAATTCAGTGAGATGATTAGTTCTTCATCAATATCTAAAGAAAAGAAAAGAAATGAAAAGAAATGAAATGAAATGAAAAATTGTGAAAGGTCTAGACCAGATATTTGTACCTATATATTTAGATGAAACTCACGCGATGCTATTTAGTATACATATCTCATTTCTTGTCTGGAAGAGTTGATGGTGTAGCTAAGTCATTGCGACTCATCAAGGTGGTGAATCATGCATTACAAATCCAAAGGATGAGGATGTAGAAAATAATTACATGTACGGTGTGATCCCACCACCAATGGGGAGAGCCATAATTTGCTTTATTATTGGGTTCTTCTCTCTCTCCCTCATCCTCCTCCTGCATGAGTCATAAGAATCTTTTTGAGCACTAAAATCAGTCTACACAGTATCAAAAGAAAGCTTATGCTTGAAGAAACTTTCTCCACTCAAACCCTAAGCATAAAATAAACTAAAGGAGATGAGGATATGAGAGAATAAAAGAGCAAAAAAAAAAATTAGCAAAAGCCTCCCCTATCTTTCCTTCTCCTTCCCTTTAATCCTCTTTTCTCATTCTTTCTTGGCTCTGGTATTCCTATAGTGTGATTCTCCACCAAGTTTTCTTTCCTAAAGACCTATCAACCTTTATAAAAGAAAAAAAGATTGAAAACCATGGTGTTCTCTTCAGTTCCAGTCTATTTAGATCCTCCCAACTGGCAGCAGGTATAAGGTGTTTTTCCTTCAATTTTCATCTGCGCTGCTTCTTTACAAAAGAAGTAAAGAGATAGTAAACGAGTATTTTAAAAAGACGATTCTTAGTATTCCAGTTTTGATCTTTATCCTGAATATACCGGATATCGTTTCTTTCTCTAACAACATTTAGAAATTCGTGGAATTTTCTACCTTGCAGCAGCCAAATCAACAAGGAGCTAGAAATGAAAATTCCCAGCTTGCACCGCTTGCTGCTGCGGCTTCTCATCTTGGTGGCGGTGGCGGCGGCGGCACTGGCATTGGTTCAATTAGGCCTGGTTCGATGGCTGATCGAGCCCGTTTAGCGAAGATACCTCAGCCAGACGCAGCTCTGAAGTGCCCCAGATGTGAATCTACCAACACCAAGTTCTGCTACTTCAATAACTATAGCCTCTCCCAACCACGCCACTTTTGTAAAACGTGTCGGCGTTACTGGACTAGAGGAGGCGCCCTTAGAAATGTTCCTGTGGGAGGTGGATGCCGCAGAAACAAGAAAAGCAAAACCCAAAATAACTCGAAATCGCCAGCTTCCAGCGAGAGGGCAATGGGTACAAATCCAAGCTCAACAAGTGCCATTGCATCTGATATCAATATTGTCCATTTGCCTCAACAACCAGCTCAATTACCCTTTATAAGTTCTTTACATGGTCTTAGTCAATTCCCTGTGGGAAACATTGGGTTAAACTTTTCTGGGATTCAGGGACAGATTGGATCAACTGGTGCTGCTAATGAACCGAATGATATGGGGTTTCAACTAGGAAGCAATTCAGGCCTGAATGGTGGAACCCTTTTATCAGCTGGTGGGGTGGTGCAACAATTTCCTTTTTTTGAGCCACCCAGTTCAAATCTATACCCATTTCAAAGTGAAGGTCTTGAAACATCACCTTCTATGGTTGGGGACTGCCAGCTTCGGTCTATGACATCCAGCTCTAGGGTTTCTCAGTTGGCTTCAGTGAAGGCAGAAGATAATCAAGGGCTGAACCTATCGAGGCAATTTTTGGGCCTTTCAGAGAGTAATCAGTTCTGGGCTGCAAATCCTTGGACAGATTTATCAGGTCTAAACTCTTCTACCACAAGCCATCTCTTATGATTCTGATCTTTGTTGATTGGATTACATGAGATGTCTCGCCTGAAAACTTGTTGAACTTTTTCTAGCATTAAACTAGTAATAATCGACGAATAAGTGAGCATGCTCCAAAAGCCAGAAATGCTGAAGTCTCCAATGGATGCAGTGTAGTCTCTTCATGATCAGATATTGAGAAACCAAGAGATGGTAGAACGCTTGTTTTAAAATTCTATTTTGCATTTTTTTCCCTCGTTTGTCTGAGTCTGTGTTTTCTTCTGTATGTTATGGCTTGCTTTTTATGAACTGTGTGTGTACGAGGTTGTGGTTTGTCATCTACTTGTCTGACATGATGAGATGTAATAAGATCGTAACTTATTTCCTCATATATATCTGTCGATCATCTTTTAGCGTCAATATTAGCTGTTAATGGAAATCAAGATGTTATCAGAATTCTGCCTGCAGAAACGAGTACTTAGCTTAAATCTGAGAGAAGAAAAGATCGAAAAGCTGTCATTTTTCATCTCGAGGTTTGGCTCTAGCTATTTCACTTGTGGAAGTCATCCCATTCAAAAAAAAATTTATCTTGTTTCTATGTTATACTTACTTCAAGAATGGGTTTTCTCTTTTTCTGGAAATAACTGCTTAATGAGTTTTTATGTACACAGTAATCACCTGCAGGCTGCAGGGGTTTTGCATTTATCCAAAATATAAAAGAAAGAGGTTTCTGATCAGCAATTATAAATTTTCGTTACCCAGAAAGTTACTAATTGTCTCGCAGTCATAGATGATATATCCGTTATGCTGGTACTTCCCTTTCAGTCTTCGCCTTCCCAAGGAAACAGTTGGAAGGAGCTAGCTCCACGTACACAATTGTGTGCGCATAGGGCCTGTTATAATGATTTCGTAATTATATGGTGGAAGGGGAAGAAGGACTAAGTAGTTGGGTCTTTCTTGTTTGTTTTCTGGGTGAAAGTTGAAGCGAAAGACAACAAACAAATCAATGAATACGCCAAGAATTCCACTCAAAACCATGCAATTCTATTTTCAACAAAGCCAAGTGAGCAATGTTTCTAGAATTTCGTTACAACAATCATGAAACTTCTAAACTAGCTAGATAGTTGGTCAAAAAGAAGTTTCAAGCCTTTTGTTTCCCTCAGAACGTACTTTGCCTACATCTCTTTCTCTCTCCTCTCGACTTATTCTAGCTGTGACCATTCATTCACATATAGCGATTATGGAGAAGAGGTAGCAAGATATGCTTTAATAATTATAACCCAACTAGGTTCTGTAGTGGAAATTAGATTTATTTGTAATATTATAACAAACCCAACCAGGCTTTGTGCGTGGTCACGTATAAAAAGAAAGGAATCAAGGATTTTTTGCTTTTGCAGGAACCGAGGCATGTACTGCATCTGCATTGTTTGCTAGAACGAATAAAGCATGCAAAATTAAGCCACCATTCTTTGGACATAACCCCAAAAGAAGCGCTTCTATATACTCTCTCTCTCTCTCTCTATTATGGTCAGGCTGGTCATGAGACGTACGTAGAAAAGTGAAGGAAAACAGTTAGAAATATTAGGATACCAAAAACTCAGATGTACATGGGTGCAGGCGTAGAAAAGAAACGTATTAAAGCAGGGAAGAAGAGATAAAGAGGAAGGGATTGGTGTTTTCTCTGATGTGATATTGGTGGGGCGAATGTGTTTGATGTATGTATGGAGGAAGAGCAATCAGAGGGAGGCTCGGAACTCCATGCTTGGTGTGTCTTGTTCATGGTTCCTATGACCACATGGATTGACGTGATATGTTCTTTTCCTTTCCCTTTTCTTCTTTTTAATTTTTTGTTTTTCAGCCATTCACCTCTCTCTTTCTCTCCCTCTCACACACACACTTCCCTCTTCCTGAACTATATGTCACATATTCATGCTGTAATTTAGTATGTGATAATGTATATATGTGTACGTAAGACTATTTGTTCTCAAGTAACTTTATCTACTTATAATCTTTCCATAAAGTCCAAGAATTATGAATCATGTTTAAAATAGAAAATATCAAAGGAATGGAAGGGCCGGTATCCTTGAATTACAGGATACTTGAGGAGAATTATCATATACAGAAGATACAACGCAACAAAGGTTTCTACTAGTAATATAGGCCTGTACCCAACTCTCTTTTTTTCAAGCATATAAAATCCTTTTGTGTGATAAAATTATGGGTTCAAGTCCTGTCATCTCCTTTGGTTAAAAGGGGAAAAGAAGACTCAAGCCATCGCCCTCCGAAAAACAAAAGCAAACGCATTTGCCTTTTCCCCAACTTTAGTGTAGTAAGCGTATTGGATTAGGTCTTTGGCAAAGGGAATCATTTAGGGATAAAATACAGCCTATCCGTCTTTCAAGTGTTTCTTTGTTTCATTGGAATTGATTGATGACGACCCTGCTAATGACAAGAGAATGAGAATCCAAGAATATTAGTGCTGCATAAAACAAATCCTTTCAAATATGAAATTTTAGAGAACACTTGAAAAGTTTTTGTTTGAATTAGGAAATTAAGAATGGTGATGTTAGTTTTCCAAGTTAATGTTAAGAGTCTTTTTTAGGACTGACTATACATTCATATTTTAAATACTCGTCATATAGTTTGTATTTTGGTCTTTCCTATACTTTAATTGGATTTTGTATACTCATGTTTTATTGGACTGGTATTACTGGCGGTGATATAGGAACCGGTGATTGAATACCGGATCTGACCCAACACCTTTTGATTGGGCTTCATTAAGAAAGTTAACTGGGTCCACATTGTGCTTAAAAGGCCAAGCTCACATAAAGGTTAAAGCATTCGGATTGGACCCAATTGGTTCTTAAACCTAACATCATATGAAATATGCCTGCCTGTCTAAATCATCAATTCCTCCGAAGATTGCTGCGTTTGTTATCCCTATCACTCACATCGCTCGTCGAAATCAGAAAAAAAAAAATTATGTACACATTCTATAAATATATTAAGTATATACATACATACATACATACATACATACAACTTCATCAACACATGACCTCTCCCAGAAGCTCATCAAGAATCCATTCTTCCAGGTCAAGTGTTACATCCTCAACATCAAAATAAAGATTCAACCAACCATCGTCTTTTGCAAAGTCTCCATCCACAATATCATCCAACGACTGATCCAATGCTTTGGAGCGCTTGTACCATTTAATTCTTTTCCATACTTCCTCCAGAACATGACTTCCTTTTGGCAATGGCCGGACAGAGGAAGTGGTCGACGTATGCTTGGGAAAGTAGGCCAATGCGCTCTCATAAATCTTGACTAGTTCTTCGTTTATTAGATCAAACAAAAGATGGTGATCACAGTCGTGGTCAGCTCCTTCTGATAAGGTTTCTTGCTGATGGTGGATATAAACCTCCAATTCTTTGAACAAAGTAGGACTTATTGGCTGGGTCATTGAGTACCATGTTACCACTTGCTCTTTGTCCAGGAAGCCGGATGTCTCAAGAACATCTCTCACATAGCTTAAATCATCGTCATCCTCCTGTATCTTTGATTCAAAGTCATGCAAATGACTGTTAACCATATTGTTTGTATTTTCAGCGTTCTTGGGTTTTGTTGTATGGCAAAGTTCAGATAAAGAATCTTGGCGGGAACAGTCTTCTTCGATGAGGAAGCAATCTGGCTTCTCAGTATGGTAGAGCCTACTGTCCAACTCTGCACCCGATAAGATTCGTCAGATGAAGAAGTAAATGACAACCCACTCATACTAATCCATAGCGGCAATTTAGGAGAAGGAAGAAGTTACTTATTCAAGGTTAGATGATGAAGTTTACAGAATGTTATCTGCATGATTATAAAGATTCTACAAGAAACTACAGATAAAAGTATGCATTTTAATCTGTTACCATTCGTTTTTTTCCCCTTCGACGTTATTTTATACTCAACACGGAACAAAATATAAAATCCTAATGCATCTTCCCACAAGATGTATTTTATGCAAGAACATCATAACAAAATGCAACTGGTTTTGGAAGTTGCTAGAAAAAAAAATGCAAGTTCTGTAAAGAAACATGTCTACAGTCTGCAAGCTTTACCTTCAGCAGCTGGGAACTCGGCTGGATTCGATGCATCATCTTGGAAATGAGTCTTAAGAACTGAAACTGGACTTGGGCCTTCTTTCTCTTTATTGTGGCAGATTGTGGTATCTACCTTCTGACCTATATCAGCTTCCAACTGGTTTTCGGACTTGACATCATACTCCTTTACTTCATCAATACTTTCCATAAGCCTACCTGGATATTCATAATTTTCACCTCTCTGAACACTCTCTCTTGTGTTTTTATGATGTTCAGTGGCTTCAATTGCCTCAAGAGGTTCAGACATTTTTCTATCAAGAGGAAGAGTTGCTGGCTTCAAGTCATTATTCCCGTCTTTCTCAGCAATTGTACCACCGTCCCGGATAGTCCTCGTTATCTCTGAATTAACCAAGTTAGGTAAAATCTCATTTGTCATAGGAAAGAAAGATTCCAGTTCAGGCAAAGAGAGCCTCCTACGGAAGTATTTCAGATCATTCCCTGTTGATGAAGACCTGTCTTCACTAGACAATTTTAAGCTCCTAGTTTGATGCTGATGCCATTTGACCTCTCCGCCAAAGCTTTTCTCTAGCAGCTCAGTGTATCTGCCAATTGATTCATTGACAGAGGATGCTCTTCTTATGCTGGGAAGTTGAGTCTTTCCAAGATCAGTATCAATGTTATTTGTCTGATAACTTTCTACAACACCTTGGTGAGCCTTATTCTCCTCCAATGGTTCTGACACTCCGTGGTCATCAATGGAAAACTCATCCCTAAGAACTTTGTGAACACCTTCATTCGTTAATCCATGACTTTTCTCCTTTTTGCTCTCTGTTAGAACATATCTAAATTTCTTCTTGATATCCTTAAAATGAAACAGAAATGACGACTTCCACCCATGTTCAACTAACCTTCGGGAAGGAACGCCTGCTTCAGTCGGAATGTAAGTGCCATCAGGTTTAGAGCTTACTGACGTTTCATGTGAATCATCCAAAGGGTTAGATGATATGAACTTTGATGATCGAGCCCCACTCGGAAACTTTTGTCCTTTTGGGAAGGACCAACTTTCTTTCTGCTTGTTCTCAAGCCTACTGGGCTTCAGATATCTAAGGCGTGAGGAGTCAGCAGCAGGAAATGAGCCTGATCTCCATAATCTTCCTTTGTCATTGGAAGTATGCAGTATATCCCTCATAGGTTGAACATCTGGATTCTGTATCATTTCCAAGAATAACTTCTTGTTTAACTTAAATACCTCCAAAACATCTGCACATTCCTTAAATTGGGAGTACGAAAATTCTCCTCTGAGATGCTTATCAACTGAAAGGTTCTGGTTCAATGTGGCATGCTTTGAAGAAAGCAGGTTCTGTTTTGAGTAGCCACCAGGACTGTCAGCATTGCTACGAAGGATTATGATCTGATTTGTCCAATCAGTACTTACTCTATCTAGACCATCATGTCGAGATTCTAAATAATTGATCGACCGAGTTTGGAGCAATCGTGATCGTCTAGACGTCTCGTCAGCAATTAAGGCCTTAATTCGATCCTTGCCAGAACTTCTGTTTGTTGGAGTAGCCGTTTTGGTTTGCACTTCATCCTGATGGATTTATCAAAACATACTGTCAATCTGGCATTTTCTAGGTTCAAAGACACAGCTTCTATAATGAAAATCAGTGATTACAAGCAACGGATGGTTCTGAATGAAAACAGGGATCCCCATTAAGTTAATGTGTAAGGAGGACTTACGAGTAATGGGAATGCTTCAGCATCAAGGTATTCTTGCGCTCCATTGGCATGAAAAGACACTGTCTTTGGATTCCCAAAGCCTACAAATCCAGAAAGATAGTCTCTGAGGGCGAAGACCAGGATGAACAAGCGTAGATAAAAATGCCTAAAACATCATCAGCCTGGTCATTTCAACGCCAAGTAGCTATCATATATATACTGCATCTTTAGCATGTTTCCGTCCAGTAAAAACACGCACAAATTGGACCATAAACAGAGCACTTAGACAGAAATGATAGCCCAAAAATCTTATCCAATCCCAGACATCACGATCCCTAATCTTCCTCCGCCGATCATGTTTGCACAGGATATTGGTATGACACTTCATATCTTGGGATTTTTCTAGGAAAAATAGAGAAAAGGATGAGGCGAATTAAGGTGGCTTACATAAAGAATGTTTTCTTCTTCCATGTTTTCTGCGCAGATGCGTCTTTTTGACATTATACCAGTGATGGTAATCAAGAAAGTGAAATATTCCCCACATGCAGCTTGGATGCTAATAGCCCTCAAACTCAATTTCAGGGACTCTGGGCTGCAGCTACCCTCCCGTATTATCTCAGGCACAGATGCCCTCTTATATATTTCAACCAAAGAGATGATTACCCTTCTCAACCTGAAATACTGATACAGAATACCGCCATCAGTAGAGATTCTAAAACCAGAAAAATAAGAAAGAAAGAAAAAACACCAAAAAGAAGCCTAAAAACTAATACATGCATGATGATGCACGCCCTTTACTCAGTTTGAGAAAACACGAAGGATTAGACGACTAGAAGATGAAAGAAATAACGAGAAAGAAGAAGATGTCAATACCAATCAATGAAACTGCAGTCATAAGATTAATGAAATTTAAAGCACCAACTTATACTCCCTTCTCATTTAATATGACGAGTCATAAACAGAAGGAGAAGAAGACGATGATGAAACAATAACAGAAACCACTAATCTATTAACTTTAAACTCCCAGACAGAAAGCTAACCTGCTAAACGGCCAAAACCTTAAACGTAGAGAAAGGCGACCAAGAGCAGCCAGAGATACCAAAGTATATCAAATATGAGAATTCTTTATTCCTATCATAATATAATATAGCAGCCATTGACTGGGTACATGAATGACGGAAAAAACCCAGAAAAAGGTCGTTAGTCAATGAAGGTTACCGAAGGTGGTTCGAGCCGCAGTCTAACCGCCAAAACAGGACCATTTTCTTATTCTCTAATGCGTGAAAGACTGGTCCAAACAAAACTCTTCCAAGTAAGCCAATGAATGGAGACTTGGATGACCAAAGCATTAATTGTTAACTGTGACAACTGTTGATCAGATATCAAGATTATCATTGTTTCCGATAAACGATCCAAAATATTTTTGGTACAAAATAAACCTATTAATTATATGTTAGAGTGACATCTTAAAGAAACATAAGTAAAAAAATCTTGGACAAAAACATAAGATTCTGTGTGATTTGTAATGAAAAATAAATTAAAATAATTTGGTTTAGGAGTGATTTTATTCGTTGTAGAAAGTTGACCTTTTTATATTTACTATAACTTCACCTTTTTTAAAGGCAGTGACAATTGTACGCTTTCTGGAGACAAGGAAGAAAAGACGTTGACCAGTTTTGCGTATCAAAGTGAAATTCAAGTGTAAATCTTTGAACAATGCCTTGTGTTGAACGTTCAGACTGTTTCAAACTTCTGGTTAGTGCCGGCACAAAACTGGGTTCCAATTAACTCGCTCAAACTGGGCAAATCACTGTCAGACTCGAACAAAACTCATGACCTGCCCACTTGCTGTGTGAAAGGCATGCCATTTCTGACTATTATTCTTTATTGGGTAAAACATTGCCTTATGGGGTTGTTAACGTTGACTAATTGGCCATTTTTCAGAATTTTTTTTTTATAAGCATTTTTTCTAGAAGTTGTACATAGATAATCGCAGTATTCTAAGCTTCTGGATTAACAAGACTTGCCCAAATATGAAGTTTCCAACCACCAGGATTTTGGGACTATTTGCCAAGTTATTCAAGGCTAAACAACCATACGAGGGATTCCACGCGCACACATTGTGATTCCATGCGTGCTCATTCGTATTTGGGTTGGGGTGTGATAAACGGTGGAGTCGATTTCACTCTATAGATTTGGGCCTTTGAATTTAAATCTGCATGAGGTAATTAGACCCAGTCCTTTGAATTTGGCCCAGTATTTCAAAAGATGATTGTGAATAAGTTTTGATATTTTATGTCTTTAGAGGCATGAGTTAATTATGCGGTAGCAAAAATTCCATTAGAGATTTTGATCGGTCAAAATTAAAAATCTAGACGTTAAAGTACTCTAAGGCTTTGAGTTGTTTCCTGGTCTCGGGATTAACCTCTTTTAAGAGCTCTATTACTGGTCTTAATGTGAGTTGTGAAGATATCAGTAATAGAGCAGCCTCTCTTAGGTACAACCCTCAGTCCCTACCCACCTCGTATATTGGACTTTCGTTGGGGATCAATCCAAGAAGGATGAAGTCTTGGGAGCCAATTTTTAGAAATCTCTGGAGGAAGTTGCATTCATGGAGAGGGAATTCCTTTCATGTGGAGGTAGAATTGCTCTGTTCAAATCAGTAATAAATAGTCTTCCTAACTTCTACTTTTCGATATTCAGAGTGCCTTCTTGTGTAATTAAAGAAATAGAGAAAATTAGAAGAAATTTTTTTGCAGAGGTATTCCCCAGAAAAGAGGTTTGAATAAGGTGGCTTGTCGACAATTGGTAAAATGGGAGATAGGACAGGGCAATATTATAAGGTTTTGGGATGATGTATGGTGTAGTTATACATCTCTCCTAGTTTTATTTCCAAGACTTTGATCTGTCAACTAACAAGAAGGCTAAGGTGATACAGATGGGTAGTTAGGAGGGAGACATCTGGGTGGTTTGGAAGTTGGAATGGCGTAGGCTTCTATATTCTTGAGGAGAAGCGAGGTGTACTGATATGTAGATCTTCTTATCAATACTAAGAATGAAGAAAACAACCTTTGACATTCGTAGTTGGGCTGAAGACTCCGATGGATAATTGGTGAAGAAAGGATATCAAATGTTAGGGGAGGTTCGATGCCCAAGTCACTTTTGCCGAATCCCCAATGTTATTATGGCACAGCTTGTCGGAATCGGTATATGATATCGGATATTCCTAATGCTGTTGTAAAAAAAAAGAGATGGACAAGAAACCAAGAATGCTATCAATATAACCAACAATGAAAGAATTGATCTTGTTTTTCAATTAATTAAATCCATAAAAATGATTGAGAAGTAACTAAAAATTGACTGATGAAATTGTGGGCAGTATTCATAATTTATGTGGAGTGAATCAAGAATGTGTGTACGCCAATTAATACAGTTTGAATTAGGCTCAATTCAATGAGAATTAAAATAAAGACAAAATGAAGAATCTTATAAAAACAATTGAAACTTTGAGTTATATTTTTAATACCACTTAATAAATTTCGAAATTAACAATATTTCTTAAGGATATAATATTATCCGGACCTATTGCAATTAATGACGACAGTAACTATCTTCAGTGGGATTGGCATAAAAGAAGAGTGCCAAAAGGAATGATTATATTATGGTGTAGGCTAATCTATTACAGTGTTTTTCAAAAAATGAAATTGAAGGAAAGGCGATGATGGACAAGGGGGGCAGTGGAGTTCTTCTTCACATAAATCCATAACCAAGACTTACCCGAAGGCCAAGCTCCTCGGTTTTAAAAAGCTCCCTGGTTCGCTGGTATCCTGCCGACCGCAGTTAATGAGTTTTTCTTCTGAGCCTGAAAATCAACGGTGGTTGCCGCTGGATGCAACAAGAAGAGGAAGACATTAAAAACAGAGAGGCGAGTGGGCCACAACGAACAAGTGTGTTCCTGTCATTTACTCACCATTTGCGAGTGAAGAAGAGATATTGAACCCAAGAAAAGAAGAGACAGGGCTAATGCGTCCCGTCCCTCAAGTGGATCAAAGGTATCTTCTTACATGACTTCCATTTCATCATCAAACCATTCCATACCAAAACTATTACCCTTTCCTCTCACTCTCCCACACTCCCACTATTCACTTACCCCATCTCAATTCTCAATTCACTCCTTTCTCTCTGCTAGAAACCCACCATTTTCTTGCAGAGAGAAACCAGTAACAAACGCTAGTGTGTATAACACTCATCTTATAAAATGAAGATCCAATGCATCATGGGATCTCCCATCTCCCAGCCTACCCCTATAACACTAACCTGTCTACTCTTCCTCCTCCTCACCTCCTCCCCCACCTCCATTGCAGCCACCAACATCACCACCCTACTTGCTTCTTACGCAGACCTCTCTTCCTTCGCCTCCCTCCTCTCCTCCACCCCTGACCTCGCCTCTGACCTCAACCACCGCACCTCGCTCACTCTCCTCGCCGTCCCAAACTCTTTCCTATCCTCCTCGCTCGATCTCACTCGCCGCCTCTCTCCCTCCTCGCTCGCCGATCTCCTCCGCTATCACGTCCTTCTCCAGTACCTATCCTGGTCTGACCTCCACCAGGTTCCACCTTCCGGTATCCTCGTCACCACCCTCTTCCAGACGACTGGGCGCGCCTCCTCCAACTCCGGCTCCGTCAACATTACCAGCAATCCCTCCACCGACACCATCACCGTGCACTCCGCCGCCCCATACTCTCCCTCGAACGCTACCGTTTTGTCACTCATCAAAACTCTACCTTACAACATTACCATCATCTCCGTTAACTCGCTCATCATCCCTTATGGCTTTGACCTGATGGCCTCCGAGACCCGCCCTCCCCTTGGGCTAAACATCACCAATGCCCTAATCAATGGCCACAATTTCTTTGTCGCGGCGTCGATGCTCTCCGCCTCCGGTGTCGTTGAAGAGTTCGAAGCCGATGAAGGTGGCGCAGGAATCACCCTCTTCGTCCCGACGGACACGGCTTTTGCAGATCTGTCGGGAACTGTAAATTTGCAGTCCTTGCCAGCGGACAAAAAAGCAGTGGTCTTAAAGTTCCACGTCTTGCATTCCTACTACCCGCTCGGCTCGCTCGAGTCGATAGTGAACCCGGTTCAACCCACATTAGCCACAGAGGACATGGGTGCCGGCAGTTACACGCTCAACATCTCGCGGGTGAATGGGTCGGTTGCCATAAATTCAGGCATCGTCCAAGCGTCTGTGACACAGACGGTATTCGATCAGAATCCGGTGGCAATATTCGGGGTTTCAAGAGTGTTGCTGCCCAAAGAAATCTTCGGGAAGACTCCTGTTGGGACCAGCAGGCCGGTAAATGGGGTGACAGTGGAAGCTCAACCTCCAACTATTTCGCTGTCGCCGGAGAGTTCGCCGAATCTGTCTTCCCCGATGGGGTTAAGAGAAGAGATCAATTTTGGCGGTGGAGATGGAGGATGGAGTCTTCTTCTAGCATCTTGCTGTTGTATAGGATTGTATCTAGTGGTATGAGTACCCTATTTTTTTTTTCTTTCTTCATGCTTTATAATTTATGAATTTTTTTCTCCTTTTTTGTTAATCTGTATTCTTAAGCTTACACGTTGATCGAGATTGGCTACAAAAGAGCAGCCATTTTGTTTCATGAGATTGTGGAGGAGATGTGAATTGTGTCAAGCCCTCTTCCTGAATGATTACATTACATGTCAAAAAGAGCTTCGATTTTCCAGTGCCAAAATGCTCTTTGCATCTTCCCTTTCTTTATTATTCTCTTCTCACATGCTCTGCAGTACCTTTTGTTTTGTTTTTGTTAGCAACCAGTAGTGGAAGGAGGGATGGGGATGGGAATGGGAATGGGAAGCCCATTTTACGGGTCCCCCAATCTAATCCTAATCTGCATGTAGCCAAATGCAGAAGTTGTGGTGATCCTTTTGGGAGTGACAACTGAAAGACGCAGCAAGCGAGCGAGAGACTGGTAATTTTTAGGGTCTAAGTCCATGCATCTCACAAAGCCCAGTTTGCCTTGTTCTGTCACAGAAACGGTCGTTGCCTTGTTTTAAAGTCATAAAGCTCTCATTCTTTCCCCGTAAAATCCTCAAGCTGCCACAGCTTTTCAGAGCTATAAATTCTCCTTGTACTTTTAACATTTAGTTTTTACTCTATTTCACGCTTTACCTTTGTCAATATATGCAAGGTACCCGCTGAAAAAATAGGGAGTATTTGCTTATTAGTTTCTGTTTCTCCCCATGTAACATTGGTGGGAGCTAGCAGCGCCAGAGAGACAGAAGCTCAGTGGAACCTCATTTTTAACTTGCTTTTTCTAGAACTACACCCGTAAGGGTTTTTCTAAACTGAGATGTGAGCTTTGCAGATGTCGTGATTCGCAAGGAATGTATTAGATTCCAATGGCATTTTGCTGAATGGTTTTTTTTTTCTTTAAGAATCAAATCTGATAAATGCTTTCGATGCGAGGCAGCCCAATTCTGAATCTGGGCATCGCAATCGTAACACCGGTGAAGATGTCAGCACTCTTGTGTCCTGAGGAACATAAAATAGAGGCAAAAAAAAGTAAAGTGACAGAGTTGCAGGTTTCCAGGGCCCCACAATGTGGACGGTCCTGATATGAGATAGGATGGCGGAAGTCTGAAATTTCACTGCTGCTCTCATATCCATGCGTCTTGATGTTGATTGGACTTGTTTTCGACTGTGGTGGACAATCGAGGAATTGGTGAGGGAATTCTGATTTTGCTTTATTGCTGTGCCATTGTGTAAGCATATTATAATCGTAAATTTTTATAAATAATAATAATAATGTCATATGTGGGCCCTTAATCAGATGGGTAAAAGCCTGATTATGCGTTGATGATTGATTTGATTAAGCGTGGAGGAATTTAGTTTTGGGAGGTGAATGGTAGATCATACACTGATCTAGAAGAAGCCCTTTTCTTATGGTCTGTCCAATCATGCTAATAGCTGTAAAAGGTAATGAGGCCAGAGAATATATAATAATTCATTGTCGTTAGTTAGGTCATGAAATTATTGTTAAATCCAATAATTTTCCGTTTGACCAATAGGCAAACTAAAGCATCTGATGAAGAATAAAATAAACTCTCACAATGTGATGGACTCATAAACTACATACCTTATTTCTGCGATTGGTATATAGAATTTGGAATATGAATTTGAATTGGTTTTGAAAATTACCTAAATTATAAATGGATAGGAATTATATCTGTATTACAGGTTAGTGATAGAAATAGAAATAAACATTTTTATTTATTTTAAATAAAATAGTTTATTTTACCGAAATATCCTTGTTACTGTATTTGTAAATCTACAATTGGAGAAAATAAATAGCTGTACCTATTTTTTTAAAAAAACTACCTGAACATAAAATTTTATTCATATAATACTATTTATATGCTATTAGTACAAAAATTTTAATAATTCATGAGAAAATACAATCTGTATCCACAATCAATTGTTAAAACATATTTTTATCATTTATTTATTAAATAAAAATGAATATATTTATGATATTATTATTTAAAATAAATTTATCAGTATAGATTATAATCATAACTATTCAATAAATATCCATACATAGTCTAATTTGTTATAAAATATAACAATAAGAAGAATTAAGGAGAAAAGAACAAGAGAGAAAACTAAGAATAAGAGAGAAAACTAAGAACAATATAGGGAGTATAAGATCATATCAAGTACTCAAAACAAGTGTGTACAAAGTGAACAATGTTACCTCCTATTTATAGGTAACATGATAGGGTACATGAACAGACATTGGAGGATAAAGAGTTTTGCAGTTACAAAATATTCATTACACAATTGAATAGACATAATAAGTTATTTGTCTTTTCAATTGCCAAACATTTGATATTCATAACACTCCCCCTTGAATATTTTGAATTTTAAGAATGTGAGTATGAAATCAGAATACTGCCTCATTAAAAACCTTACCAAGAAAAACCCAATGGGAATAAAAACTTGGTGAAGGAAAAAAGAGTGCAGTGCATACTCCCCCTGATTTAGTCATCCCTTTAAATCTTTCAAGCGTTGCATTCCGATCTTTCGAACAAGCTTTTCAAATGTTGATGTGGGAAGAGCTTTAGTAAATAAATCAGTCAGGTTATCACTTGAGCGTATTTGTTGGACACTGATTTCCCCTTTGCTTTGAAGATCATGAGTAAAGAAGAATTTTGGTGAAATATGTTTTGTCTTGTCACCCTTTATGTAGTCTTCCTTCAATTGAGCTATACAAGCAGCATTATCTTCATACAGTGTAGTTGCAAGTTCTTTATCACTTGATAATCCACATGCTTCTCTTATGTGTTGTGACATTGATCGTAGCCAAACACATTCACGACTTGCTTCGTGAATTGCTAAAATCTCTGCATGGTTAGAAGAAGTAACAACCAAAGTTTGTTTCACCGACCGCCATGAAATGACAGTATTACCTATAGTAAATAAATAACCTGTCTGCGATATGGCTTTATGTGAATCTGACAAATATCCTACATCTGCATAACTAACTAAATCAAAAGTGAATAAATTTGAATAATATAAACCCATATTTGTCCCCCGCAGATATCTAAAAATATGTTTAACTCTATTTCAATAGCTTCGAGTTGGAGAAGAATTATATCTTGCTATTAAATTTACTGCAAATGATATGTAAGGTTGAGTGTTATTAGCAAGATATGTAAGTGCACTAATAGCACTAAGGTATAGAACCTTAGGACTTAAAAGTTTTTTATTTTATTCATGAAGTCGAAAAATATCTTTTTTCACATCAATTGGCCTCACAATCATTGGTGTACTTAATTGATGAGCTTTATCCATATCAAATCTTTTAAGAACTTTATCCACATAATTTGATTGATGAATAAATATTCCTTCACTTAGATGCTCAATTTGAAGACCCAAAAAATATCTTGTTTTTCCAAGATCTTTCATTTCAAATTCGTTTTTTAAATAGCTGATAGTTTTATCTATCTCTTCACGAGTTCCAATGATATTTAAATCATCAACATAAACAGCTATTATAACAAAACCATATCCATATCTTTTTATAAAGACACATGGACAAATTGGATCATTCTTGAAATCAATTTTAATTAAGCATTCACGGAGGCAATTATACCACATCCATCCAGATTGCTTCAATCCATATAGAGCTCTATTTAACTTTATTGAATAAATTTCCCGGGAAGTTGATTTATTTGCATCTGGAAATTTAAATCCTTCAGGGATTTTCATATATATATCAGTATCCAACGAGCCATACAGATAGGCTGTAACTACATCCATTAGACGCATTTCAAGCTTTTCATGTACTGCCAAACAAAGTAAATATCGCAATGTTATTGCATCCACCACTGGAGAATATGTCTCATCATAATCAATACCCGGTTTTTGGGTAAAACCTTGTACGACGAGTCTTGCTTTATATCTCACGACTTCATTTTTTTCATTTCTTTTTCGCACAAATACCCATTTATATCCCACCGGTTTTACACCTTTTGGTGTATGGACTACAGGTCCAAAAACTCCACGTTTTTCAAATGACTTTAATTCTGATTGAATTGCGTCTTTCCACATTGGCCAATCATTTCTATTTTTACATTCCTCCACAGAGGTAGGTTCAAAATCCTCATTTTCTTCCATAATATTTAGCGCTATATTATATGCAAAAATATTGTCGACAAGTATTGAGCTTCGGTTCCATCTTGTTCATGTAGTGACATAATTAATCGAGATCTCTTCATTCTCTTGTGTTTCTTCCGGAATTTTATTAATTATGTCAACTGGATTTTCCAAAACTATATCCTCCTCATGACCATCTTGTATAGTTGCTCCTTTCTTTTTCCGAGGATTTTTATCTTTAGAACCGAATGGTCTTCCACGTTTCTGACATGGTCTAGATTCACTAGCAACTTTAGATTGTCCTTCAGGGACATCAATTCTTATCGGAGCATTTACAGCTGGAATATGAGACCTAGTTATTCTTTTAAGGTCAGTAAATGCATCTGGCAGTTGATTTGCAATCGTTTGTAAATGAATTATCTGTTGAACTTCATGTTCACATTGATTTGTTCGAGGATCAAAACTAGATAATGATAATTCATTCCAATAGATCTTATTTTCCAACTGTTTATTTTCTCCCCCAAGTGTTGGAAATATAGTCTCGTCAAAATGACAATCATCGAATCTTGCGGTAAATAAATTTCCAGTTAATGGCTCAAAATATTTAATGATAGATGGAGACTCATATCCAACATATATTCCCATCCTTCTTTGAGGACCCATTTTTGTACGTTGTGGTGGAGAAATTGGAACATATACCGCACAACCAAAAATTCTTAGATGGGAAATATTTGGTTCCTGACCATGAACCAATTGCATTGGAGAGTATTCATGATAACTTGTTGGCCTAATGCGTATAATTGTTGCTGCATGTAAAATGGCATGTCCCCAAACAGAAACTGGAAGTTTGGATCTCATAAGCATAGGTCTTGCAATTAATTGTAAGCGTTTTATAAATGATTCTGCAAGACCATTTTGTGTATGAACATAAGCAACAGGATGTTCAACCTTTATTCCAATAGACATGCAATAATCTATAAAGGCGTTTGATGTAAATTCACTAGCATTATCCATTCGAATGAACTTTATCGGATAATCAGGAAATTGAGCTCGCAAACGAATTATTTGTGCAAGCAATCTCGCAAAAGCCATATTACGAGATGATAATAAACATACATGGGACCATCTGGTTGATGCATCGATCAAAACCATAAAATATCGAAATGGTCCACATGGTGGATGTGTAGGTCCACAAATATCTCCTTGAATTCTTTCTAAAAATTTTGGAGATTCAATTCCAATTTTCGCTAGTGATGGCCTTATTATTAATTTGCTTTGAGAACAAACAGCACATGAGAATTCATTAGATTGAAAAATCTTATTCTTTTTCAATGGATGACCACAAGAATTCTATATTATTTTTCGCATCATTGTTGAACCGGGATGGCCTAACCGGTCATGCCAAATTTTAAACACATCATTAAACTGATGGTTTATTATAGAATGAGATTCTATCATTGTAATACTTGTGTAGTACAATCCGGAAGAAAAAGCGGGTAATTTTTCTAATATATACTTTTTACCCGAAATTATTGAAGTTATGCAAAGATACTCAATGCTTCCTTCGTTCATTGTCTCAATATGATATCCATTCAGACGAATATCTTTGAAACTTAACAAGTTTCTTTGAGACTTAGAAGAGTATAATGCATCTTCTATCATTATTTTGGTACCACCAGATAGAATAATATTTGCTCTTCCGGAGCCTTCAATCAATCTTGTACTACCACTTATGGTATATACATTGGTTTTTCTATTATCCAAATAAGAGAAATATCTCTTATCTCTCAATATTGTATGCGTTGTGGCACTGTCAACCAAACATATTTCCTTGGCGTTCATCTTAGAGATATCCATGCCAATATTCATTCTCTTCATTGAATAAATAAAATGAATAAGAAAATATAAAATAAATTTAAATATAAAGAAAATATAAATAAATAAAACAAAATAAATAGACTTTTATTATAATAAAACAAGAGAACATGATTGAAATTTGCATAATTATAAAATTAAAATCATTCATGATTTCTTGCACTTTCATCATTTGGATCATTAAGAAAATCAGAAACATCCAAGTGCGTTATATCCTCAAGGCCATTAGCAAATTCAGTGAAATCATCTTGGACAAAATTTGTCTCCACATCCTTGCCCTTAGACTTCAAAGATTCTTGATATAGGTCAGCAAAATATTTTGGTGTACGACAAGTACGTTGCCAATGACCTTGCATTCCACATCGATGACAGTTACTAATTGTAACTTTTTTCTTTATACCACTCATTATTTTTCCAGGTCCTTCATCCTTTACAACTTTCGGATTTTGGAAGATAAATTTACTGGATTGACCACCACCATAATGAAATTTATTATAACCTCGTCCTCGTCCTCGTCCTCGTCCTCGTCCGCGGCCTCGACTACGACCACGACTATGGTTATGAGATAGCATCACATTCACTTCAGGGAATGGAGCAGAACCAGTAGGACGAGATTGATGATTTCTCATCAATAGCTCATTGTTTAGTTCAGCCACCAGAAGACATGAAATCAACTCAGAATATTTTGTGAAACCTTTTTCACGATATTGCTGTTGTAAAAGCACATTTGAAGCATGAAAAGTAGAGAATGTTTTTTCAAGCATATCAGCATCAGTGATATTTTCTCCACATAATTTTAATTGTGAGCTGATTTTAAATAATGCTGAATTATATTCACTCACAGATTTAAAATCTTGTAAACGAAGATGCATCCAATCATAACGAGCTTTTGGAAGTATCACTGTTTTCTGGTGATCATACCTTTCGTTTAAATTTTTCCAAAGATCTGCAGGATCTTTTACTGTGAGATATTCAGATTTCAATCCCTCATGGAGATGATGGCGAAGAAAAATCATAGCCTTTGCCTTATCTTGATTCGATGCTTCATTTGATGTTTTGATTGTCTCTCCAAGCCCTTTGGCATCCAAATGAATTTCAGCATCCAATATCCATGATAAATAATTTTTGCCAGTAATGTCAAGAGCTTCAAACTCAAGCTTTGCAATATTTGCCATTGTAAAACTATAAAATATTAAAAACACATAAAATTAATCACATAATAAGATAAGAAATAAAGTTTTTATTTTAAACATAAGAAATAATCTATAAGAATAATAACATAAGAAATATTAATAACATGTAATGATGGTAATATTATGATTATATTAGCATCATACAAATAAAACAATCAATAACTTAAATTTCTAAAACAAATATAAGAAAATCAAATTTAAGAACATACAATATGAAACAATAATATTACAACATGATTATATCTAAATAATTATAAAAATATACTCACCCAAATATACCTTTGTAGAAACTAAGATTCTTGTTTGTTTTTTGTGAAGAACTCTTGTAAGACTCTTGATTCTCTTTTTGTTTATAAGAGTATCGTGCTGATAACGTGTTATAAAATATAACAATAAGAAGAATTAAGGAGAAAAGAACAAGAGAGAAAACTAAGAATAAGAGAGAAAACTAAGAACAATATAGGGAGTATAAGATCATATCAAGTACTCAAAACAAGTGTGTACAAAATGAACAATGTTACCTCCTATTTATAGGTAACATGATAGGGTACATGAAGAGACATTGGAGGATAAAGAGTTTTGTAGTTACAAAATATTCATTACACAATTGAATAGACATAATAAGTTATTTGTCTTTTCAATTGCCAAACATTTGATATTCATAACATAATTAAAATTTTGGGTAAGAATAAATATTTATATTTTGCCATTCTTTCTTATTTTGAAAATTTATTTCCATAATATGTAGGTAAGGGAGTGATAAATCAACAGTTCTATACTTAATCAATCATCATCCAGAGTTAGAATCAATGATTCATATATTATCATCTTTATTAATGATAATCTGTCAGACCGGGGATCCGTACATGATTATCACTCTACCATGCGAGTCTCACAAGCGAGTCATATACTTGATTATTTATTTTTCCTAATATAATCATAAATTGATGGCATTCTGAAATTTTAGTCAATACTTAATAAGATGAAAACAAATGACCTTTCCCAGCTCTTTTTTAATTATACATTAAAAACCAATTAATTGAAGCTTTAACTTTTTTATAAATATATGCAGTTTTTAAATATTAATAAATGTTCTCCTATTTTCATGGTCCTTTGACCTCAAGGTTATTCACAATGATCCGTAACTGACTTGTAGCCAACACATATCCATATCAAATAACAAATTTGTCAAACTTCCCCTCAGGCTAGTATTGGACCCTCAATTTTCTTACAAGCCCAATATTATGGTATACAATATGATTAGTGATGTAGTTAAAAGTTAATTATTCTTGTGGTCAATCTTTCAAAGTGCGAAATACTTTCATAATTTTTGTATATATTAAAAAGTATTCATCATCTGATTAATTTTTTTGTTATATTATAAATATCAACTAAGATTATTCTCGTAAATCTTGTCAGCTGTCCATTTAACGTGTCAGTCCTGGATTTTTTTTATGGAGATTGATATAGCCAATGGATTGGATAATTTTATTTTTTTTAATTTTGTGGTTTGGATGAAGGAAATGGGTGCTAATACAATGGCCAGTTCGTATTCCTTCCATTAATTAATTAATCGTACAACCAATTGGAATATGTTCTCATACTAATTAGTTAAAAGAAATTAAAAAAAAGAAGCCATAAATGTATCAGATCAACGTAGAAATGGTCATCAAGAAAAAATTCTTCAGATTTTGATGGCGAGCTTTGAGTCATTGCTCCCCAGGGAACACGTAGCTTCGTATCGACTTTCAAAATTCAACCAAAAACCAGCCTCGGTGGCAGTACAAAAATTGAAATTCAAACTTGGAGCCCGCACTTGTCGATAGCCTACACTGTAGAGATGTTGACTCCACCTATAATTTATTTCAAGAGGAGCAGGTGATGCTTTTGTCAGGTTTTTGCTTTGTATTCTCACATTTCCTGAATCATCATTCTCTCTCAGCCATGTCTATCTTAAGCAAAACCAGTACTAGCGGCAATATGGGCAACTCTTCTTTTCATGAATTCAAGAAACAAGCCTCTTTCTTCCTCAAGGAGAAGATCAAGAGTGCTAGGTTGGCTCTCACAGATGTTACACCTACACAACTGTAAGCCTTTCGTACGGCTATGCACTTGATGTCTCTTTGGATGTTGTTTTCACAGTTTGGTTCCCATCCTATCTTTTCATTTCCCTTTTCCAAGAGATCTGTGTTGTTATGATCCTGAACGTTGCCTGAATATTGACAGGTTGACTGAAGAAGCTACAAGTGGGAATCCATGGGCACCAGATGCTCGTACTTTGGGATCCATTTCGCGGGCTGCTTTTGAAGTTGATGATTACTGGAGGATTGTGGAGATTCTGCACAGCAGGTAGGACTCTTCACTTGCTGTCTTATGGTTCTCTTCGTCTTGCAAGTTTGATCTCTAATTTTAAGAATTAATATACTGTTCATGAATGAATTTTTTTTTTCTGCGAGAATTAGATTCTTGAGATTTGAGAGAAAGAACTGGAGGGCTTCTTACAATTCCCTCGCAGTTTTGGAGCACTTGCTGACTCATGGCCCTGAGAGTGCAGCAAGAGAATTCCAGATGGACAAAGATGCCATCAGGGAAATGGAAAACTTTCAGTTTATAGATGAGAAAGGGTCCGTGGCTCGTAAATCTCTACAGTATATTGATATTTCCGTTTTCTGTATCCTGTAAAGTTAGATAGGTTATCTGCTTTTGTTTGGTCGTCTTCACCAGATACTTGGAAATCTACTATGCAGATTCAACTGGGGCCTGGCTGTTAGGAAAAAAGCGGAGAGGATATTGAATCTACTTGATAATGGAACTCTTCTTAGAGACGAGAGAGACAAAGCTAGAAGGCTAAAGAGGGAGATCCAAGGATTTGGGAGCTTTAGCCAGAGATCTTCTTCAGCACAAGGCGTTTTCCTGGAATCCTCGAATGGGACATTTGCAAGAAGTAACTCTGAGCTTATTAGTTCTGACAAGAATCAGCGCCTGTTCTCAACAAAGGAAAATTACATAGAAAGAATTGAAACATCACAGAAAGGTAGCAAGGAAGACTATGCAGAACTCAGCGAGAAAGAGAGGAAAATCAGTTCTTCTGATAATGTTGGAAATGGGTGGATGTTAGAGAAACCTGAAACAAGTTTCAAAGAGAACATGGGGAAAGAGATGCACAGATGGAACCACACAGGGGAGGCTAAACCATTATTAGGAGGCAGAAGAGACGAACCAAGAATCGGAGAGAAGTACCATCCCTTCGGTGAAACAGAGAATCAGACCAAAGAATTCCTGCTTTCAGCACGGGAAGGAATCATGCAAGGATGTTAAAGGGTTTTAAGAGTCAGCAAATTGCTGATACATGTAAGCATTTTGTTGTTCTCATCATATAAGAATCTGGCCTGAAGATGTACTCTGTAGCACAAACTGATACTATGTTTCGTTGCTTGTATGGCACATTTTGGGGCTTTTCGTTTCGAAATTCGAAGGAATTGCATACCTCACATATCCAATCACAGAAAGAATAGAAAAATTACCATTTTTATCATATTATTTTTCCTTAAAGGGCAGCAGCATCCATGGATGTTAAAGGCTTTTTCGTTTCAGCAAGTCCATCTGCAGTGTCATTATGCATAATGGTTCGATGCCAGAAATCCAGTTCTGGAGAACTAAAGTATGTGTATAGAATAGAAAAACTTGGCCAATAAAGAAGGTACTTGGGAACCGCTCAGCAAGTCCCAACTTCATATATACAATCTTTTCAGATTTAGAGGCAAATAGCACTCAAGCATTCAGCAGTGATATGTACTCAGATTCTTCCAAGGGAGAAATGTTTCTCATCTGGAAAAGGTCTTGGAGGCTCATATTGTTACACCAGTTGTCATGCTTTTGGGGGTCGACCAAGCTAAGTGATGAATACTAGCAGAAGATAATTATATTAAACATTTCTGGACTAATAATTATTATCAGAATTATTTCTAACTATCATAAATGGATTATTTGACGAAGACAATAAGGTAATGTTATTGATGAATGGAAAGAACAAGGGTGCCGAGGTAGACCCTCCTAAGTATAAGCCCAGGAACTAGTATTCGCGTTCCCTGATATCTAACAAACTATTTATATGCGTAACCCCCCGCATATTTAGTTACAGGTCTCCCCGCGCTGGGTCACCTTTCTTCCTACGACTGTAAACCAATAATGGGCGAATAGGTGGACCATCCTGCATATCGACAGAATTACCAACATCCTTAATATTCTCCCTGCCTACCTCTGGATGATTACTAACACTCTCTTAGTTCTTTCTTATACAAACAAAAGACATCAATTTAATAGAAAAAAAAGGTAAAAATTTTGCGAGATGCAACCAATTTGCCAAAATATTAAGGGTAAAAACACTCTCTTAGTTTTGAGCTTCTCTCTCCCTTCTCACCGATTTAGAAACACTTCCTGTGCACAATGGACGGGCCAGATTCATCATACTCTGCCTTTGCAATCCACATCTGCATCCCGATCAAAAACAGAACAACTATGGTGAATACACGATAATACTGCGTTAATAATACAAAATTTAGTTTAGTCATGTATGTGAGCACTTAATTGGTTGACAAAATCAACTGGGAAATCGAGCCATGAATATGCTATAAGCATGCATATTTTGAAACCAAACTATTATCTACGAAGGCTTGGCTACGGTAACAGCATTCAAATGAACGGTCAGTTTCCACCCATTAGACTGTGCATTCAGAATTGAACTACTAAAAATACAACATACGTGTAAAATAAAAGTAAACTCTTCTGAAATTGCTGGATGCATAATGTGCTATCCCCCACTGTCATCCCGTCTTGTCAACACTGGATAACATAATAAATGAACCACTAGTTCAGAATGACTATGCATACCTGCTGGAAAGTGCTCAGAGATGCCAATATGGAGCCTCCAATCCAGACACTGTATTTTCTTTCAGGTGGAGCCACCACCTTGATCTTCATGCTGCTAGGTGCCAAAGCAGTGATTTCCTTACTCATTCGGTCAGCAATGCCTGGGAACATGGTGGTTCCACCACTGAGCACAATGTTGCCGTACAAATCCTTTCTAATATCAACATCACATTTCATGATAGAGTTATATGTGGTTTCATGAATGCCAGGAGATTCCATTCCAATCATGGATGGTTGGAAAAGGACTTCGGGACATCTGAAACGCTCAGCTCCAATAGTTATTACTTGCCCATCAGGAAGCTCGTAGCTCTTTTCAACAGAAGAACTAGTCTTGGAAGTTTCTAGCTCTTGCTCATAGTCAAGGGCAATATATGCCAGCTTTTCTTTCATATCTCTCACAATTTCACGTTCAGCTGTGGTAGTGAATGAATAACCACGTTCTGTCAAGATCTTCATCAGGGCATCAGTGAGATCACGACCTGCCAGATCGAGACGGAGGATTGCATGCGGGAGAGCATAACCCTCGTAAATAGGGACAGTGTGGCTGACACCATCACCAGAATCCAAAACAATGCCTGCACAATGGAGGGAACACAATATAGATGAATAATTCAAAAAAAAAAAATCATAATTGTACTTGTGCAGCATAAAGAAGGAAAATTTAAGAGCAATTGCTCAAAGCAGTTTTAACATAGCAAATTATTCTAATGTCAGATATGCATGCAACTTCGTGAACACCGCAACCAAAAAAATAAAGAATAAGCTGCGTGCAATAGAATCATTTCACACAATGAGGAATGACCTCAAATCCAAAGCGAGATGAGTTTAGGAAGCTGCTTACCAGTTGTTCGGCCACTGGCATAAAGTGAGAGAACAGCCTGGATAGCGACATACATTGCAGGAGTATTGAAGGTCTCAAACATGATCTGGGTCATTTTCTCACGATTTGCTTTGGGGTTGAGAGGTGCCTCAGTAAGGAGAACCGGGTGTTCTTCAGGGGCAACTCTGAGTTCGTTATAGAAAGTATGATGCCAGATCTTCTCCATGTCATCCCAATTATTCACAATGCCATGCTCGATGGGATACTTGAGAGTTAAAATACCTCTCTTCGACTGAGCCTCATCCCCAACATAAGCATCCTTCTGTCCCATCCCAACCATTACGCCTGTGTGACGCGGACGCCCCACAATGCTGGGGAAAACAGCCCTTGGAGCATCATCACCAGCAAATCCAGCCTATGGTATTATTATCATAAATAAAACCAGAAAAACACACAGCCACGGCACATCAATCGAATGCCAACAAAATCATCAAACATCAGTATGACGAGAAGAGGTGATCAATATTAGGATATAAAAATAGAGCACCTTGACCATTCCCGTGCCGTTATCGCAGACGAGTGGCTGAATATCCTCACCTTCGGCCATCTTGTATTATCTGAAACTGGAATTTTCCAACAAGAAAGAAAATCGAACCAGAAAACACAGCTAACGATTAATAAAAAGAAGATGCCTAAAGAGAATCCAAACCAGAAACTACTCCCGGATCGATACGACAGATCCGGATCGAGATCAAGAAAAAAAATAGAAGAGAGAAATATGCAAAACGGCAAAAAAGATAAAATGCGAATTACAGTTTAAGAATGGTGGAAAAAGAGAGAGAAGAGCAGATGTTTTGAACTACCCGCCCTGACGATTCAAAATGAAGGTATAGCCAAAAAAGTAGGAGAGAGAGTTGCGGAAAAACAGCTCACCGCATACAGTGGGTAGGTTGGAGTTGCCCATTACATGTTTGATAATATTCCACGCCAGGGGAAAGAAATAGAATGTCGGATACTCTGACCATAAGCTGACCATGCGGACTGCCGTCCGGAACCAGCTCCACCAGATGACGATATACAAATGGAGGACAGCCACCAGTCCTATAGAGATTGTGTGGCTGGAGGTTCACCTCCTACTCCTAGGG
>JAEPBF010000173.1:0-62227 GCA_019739055.1 Passiflora organensis | reverse complement strand
AACAAATCAAGCATAGAATCAAAAGGGTAACCAAAGGAACCGATAAGGCATAGATTCTACCTCTTATGTGTCTGAATCAGATGCAATCCTTCACCTTTCTAATAAGATCAGAATCTCTGAAACCATTACAAGGAAAAGACCACACAATATTAAACCATAAGATACTTAATGAAAAACCAAAGCCATTAGGAATCTTTACCAATTAACCTACCAAAATCCAATAATCCAGATGCAACAATATCTTCCCTCTGAATGCATAATGTGGTGGCCAAAAACTCAGTAAGAATCAACTTGATTATTCACCTTAATTCAATATACAAATTTTGGCAACATTTCAAAGTTTATAGAGAAAATTGCAATTTCAACATTAGAGAGATTAGTGGTTGCAATTTCATAAAATGAAGAAAAGAATAGGTGCCAATACTCAAATGATTAAAAAGAAAAAGATCTGAAACCAATAGACAAGTCAATTGATTAAATTTCGGCAAACATAGGGTTAGGAATAGGGCATGCCGATTTTATGTATAGAGAAGATTCAAAGGATGAATTCATGATTTTACAACATGAAGGAATGCCAAGCAGTCATACAAACAAAAGAAAAAACAGCAGAAAGAAATTGAAGGAAGAATCACACAATCTTAACACCAAAACTGATGAATTATGACTTGAATTTCGACAAGAAAGAACTAACCTTCTGATGACCAACCCAAGATAGCCCGATGGAGGATGGAAAGAGCTTTCCAATAGGCTATTATTTGCAGAAATTTGACAAAGAATGAGAGAGTTATGCTAGGATGAAGATTAAGGAAATTCGGCTAGGGTTTAGGGTGGCAAAAATTGGAAATTGAGAGGAAAGAGAGGGATAAATAAATTGAGAGGAATTTTAGGGTGGGTTTTTTTATGCTTAGGTAGGGTAGGCTGACCACTCTTTTATAGAATTCTTAGGGATTAAAGTTTCTCACTTTTAAACCTAGATAAGTTAAGATAATGCTTAAAAGTTAATTATATTAAAAGGATAATTCTATTAAAATCATTATTCTATTTAAAAGGAAGAATTGTCTAATACTTTGTATAATAAGGGATAAGGGTAATTAACTAGAATTAAAATAAGAAATATTCAGCAATAACCATTTTAGGCCATCACGTATTCATTTCTTCAGGGGCAAAATAGTCATTTTAACTGCAGCGATACCTGCACTTTCTGGATATCTAAACTAGGAAGGATCAGGATCTGACAAGTAAGAATTGAGCCTTGTGTGATTTGAATAGGACCTTGCGAGGGCTTATTTGGGTTTCACAGAGGTAAAGGTCCTTATAGGTTGGGGTTTGGGTCCTTACAGCTACGAAGTGTTTTGAGTCCTCCCCATGCTTTTGTTAAAATCGGCTCTAGTACTATAATGTTATGTTTGTTGCCTAATTTTTTTTGGGCTTATTGAATATATGCAATCTATATAAGTGGTTTGGGCGATGTTTGTTTAAGTCTCCACAGATCTTATGATCTTGTGACTCTACTGAGATTCTTATAATCTCATTATGTTGTTTTCCTCCTTTTTCAGGCTTAGGTTCGTGTTTTGCTGATGGTAACAAGGTGTGAGATCAAGGTTGTACGGCGGGACTACTGCATATCACATTTCAGTTTCATTTATGGCTTTCCGATTACTATTCTTATTTCCGCATATTGACATGAATAGATATTTTCTGATTGAGATTTCCTTAGTTTGTGTGTTATGTATCCACTGGTTTTGCATCTTGACATGAATAATGAATGTACCTAGGCCTGAAAAATGATGAAAACAACATGGTGAGATTACAAGAATCTCAGTAGGGTTACAACATCATAAGCTCTATAGAAATCTTTAACAAACATCTCCCGAACAATCATAAAATTCAGCCTATACAACTACAGGATACCACGCATTCATTCAATAACCGAAGAGAGATAGAATCGAAAGATAAGGCTGAGGTTGACTACAATCATTTATGAAAATCAGAAGTACAAAGGTAGGTAAAGCATTAATCTCAATAGCAGAAAAGGCCATCCCCTTCCACTTGTTTTGTCCAAAGCTTTGCTGCACAAAGGGTAAAGGTTAGCACACAAGCTAATCAGTAAGCTTATTCATCTTGCCACACAAGGACAAGGAATCCAAGCCATACAATGACAGGGGCATCAAAACAACACAAGGATAAAGGCATCTGAACCACACAAGGGTAAGGGCATCCAAACCACACAAGGATAAGGGCATCTTTCCACACAATTACAAGGCGTCTAGCCATACAAGGACTAAGCATTCTGTGAGCACTTGCTGGGGATCACCACCCATACAACTCTCAAACTAGTAAGAACCTCTTCTCTCCCAAGGAGCATCAATTTTTACCCCGAATGGCCACCGGAAAAGGATCCTGACACACAAACACGTACATGCACACATAAGCAAGTACAAAGCACAATACCACAACAAGGTATCGTCAATCATGTCAGAACACAATCAGCTGGTTCAATTCACACAACATATGCAAATTAGGTGCTCATAACCTATCTCAAGAGTTTGGTATAGCCTAAAGGATAACATCTCAATCCGAAATTCAAGCATACGCTATCCAACATATGGACATACAATCATCAACAACTATATGCGTAGAAATCAACAAGCAAGCAACAAAGATACATACTGATGAGGTTTAGATCCTACCTGTCTTGTCTTTTAACAAAAAGCTATTCCTTTGCATTTATTCAAGAGATCCGAACCATCTATAACATCATAAGGCAAAGAAAAAATTAAATTAAGCATACATACACAATAATCAAGTAGATATCTTATTTCCTTACTAATTCCACTTACCAAACCTATCGGAAACCAGTGATCAGATGCCACCAGTGCCTCCCCCTTGGATGTGTGATGTCATAGCCAAGAACTTAACAAGAATCAACCTGAATTACTGTCCCAATAAACCATACAAATTTTAGC
Organism: Passiflora organensis; assembly: GCA_019739055.1. Lineage (NCBI taxonomy): Eukaryota > Viridiplantae > Streptophyta > Magnoliopsida > Malpighiales > Passifloraceae > Passiflora > Passiflora organensis. The sequence continues at coordinate 59,261 of JAEPBF010000173.1, read as the reverse complement.
ACTAAGAATAAAGCAATAAGGAAAATTGCGATTCCAAGTATCCGAGTCTTAGGGGTTGCGATTTCATGTTAAAGAAAAAAAAGATTATGTGTTAATAGCACATAAAATCAAAAGGAACAAGATCAAAAACCAACAGGTAAATCAATTGATCAAAATTGGCAATAATATGCCAAAAGGGTAAGACATGCCAATTTCTTGTATAGGAAGATTCCAAGATTGAATTTATGATTTTAAAACATAAATAGATGCCAAATAATCATAAAAACAAAGAACAATAACAAAAATCAATTGAAAAAAGAATCACACAATTTTTGCCCCAGGACCTACAAATTATGATTTGAATTTCGGTAGGGAAGAACTAACCTTCTGATGACTGACCCAAGATAGCTAGATAGAGGATGGAAAGTACTTTCCAACAAGCTATTATTTATAGAAATCCAACAAATGATAAGAGAGTTATGCTAGGATGAAGATCAAGGAAATTTTGGCCGGAATAGGGTATATTGTAGGGTTTTAATGTTTGAGCAATTTTTGTGTCTTTTAGGTGTGTGTGGACAAGTGTGGCCAGATATTCTTTACGTAAGGTGTTTATCGAATAATTTCCCTATTTTAAATGCTTACTAAGGTAAGATAATCATCCGAATTAAATTCTGAAATTATCATTCCTTAATTTTAAGAATTTTATCTCCAAAGGTAAGTTTGAACCAATAAGGAATCAAATCCAAAGAAAATGAAACCAGCAATGATTGCAATACCATTTTTGGCCATCAGACATCCATTTATTTAGGAGCAAAACGTTTATTTCACCTGTACTGACTTCTGGACTTCTAGGACTCAAAATTTGGGGTCTCGTAACATCACGCATTCAAGGGAAAGATATTGCTGCATCTGGATCGCTAGATTTTGGTATGTTAATTGGTAAGCATTCCTAATACCTTTGGTTCTTAATTAAGTATGTTGTGGCTTAGCATTGTGTGGTCTTTTCTTTGTGATGGATTAGGAGATCCTAATCTTATTGGGAAGGAAAAGGATTGCATCTGATTCAGACATGTGAGAGGTAGGATCTATGCTTTATCGATTCCTTTGGTTCCCCTATTGTTTGGTTGTTTGAATATGATTGAATTCCATTACCTATCTTTGTATAAGCTTGCGGAATGTTTAATTATGATGATAGGAAATCTCAAAAGTTAGTATGGCAATAGGTTGCCTAATTAAGTTATGACTTTGAGGATTGATTTTTTATTTGTATTGTGATTTGATTGAGGATCTTTTGCTGTGATTTGTGTATGCGTGTACTATATGTGTATGCATGTATGTGTCTTATTTGTGCTTTGTTTAAAGAATCTTTTTGTGGCTGGCCATGCGAGATAACTATTGATTCTCTTAGGGAGAGGAGAGATGACAAAACTGGGAGGTTTATAGGTGGTTATTCTCAGTAATAGCTCGTTGGAGGCCTTGTAGGCCGGTTCAAGTCCGAACGTCATGATGCCTTGTATGCCAGTTCGAGTCTCGATGTTAGGATGCCCTGTTTTTGTGTGATAGGATGACTTGTATGTGCAGCTACAAGAGTGATCCTAGGCCAGTTAAAGTCTTTATGTCAGAAACAACTAAAAGACTTTCTGTAATATTAATTGTTTAACTATTTTATCCTTTTTTCAGCATAGCCTTGAACAACATGGGCAGATGGGGACAAACCTTGGTTCACTATGTTATAGGCTGCCTGTGTGGTTTTAAATGATAACTGTTTCCTACCAATTTGGGCCTACCCTATATAATTGTGTGTGCTTGTGATGAATTCGGACCTTATTTGGGTTTCATGGCATTAAGGATCCTAGTAGGTTGGGTTTGGGTTCTTACAACAAACTTCTCATGCTGGTGGCAAACTGGCTACATCTTCTAGAAACACATCCAGAAACTCATGAACCATGGGGACAGAATTCAGATCTGAGGACTATATGGAAATGTTATGTAGATGCACGAGGTATACAGTACTTCCTTTGTGGGTTAATCTCCTTGCATCGAACCAGGAAATAATGCAAGTTGGAACAACTTGCCTATCACCTTCAAAACAAAACTTGGAACCATCTAGAAAGCTGAACCGCACACGCTTGGCAAACCATTCCATTTGGGCTCGATATTTTGCCAGACAATCCATGCCTAAGTTCACATCCAGCTCTCGAATGTCCAATTGGATCAGGTTCATTTCAAGTACAATCGAACCCATACATACAACATAACTGATGTAGACTAAATCACAAGTCAATTGCTCTCCCAAAGGAGCCAGAACTGCAGTAGGAAGAGATAGGGGAGAGAGGCCGATCTGAACTAAATGTTATCCTTGAACTCACAAATGAACTATTCGCTCTGGGATCTTATAATACTTTAGCATTTTGAGAAAAGACTAGATAGTACTTGTGTGACCAAATCAGGGCTTGCTTCAACATTAGTCAAAGTGAACAATCTTGTGGGTCTGACCTGCGCCTCACTTGTAGATCCACTTGGTGGTCCTCTATATGTGCGTGTTGGTGGTTTAGTGGGATTGACATACCCACCTCCGCTTGCATTTGGTGTGCCTATAATATGCCTTGGTTTAGGACACTCCTTCTGAATATGGCCAACTTCGTCACAGTTGTAGCATTGTTGTGGTTGGGAACTCCACGTGGATCCATTGGGATTAAAACCAAAAAATTCTTCCTGTAGTTACCTCCATTGCCATTGTTCTTCGAAGGATAGGGTCCCTTCTGTTGGATGAATTTGGAACGTCGTCGGAATGAACCATCATTGTAAGACCCCGAATTTTGAGTCCTAGAAGTCCAGAAGCCAGTGCAGGTGAAAAGACGATTTTGCCCCTGAAGGAAAGGATGTGTGATGGCCGAAATTGGTAAGATTGTTTAGTAAATTATTTTGTTTCTAATTCGTTTAGATCTAGGTTCTTGTAGATGAGTAATTTCCTTAGGAATAATCCTTAAGGCTAGATAGTTGTCTTATAGATTAAAGTCCCTAAAAATAGGGGAAGATAATTAAATAGTTTAGAGTTTAGTTATCTAATTATCTGGTAGATTATCCTATTTAGATAAAGTGATTAAAGTGGTAATTATAATTCTATACCTACTCATTATAAATAGGAAGCCAACCTCACAAAAAATTATTCATAGAAAACCTACAAATTTCGTATAGGCTTAAAACCCTATATCTCCCTATAGCCATCATAATTTGCAGAAACTTCAAACCAGCATAACTCACTCATCGTTCGTTGGATCTCTGTGAGTAATAGCTTGTTGGAAAGATCTCTTCAGCCTCTTTCCAACCATATTTTGGTTTTCATCAGGAGGTTAGTATTTCTTTGTCTAAAGTTACTTTGAAAATCGGCGGCGGAATTAGGTTTTCGTCAAATCTCCTTGAACTTCAAAGTGGCATAACTTTCTGGTCGTTTATCCGAATCTTACAAATAATAGCTTGTTGGAAAGATATTTTCGTCTTCTTTATAACCATATATAAATCGCAGCTTGTATGTAAGTATTTATGCGTTTAAGGTTGAGATGAAATCGTCCTATGCCCTACTTTTAGCGACAGGATTTGCATAGGTAATTGAAATGGTAAATTCAGGTTGATTCTTGTTAAGTTCCTGGCTATCACATCACACATCCAAGGGGGAGGCACCTGCAACATCTGATCACTGGTTTTCTGATAGGTTTAGTGAGTGGTATTGGTAAGGAATAGGGTATTCAATTGATTATTGAATATGCATGCTTAGTTTGTTCTTGTCTTTGCCTGGTGATATTATAGGTGGTTCGGTTTTACCTAATAAAAGCAAAGGAGTAGCTTATTGTTCAGAGACAAGAGAGGTAGGATCTATGCCTCATCGGTTTCTCTAGAAACCCCTGCTCTTATTTGATGTTTTTGTTACCTGCCTTTGTTGTATTGTTTGTGATTGGATTGTAAGGTATGAATATGAAATTCGGAATGAGATATGAATCTCCTAGGCTATATCGAACCCCTGAGTTAGGTATTGAGTGCCTGGGATGCTATTGTTATATGATTTGGATGTGTTGATTGTTTCCTGACATGATTGAGGATACCCTGTTGTGGTATTATGCTTTGTACTTGCCTGTGTGTGCTTGTACGTGTTTGTTTGTCACGATCCTGTTCCGCTGGCCAGGCAGGGTAAGCACTGATGCTCCTAGTGAGAGGAGAGGTACTTACCGATTTATGGGAGGTGTATGGGTGTTGAACCAAAAAACTAGCGCTGGATATCTGTCCTTTGCGAGGCCGGATCCCTGTCTTGCGAGACAGGAAGCCCTTATCTTGCGAGATTTGGGGATGCCCTGGTTGCGACGAAGGGAAGACTTGTCCATGTGGGGCTAGTCGACTTGTCCATGTGGGGCTAGTCGACTTGTCCATGTGGGGCTAGTCGACTTGTCCTTGCGAGGATAAGGTGAAAGGCTTACTGATTAGTTTGTGTGTTAACCATCTACCCTTTGTGCAGTAAGTCTTGGACAACACAGGTGGAAGGGGATGGCCTTTCTTATTCATTGTCGAGGGCAATACTGATGTGTTTCACCTGCCTGTGTACTTCTGACCTTTCAGGTAAGAACATAGGTACACACTCACTCACCTAGGGGCTAATATTGAAAGGGAATGGGATTAAGTAAGGTTTTAATGATAGGAATAATAAATTAATATGCTGATTGTTCATATGCCTTCATATGTTTTCTTGTCATTACCGAATGTGTATACATGTGTATGGTGATGTGTATGATGTGAGAGTCTATACTTGCTTGATGTTTGATGATGATTTCTATGAGTGTTGATGTAATTACCTAGTGTGCATTGCATGTGTGCATGTGATTTCAAAAAATTGTATACTGTTTTCCAGCATATGCTTATCGTCCGGTGCATGCCTCTCCACCAGGTACCACTCCTTTTACTAGTATTGTATTTAGTATATGTTGAGTAGTAAAGGTGTAATCGAGTAGTATGGCACGCTCGAGGCAACAAAGGGACCAACGGGGTAGGTCTGAGATTCAGACCGAACAGCAACTTGTTATGCAAGAGGAGCCAAATGCACTAATTGAGTAGGAAGGGCAAGCTGAGCTCAAAAACCAATCTGAGGAGTTGAGCGAGGATGCTGAAAGCTAAGACACTCGTGGACCTGTTATAAGTCTGAAGATGCCGAAGATGCAGCAAATAATTTAAGCTCGCAGGTGGTGCAACACAATGAAAGAAGCGAGGTTTTCCATCATAGTTTTGATACTGGACCTCAGCGAACACAATCTCATCTGGAGGATGCTGAGCTTGAACAGATGGTTCTTCGTCTTCGTCTTCATCTACTATTCTAGCGCATCTAGCGCAACCTTCGTCTTTGGTCCCTTTGATCCTTTCTTACGCAGTTGGACATATTCTTCTTGGGGCCATTCTATTAATGAGGAAGGTCGCTTCTTTAGCAGTTTCGGTGCCGGTTTCGTGGGTTGGTCCCTAAGGAAAGAACTCAAATCTTGGTGGAGGTAATTACTTATCGTGAGGCTGCCACAGCGTACCGGCTCAGCAGTTACAGAAATCAACCTCCAACTGTCACTGTAACTCCAACGGGCTGCTAGCAACTGCCACAGAAACTATATCAATGAGAGAAACTAGGCCTGAAACTAGATAGCTGGCAACTGCTGGAAAGGGGGCTTACACTCCATCTGTTAGAAATGGAGATGGATCAAGGGTGTAAAACACTCGAACTAGAACTCCATAGGCTTATTTAGATTCTGCAATTGGTTTGGCTGGAGATATGGCATGGCAGGAAATAGTCTGTTGAAGAAACTCGCTAAAAGAAAGCTCGTCTGGACTAATTGTAAGGACCCAAACCCGGACATCGGGCCCTTACCGCCGTGAAACCCGGAGAAGCCCAATACGTGGACCAAACCGAACTCCACAAGGCTATTTTGACTTTTCAAACGTAAATCCCCAAAAATAAAATATTTACAAATTACATCATGGCTGATAAGCACTAAATACATGGCACAATAAATAATGGATTAACATTCAAAACAGCGGAAGTCTTATTACAATAATACAAGACAAACAAGTGAAACCATAACACACAAGCCCCAAGTATCTGAAAATAAAACCAAACATCCAAACAATAAATAGTCAACAGTGTGCCAATAAAACCATACATGTGCAGATGCAATAGTCCCAGCTAGTAGTCCCGACGCTCACACTGAAAACAGCTACTGATCACGATCTAGTCCTGGGAGGGAAAAACAAACACGAAGGGGGTGAGATTTTCGAGAATCTCAGTAGGGGATAACAAAGCGGACTTATTAAAAGAGAGGATCAATAAGGACCTTATCAAGGGGAGAAACAACAAGGAACTTATGAAGAAGGAGAAACTACAAGGAACTTATCAAGGGGAGAAACAACAAGGAATTTATGAAGAAGGAGAAACTACAAGGAACTTATCAAGGGGAGAAACAACAAGGAATTTATGAAGAAGGAGAAACTACAAGGAACTTATCAAGGGGGAGAACCAACAAGGAACTTATCAAGGGGAGAAACAACAAGGAAAACTTATTAATTCATTATTAAACTTATGAATTCTAAAAACTATAACTTTACTGTTTAGTTTATAAAATATTTACTTACTGAACCCAACATATACTTTCTGTTTACTTTACAAAATATTTACTTATTAGCCTCGAAAATGTACTTTCGCTTTCAACAAAGAACTGAACAAGGATCAAGACGAAAACATGGGCGGACCACAAATCACTTCCTGAGTAACCCCCGCTAAAGGGAAACTGGAAGCCCACTGGCAGTGTAAATTTATATTTTTAGCAAATACTGAATACGTAACCCATACCGCCAGTGTTGTCCGAGACTAGGCAGAGAAAACATAACACACATCGTACCTGTCTCAATACGAACCAACCTGCGAAGACGTGGCAGGTAAACGTAAATATCACCCATACGACTCCCGAACAGATGAGTGTCTCTCCGCTTACTCTCGGAGACCGAGCACTCACCACGTTTGGCCAAACGTACGTAAGTAACATGTAACGTAAAAATTTACATACTTTACAGAACAAAATCTGGTTTAACTTTCAATAAAACTGAAATACCATACTTTACAATTAAAACTCAACAGTACGATGTATTATCATATACCATTACGAAGCTACAAACATCAGGATTACAAATCCAAAAACCAAATTTCAAGACTCACCTCTAATCGGTCGGGATCTAAGATTTTCCGGTAAGAATTTCGGAACTTCCGGGCTCCGATCTGGGCGCGTCCGTGGTCCGATGAAGGTGAAACTAACGGCAGGTTGATCGTGACGCTGAGAGGAATGCAATGGTGCAAACAGTTTGAAAATCGGACGGTTGATTTTGATACTAGAGGTAATTGAAGAAATGGGAAGAAAAATAAAAATACAAAAAAAATAAAAATGGGAGGGATAAGAAATAAACTCACCGGAAGGAGTTTACTAGTCAGTTGCAGATCTCACACTGATACCAAACTCCAGCTTCCATTCCATCCCAGCGAAGGAAACAAACTTTCCTCCGGCAACTTCCACTCAAACCGCTGCTACAGAAGGTGCTACCGAGATGGTTACGAGAGGGGATGCTCAACCAAATGATCAAGATGAACCCCCTATTTCTATTTACAAGGCGGGAAGATGCAGGTCCTTACTTTGATTACGACAGTCCAACCTTACATATGACGAATCATGGTCCAACTTTCCACTACAATCCTTCTCTTTAAGGTAACCATCCTTCCGTGCCACCTATGCCGCCTGTGCAAGACAATAGCACTCCACTTCACCTAAGCGAGCGAATAGAGCTCATCGATACACTGCTTGAGGAGAACGATCAGCGAATGATCATGCAAGATGGCTCGTCAGTTAAGATAGGAAGAGGGAGAGGAGCAGTCTTCATTCTTAGGCTGCTCTGTGCCTTTCACAGACAGGAAAGAGAATTGCCATGCATAAGTATTCTGCCCAAAAAAAATAAAAAAATAAAAGAATAAATAAATCAATAAATAAAAATCCAGCTTAGTCTCTCTACGAGAATTGCTGATGAACTAGTGAGGACCAACAAGGACTATCTCGTAAGAAGAAAGAAGAAAAGCGAAAGATGCAAATGGCTGATGGTTACATCCACGACCAAGTTTTGTTCCAATGCTCTTACGTTTTACGCATCTTTAGAAGCCAACAAGTGAAGCACAAGCCTTACTATGCATGCATGCAAGGAAACACATTGCATGCATACTTATCAGGTCCGTGACTGAATCCAATCTGGACCATCTCCGATCTCTCCTCCTTTCTCCTCCAAGCTTTCCACCTCCACGATGCCTGACCTGGCCCATGCAGCCTATTTTCCACACGATTGCGCTGCAGTTGACCAGAACAACAAGGGAGATGGGAGCATTTGAATTCGATGAGACGTATGGTGCATGGGAGTTCTACTGCGGTCATGTTCCTGAGCTGCAGAGGTTTGCAAGACAGATGTTATTGTAGAAGCTCCAGTGCTGAACGTAACTAGAGCGTGTTTTCAGCAATAGATCGGGTTGGATCCACGTTGAATGACCAGGTCTTTTTCCATGTAAACACCTGTAGGCACGACAGAAGAAAGTATGAGCACCGGTGGTATCTGATTTTAAAAAAAAAAAAACTAAATCTGCAAGATGTGGAAGCTTTGCGAGAGAAGATTAGGAGCGAACTTGATGCAGATCCCGAGTCCTCTAACACTGTGATGCAACTGGCGAAATGGGAAGAGAATTTGCATACACTCAAGGGGGGACTACTCAAGGAAGAATTTTTGAATGAATGCATATCTGTGAACAGAGTATCTTGCATCGTTGGCTGCTGATAGAGAAAAAGAGGTAAAGGCAATGGAGGAAGATGAAGCTTGTCATTTGCAAGCAAGGCAAAAGAAGGATGAAGCTCGCAGGAAATTAGAGGAAGGAGCCAGTCGTTATGGATGTTCTATATGAGAGGATTGCGATTCTGCATGTTCTGAGGGCTTACTATAAAATTGAGACCAGACAAAGAGAAAAAAAAAAAAAAAAAAGAAAGAAAGAAGAGTATTTTATACAGGCTACGAAACACTACAAACAAGGCGTTGACGATAGATATGCACGAGCCTTCTACCTGGGTTGGTAAAGGTCAGCTTTTAGTTGCTAAAGGTGAAGTAGAGCAGGCATTTTCTGCATCTAAGATTGTACTGGATGGAGATCGTGATAAGGTGTCTGCCAATTTCGGTCAGGCATGCGTCGAGTACAAACATGGACATGACAACGAATCGTTGGCACTATATAAGAGAACTTTGCAAGCATATCGTGGTTGCCCTGGAGCAGTAAGACTTGGCATAGGACACTACCACTACAAATTAGGCCACTTCGAGAAAGCTCAGTTGGCATTTGAACGACTTCCTAAGGCAGACCGTCATAATATGACGATTGGAGGAGCATGTGCTGGAGCAGTTACCACCAAAACGTTGTCAAATCATAAGGCGTCATGCAGTTGCAATTTACGAGTTATGTGAATATAATAGAGGAGAAGGACGAGACTGGTGGCATCAAAATTTCAGATCCATCGTCGATTAAGGCGTTCATGACACAAGTATCAGACCTTGTTGAACTTGTTTGTTCAAGAGATATCACTGAGTTGTATCTTAAGCAATCTGATTGTGAACTCATAATAAAAAAAAAAAAAAAAAAACAGAAGCTTTTTAGCACCAGCACCAGCACCAGCACCAGCTCCAGCACCTGGTGCGCCTCCGTTTGTGAAGGTTGGGGAGCTGTAAGGAAGTTGCATTCTGGCATGAGAGCTTACCCGAATATTATAAACTCGGAAACGTCCATATGCGCACTTATGGCCAGAGTTACCACCAAAATATCTTTCGAGGAATACATGGATGCCTCCTCAAAGCCACTGCTTAGTACAGTAAAGTTGAGAAAGGTAAAGTCGTGGGCATCAAAAAGGAACAGGATCAGGGCATTGATTGGAAATGGGTGGTAATAGGCGGAAGCGTAGCTCTAGTTTTTGGACTTCGTTCAGGTGCCATTGGGAAAGCTTTGTTGCTAGGAGCAGGGCAAAGGGTTGTTCGGAGAACAACTAAAGAGGGAATCTTACTGAAAGGTGGATCATAGATCTCTTCTCGAAGCATATTCTGAAAGAGGGATACTTTCTGACGTGGAAGCTGAACCATTCAGATTTTTCAGAGAAAGGCTTAAGTTATAAAGATGGATACGTGGTGGACAATGACCAGATTGAGGCTTTTGATGACTCAAAAGATGAAGAACCTCCTGATATTAATCAGGCAAATGAAAACAAAGTATTTCACATTTCAATGCTAAAGTATCTGCAAGATACTGCTTATGTGTTTAAAGAACTGCCAGTTGAAGTTGCTGAAGACCTATCCTATCCCGTACAGCCAATTGCCATACTAGATCGGTCAGTTCGACAGCTTTGCAGTCGAAACGTACCTAGGGTACGAGTTGTTTGGCGTAATTGCCAAATTGAGGAGTAGTCTTGGGAGACTGAGGAGTCTATGCATGCAAAATTTCTTTACTTGTTTGATTAGGTACTTATGTTGAAAATTTCGAGGATGAAATTCTTATAAGGAGGGAGGATGTAAGACCCCGAATTTTGAGTCCTAGAAGTCCAGAAGCCAGTGCAGGTGAAAAGACGATTTTGCCCCTGAAGGAAAGGATGTGTGATGGCCGAAATTGGTAAGATTGTTTAGTAAATTATTTTGTTTCTAATTCTTTTAGATCTAGGTTCTTGTAGATGAGTAATTTCCTTAGGAATCGTCCTTAAGGCTAGATAGTTGCCTTATAGATTAAAGTCCCTAAAAATAGGGGAAGATAATTAAACAGTTTAGAGTTTAGTTATCTAATTATCTGGTAGATTATCCTATTTAGATAAAGTGATTAAAGTGGTAATTATAATTCTATACCCACTCATTATAAATAGGAAGCCAACCTCACAAAAAATTATTCATAGAAAACCTACAAATTTCGTATAGGCTTAAAACCCTATACTTCCCTATAGCCACCATAATTTGCAGAAACTTCAAACCAGCATAACTCACTCATCATTCGTTGGATCTCTGTGAATAATAGCTTGTTGGAAAGCTCTCTTCATCCTCTTTCCAGGAGGTTAGTATTTTTTTGTCTAAAGGTACTTTTAAAATCGGCGGCGGAATTAGGTTTCTGCCAAATCTTCTTGAACTTCAAAATAGCATAACTTTCTACTCGTTTGTTGGAATCTTGCAAATAATATGTCATTGGAAAGATTTTTTCATTCTCTTTCCAACCATATATAAATCGAAGCTTGGATGTAAATACTGCGTTGTTTTAGGTCGAGACAAAATTGTCCTATGCCCTACTTTTAGCGACAGGTTTTGCATAGTTAATTGGAATGGTAAATTCAGGTTGATTCTTGTTAAATTTCTGGCTATCACATCACATATCCAAGGGAGAGGCACCTGCAGCATCTGATCACGGGTTTCTACTAGGTTTGGTGAGTGGTATTGGTAAGGAAATAAGGTATTCAATTGATTATTGAATATGCATGGTTAGTTTGTTCTTGTCTTTGCCTGTTGATATTATAGGTGGTTCGGATTTACTTAATAATGGCAAAGGATTAGCTTATTGTTCAGAGACAAGAGAGGTAGGATCTATGCCTCATCGGTTTCTCCAGATACCCCTGCTCTTATTTGATGTTTTTGTTACCTGCCTTTGTTGTATTGTTTGTGATTGGATTGTAGGATGTGAATATGAAATTCGGAATGAGATATGAATCTCCTAGGCTATATCGAACCCCTGAGTTAGGTATTGAGTGCCTGGGATGCTATTGTTATATGAATTAGATTTGTTGATTGTTTCCTAACATGATTGAGGATACCCTGTTGTGGTATTATGCTTTGTACTTGCCTGTGTGTGCTTGTACGTGTTTGTGTGTCAGGATCCTGTTCCGCTGGCCAGGTAGGGTAAGCACTGATGCTCCTAGTGAGAGGAGAGGTACTTACCGATTTATGGGAGGTGTATGGGTGTTGAACCAGCAAGCTAGCGCTGGATATCTGTTCTTGCGAGGCTGAATCCCTGTTTTGCGAGACAGGAAGCCCTTATCTTGCGAGATTTAGGGATGCCCTGGTTGCGACTAAGGGAAGACTTGTCCATGTGGGGCTAGTCGATTTGTCCTTGCGAGGTTAAGGTGAATGGCTTACTGATTAGTTTGTGTGTTAACCATCTACCCTTTGTGCAGTAAGTCTTGGACAACACAGGTGGAAGGGGATGGCCTTTCTTATTCATTGCCGAGGGCAATTATGATGTGTTTCACCTGCCTGTGTACTTCTGACTTTTCGGAAGTGTTTGTAGTCCTCCCTCAGCCAATGATTCGGCCTTAACCCTTTTTGAATGATTTATAAATTTCGTGAACCCCTTTAGTTGTTTAGGGATGATCTTATGTGAATTGGGAGATTTGTGTTTAGGGATTCTGTAGATCTTATGAGGCTGTGACCCTACTGAGATTCTTGTAATCTCAAACCGTTGTTTTTACCATTTTTCAGGCTTAGGTACATTCACTGTTCGTGGTACCAGTGTGTGAGATTAAGGCTGCACGGCAGGACGATATCGCATCACATTTTAAAATTTGTTACTTGCGCATATAACATATGATTGGGCAACTTTCTGGTTTATTTTAAGCACTCTTCTTTTGCTTGCTATTTCCGAAACTTGTTGGAAGATTTCTTGGTGTTTATTTGGATCCCTATGGGACTTGTGTGTTATGAACCCAATGGATTAATTTAAGACTTCCACTGATGTTTTTATTTACTCCATATGTTACCAGAATATGTGTCCAATATCATACTCCAATTGATTGATAAGCAAAAAAATAAACAAGCTTAAAATGGATATCTTATGAGTAACCATCTACCCTTTGTGCAGTAAGTCTTGGACAACACAGGTGGCAGGGGATGGCTTTTCTTCTTCTTTAAGAGCGATTTTGTTGTATTTCACCTGCCTGTGTACTTCTGAACTTTCGAAAGTGTGGTCCTCCTTCAGTAATAATCTCGGCCTTAACCCTTTTTGAATGATTTATGAATTGCGTGATCCCCTTTAGTTGTTTAGGGATGATCTTATGTGAATTGGGAGACTTGTGTTTTGGGATTCTGTAGATCTTATGATGTTGTGACCCTACTGAGATTCTTGTAATCTCAAACCTTTGTTTTTACCATTTTTCAGGCTTAGGTACATTCACTGTTCGTGGTACTAGTGTGTGAGATTAAGGCTGCACGGCGGGACAATATCGCATCACATTTGCATACTTGTTACTTGCGCATATAACTTGAGAGATTGGACATTGTTCTGGTTTATGTTTAAGCATTCGTTTGGCTTGCTATTTCCGAAATTTGGTTGATGAATTTCTTGCTGGTTATTTGAATCCCTATGGGACTTGTGTGTTATAAACCCAATGGATTAATTTAAGACTTCCGCTGATGTTTTTATTTACTCCGTATGTTACCAGAATATGTGTCCAATATCATGCTCCAATTGATTGATAAGCAACAAAATAAACAAGCTTAAAATTGATATCTTATGAGTAACCATCTACCCTTTGTGCAGTAAGTCTTGGACAACACAGGTGGCAGGGGATGGCTTTTCTTCTTCTTTAAGAGCGATTTTGTTGTATTTCACCTGCCTGTGTACTTCTGAACTTTCGAAAGTGTGGTCCTCCTTCAGTAATAATCTCGGCCTTAACCCTTTTTGAATGATTTATGAATTGCGTGATCCCCTTTAGTTGTTTAGGGATGATCTTATGTGAATTGGGAGATTTGTGTTTTGGGATTCTGTAGATCTTATGATGCTGTGACCCTACTGAGATTCTTGTAATCTCAAACCTTTGTTTTTACCATTTTTCAGGCTTAGGTACATTCACTGTTCGTGGTACTAGTGTGTGAGATTAAGGCTGCACGGCGGGACAATATCGCATCACATTTGCATACTTGTTACTTGCGCATATAACTTGAAAGATTGGACATTGTTCTGGTTTATGTTTAAGCATTCGTTTGGCTTGCTATTTCCGAAATTTGGTTGATGAATTTCTTGCTGGTTATTTGAATCCCTATGGGAATTGTGTGTTATAAACCAGATGGATTAATTTAAGACTTCCGCTGATGTTTTTATTTACTCCGTATGTTACCAGAATATGTGTCCAATATCATGCTCCAATTGATTGATAAGCAACAAAATAAACAAGCTTAAAATTGATATCTTATGAGTAACCATCTACCCTTTGTGCAGTAAGTCTTGGACAACACAGGTGGCAGGGGATGGCTTTTCTTCTTCTTTAAGAGCGATTTTGTTGTATTTCACCTGCCTGTGTACTTCTGAACTTTCGAAAGTGTGGTCCTCCTTCAGTAATAATCTCGGCCTTAACCCTTTTTGAATGATTTATGAATTGCGTGATCCCCTTTAGTTGTTTAGGGATGATCTTATGTGAATTGGGAGATTTGTGTTTTGGGATTCTGTAGATCTTATGATGCTGTGACCCTACTGAGATTCTTGTAATCTCAAACCTTTGTTTTTACCATTTTTCAGGCTTAGGTACATTCACTGTTCGTGGTACTAGTGTGTGAGATTAAGGCTGCACGGCGGGACAATATCGCATCACATTTGCATACTTGTTACTTGCGCATATAACTTGAAAGATTGGACATTGTTCTGGTTTATGTTTAAGCATTCGTTTGGCTTGCTATTTCCGAAATTTGGTTGATGAATTTCTTGCTGGTTATTTGAATCCCTATGGGAATTGTGTGTTATAAACCAGATGGATTAATTTAAGACTTCCGCTGATGTTTTTATTTACTCCGTATGTTACCAGAATATGTGTCCAATATCATGCTCCAATTGATTGATAAGCAACAAAATAAACAAGCTTAAAATTGATATCTTATGAGTAACCATCTACCCTTTGTGCAGTAAGTCTTGGACAACACAGGTGGCAGGGGATGGCTTTTCTTCTTCTTTAAGAGCGATTTTGTTGTATTTCACCTGCCTGTGTACTTCTGAACTTTCGAAAGTGTGGTCCTCCTTCAGTAATAATCTCGGCCTTAACCCTTTTTGAATGATTTATGAATTGCGTGATCCCCTTTAGTTGTTTAGGGATGATCTTATGTGAATTGGGAGATTTGTGTTTTGGGATTCTGTAGATCTTATGATGCTGTGACCCTACTGAGATTCTTGTAATCTCAAACCTTTGTTTTTACCATTTTTCAGGCTTAGGTACATTCACTGTTCGTGGTACTAGTGTGTGAGATTAAGGCTGCACGGCGGGACAATATCGCATCACATTTGCATACTTGTTACTTGCGCATATAACTTGAGAGATTGGACATTGTTCTGGTTTATGTTTAAGCATTCGTTTGGCTTGCTATTTCCGAAATTTGGTTGATGAATTTCTTGCTGGTTATTTGAATCCCTATGGGACTTGTGTGTTATAAACCAGATGGATTAATTTAAGACTTCCGCTGATGTTTTTATTTACTCCGTATGTTACCAGAATATGTGTCCAATATCATGCTCCAATTGATTGATAAGCAACAAAATAAACAAGCTTAAAATTGATATCTTATGAGTAACCATCTACCCTTTGTGCAGTAAGTCTTGGACAACACAGGTGGCAGGGGATGGCTTTTCTTCTTCTTTAAGAGCGATTTTGTTGTATTTCACCTGCCTGTGTACTTCTGAACTTTCGAAAGTGTGGTCCTCCTTCAGTAATAATCTCGGCCTTAACCCTTTTTGAATGATTTATGAATTGCGTGATCCCCTTTAGTTGTTTAGGGATGATCTTATGTGAATTGGGAGATTTGTGTTTTGGGATTCTGTAGATCTTATGATGCTGTGACCCTACTGAGATTCTTGTAATCTCAAACCTTTGTTTTTACCATTTTTCAGGCTTAGGTACATTCACTGTTCGTGGTACTAGTGTGTGAGATTAAGGCTGCACGGCGAGACAATATCGCATCACATTTGCATACTTGTTACTTACGCATATAACTTGAAAGATTGGACATTGTTTTGGTTTATGTTTAAGCATTCGTTTGGCTTGCTATTTCCGAAATTTGGTTGATGAATTTCTTGCTGGTTATTTGAATCCCTATGGGACTTGTGTGTTATAAACCCAATGGATTAATTTAAGACTTCCGCTGATGTTTTTATTTACTCCGTATGTTACCAGAATATGTGTCCAATATCATGCTCCAATTGATTGATAAGCAACAAAATAAACAAGCTTAAAATTGATATCTTATGAGTAGCCTTGTGAAATTCTAATAGGTCTTAGGTGTTGTTGAGGCTTATTTGGGTTTCACGGCGGTAATGACCTTAATCGGAGCAATTAATAATAGATAGGAATTGGGGTCGTTACAATCATTGTTTGCTGCAAGAGTCTTCTTGCTTTGCACAATCTTGTCAGCTTGGTGCCCATAATAGTTTCAAGCTCGGTACTCAGCCTATCCTAAAATTGTCTCGCAAGATAGTAAGGTGAGCTATCCTCCTTTGGTGCAAATCAGGACAACTCCCTAAATTCTTTCTCGTATTTCAACATCGAACGTGTGCCTTACTATAGTTTCGAGAAAGCTTCTCACTGCTCACTCTTGTGGAATTTGGTGTAGAACCTTTAGTCAAATTTATTCTAGAATTCTTCCCAGGAAGGCAAACGATCCCTGAACTGCAAACTAAAAGCTGTCCACTATGCTAGAGCTTCTCCCTCAATTAGTCAGATGTTGATGACAACCTTGTCATCATCAAAGATATGCAAGAACAAGGACACTAAACTTAGGGTACCAATCCATTCATGAGCCATAGCGTCACCTTGTGAACTGCTGAAATCTTTGCATCCCAACTGACGGGCTTCCTTTAACAACTTCGTAATGACAACTGGAAATCTTTAGGACAAGCTGGCTGAACAGGTTCAAGTGGAGGTATAGAATCTTCTGCAGGAGATGCGGGTGGAGAAACATTCTGGAATTGGGCTTCCATTCGCTGCTGGTTTGTAGCATTTCCTTAAAACATTTTCAGTATTTGTGCCATTACATGATTAATGGCTGGTGTGGTTGGTGCGGCTGGTGCTTTAGGTTCAGGGTGGTTTTCACACTTAGCTTGCCCTCCCTGCTCTTTCTGTGCAGTCGGCTCCTTTTGTTCGTTGGGTTGCTGTTCGGTTTGGGCCTCATACCTACCCTGATGGTATTCTTGTAATCTCATCTTGCTTTTTTCACCATTTTTAGGTTATACAGAAACCTTAAACAAACATCTCCCAAACAATATCAAATCAGCCTATACAACTAGAGGAGCATCACGTAATTCAAGAATCAAATAATAAGCTTAAGGTTGAAAGATAAGGCTGATAAAGGACTACAAACACTTCCGAAAATTAGAAGTACATAGGCAGGAAAACCATCAATCATACTCATCAACAGGAAAGGCCATCCCCTTCCACCTGTGTTGTCCAAGGCTTCGCTACACAAAGGTAAGAAGGTTAGCACGCAAGCTAATCAGAAAGCCTATTCATCTTGTCACACAAGGACAAGGCATCCAAGTAACACATGGAGAAAGGCATCAAAACCACACAAGGATAAGTGTATCCAAACCATATAAGGATAAGAGCATTTTGCCATACAAGGACAAGGCACCTAGCCACAGAAGGACTAGGCATCCAGTGTGCACATACTGGGTTTACCACCCATACGACTCCCATACTAGTAAGAACTCCCCCTCTCCTAAGGAGCATCAGCGTTTATCCCGAATGGCCACCGGAAAAAGATCCTGACATACAAACACGTACAAGCACACACAAGCAAGTACAAGGCACAACACCATAACAAGGTATCCTTAATCATCTCAGAACAAAATCAACAAGTTCAATACACACAACAGATGTAAACTAGGCACTCATAACCTATCTTAAGGGATTCGTTATAGACTAGATAAACCTTAAATCAATCTGCAACTCATGCAAACATTATCTCACACATGCGTATACAATATCACAGGTAAAGGTTCCGAAATCAACATGCAAACAAAAGAATCTTTAGAGAAACCAATGAGGTATAGATCCTACCTCTCTTGTCTCTAAACAAGAGCCTATTCCTTTTCCTTTATTCAAGGTATCCAAACAACCTATAACATCATAAGGTAAACACAAAACCAAACTAAGCATGCATACTCAATAACCAAGTAAATACCCTATTTCCTTACCAATTCCGTTCACCAAACCTATCAGAAACTAGTGATCAGATGTCGTAGGTGCCTCCCCCTCGAATGTGTGATGTGATTGCCAAGAATATAACAAGAAACAACCTGAAATACCATCCCAATCAACATACAAATTTCAGCACTAAGAATAGGGCAACAGAGCAAATTGCAATTTCATATTAACAAGCTATAAGGGTTACGATTTTATGTTAACAAGGAAGGATTAGGTGTTAATAACATATACAATCAAAAGGAACGAAATCAAAAACCAATAGGTTAATCGATTGACCAAAATTGGCAACAATAGGGAAAAGGTAGGGCATGCCGATTTCATCTATTGGAAAGATTCAAAAGATGAATTCATGATTTTTCATCATGAATGGATGCTAAACAATCATACGAACAAGAGGGATAACAACAAAAATCAATTGAAGGAAGAATCATACAACTTTTGTACCAAATCTGACGAATTACAATTTGAATTTTGATAGTGAAGAACTAATTTACATATGACCAGGACAATATAGCTAGATAGAGGATGGAAAGACAAGCTATTATTTGCAGAATTCCGTCAAAGGAGGAGAGAGTTATGTTAGTTTGAAGTTGAAGAAATTTCAGCAGCAATAGGGAGGTGTAGGGTTTGATGTTTGAAAATTTTGTGTACTTTTGGTGTAAGATCTAAATGTGGCCGGATACCTCTTTATATAGGGTGATTATGGGATTAGTTTCTCTACTTTAAAACCTAGATTAAAGTAAGATAATTATCAGAATTAAATTCTGAAATTATCCTTCCTTAATTTTAAGGATTTTATCTCCTAAGGTATTTATCAACCACTAAGGAACCAAATCAAAAAGAAATGAAACAAAAATGACTACTAGATATTTCATACCATTTTCGGCCATCACAAATCCATTTATTCAGGGAAAATATGGTCATTTATCCTACACTGGCTTCTGGACTTTTAGAACTCAAAATTCGGGGTCTCACATTCTCCCCTCCTTACAGGAATTTCATCCTCAAAATTTCAGCACATGTATCTAAACAAATAGGTAACAAAATTTTGCACGTATAGATTCCTCAGTTTCCCATGACTGTTCCTCAATTTTGCTTTTACGCCAAACAACTCGTACCATAGTCACATTTTGACTGCGAGGCTGATGAACTGACCGATCTAGTATGGCAACTGGTTGTACGGGTTAGGATAGGTCTTCAGCAAACTCGAGGGGTGGTTCTTCGAGCACATGACTAGGGTCTCACACATACTTTTGCAACATCGATATGTGAAACATATTGTGAATTCTCTCCATACTCGGAGGTAACGCAAGTTAGTCTGCAATAGAGCCAATCCTCTCAACAGTGTCATATGGACCAATGTAATGAGGTGCTAGCTTACCTCGTTGCTGAAAATGGAAGACACCTTTCCACAAAGCGACATTAAAAAACATTTTGTCACCTATCACAAATTCCAGTTCCCTTCGTCGATTATCAATTTAATTTTTTTACCGATCCTTGGTTGTCTTTAGCCATTGTCGAATTAAGTTCAACTACTCTATTGCTTGATCAATCAATTCTTGATTGTCTGGCATCTCTTGCCCATTTCATTCCAGCAAATAGAAGTTCTACAATGTCTCTCATATAGTGCCTCATAAGGTACCATACCGATGCTACATGGAAGCTATTATTGTAAACGAATTCTGCCAATGGTAGGAATCGCTCCCAACCAGTAAGCTGGTCCAGCACACTCGCACATAGCATGTCTTCAAGTGTCTGAATCGATCCACGATCACCCAAATGGCATCATATCCTTTCTATGATCTAGGCAAACTTGTCACAAAATCCATCGTGACATGCTCCCACTTTCATTCTGGAATCGGAAGTGACTAAGTAGACTAGCAGGTCTTTGATGCTTGATCTTTACTTGTTGATATACGAGACAAAGAGCAACGAACTCAGCAATGTGGCCGTTCATGTTTGGCCACCAATACTGCTTCTTCAAGTCTCGGTATATCTTTGTACTACCAGGATGGATGGAAAATTTAGAACTATGCACCTCAGATAAAATAAGATTACGAATATCAATATCTTGTGGAACACATACCTAGTTTCTAAAGACAAGAACTTCATAATCTCGTACTCTAAAATCAGGAGCTATGGCATCTCGTACTCCAAAATCACGAGCTATGGCATCTCGTATGCGCAGCTGCAAGAGTGCTCCTAGCCTAGTTAAAGTTTGGATATCGGAGACAACTAAAAGGTTTTCTATAATATTGATTTTTTAACCGTTTTACCCTTTTTGCAGCATAGCCTTGGACAACATGGGCAGATGGGGACAAACCTTGGTTTTGAAAATCATATTATGTATGGACTGCCTATGTGCTTCTGAATAAAAAATGTTTTCAGTCTTTCTGTCATGACTCGGCCCCCAGGCCCCCGAACCCTCGGCCCAGCATGCCTAGACGTATATACGTGCGTGATGGATCACAACTGTAACAATGAGTCGGGCTTCTAACCATATGGCCCAAAAGATGCAACTTATTACAAATGATACCATTACACAACACCTCACATAACACATCACACAACACCTCACACAACACATCACCCCACATATATAAGTCTCTGCTCTTTTTCGATGTGAGATTAGGTAACTTGACCTCCTACGCAGGCTGGGTCTCACAGATTCCCCTTATTTTCTACCAATTTTGGCCTATCCTTATACTGTGTGTGCTTGTGATGATTTTGGTCCCTATTATTTGTAATTGATGCTTGCGGTTTTAATTGGATATCTTAACTAGTTTTAGGTGTTGATTTTTTTGTTATTGGGAAACTTTAAGACATATGATGTTGTGACCCTACTGAGATTCATTTAATCTCATCCCTTTTTTTCTCCTCCTTTATAGGCTTAGGTGTGTGCTTTGTTGCTAGTACCAAAGATGTGAGAACAAGGCTGCACAGCTAGATAAATTTGCACTTAATTTGCATCCCTTTCCTATAGAATACGCAAGCCATATCATTGAATTTGTATGGATTGCATGCTGGTTTTTCAATCCCTCTTTCTCTTTATTGTTGCTTTCGAAATATACATGATACCATTGGTTGATGTTTTGAGATTCCTATGGGACTTGCGTGTTATGTTTTCACTTGTTTTCAATGTTAATATAAGTCTTCCGCTGATGTTTTCTTTCACTTCATAAAAGCCAGAAATTCAATAATATATAAACATGCTCTAACCTTTAAATAACATATAAATCAACTAATAAAATTGAAAATTAGGTAACTTGAGCCTTATGGGATTCAAATAGGACCTTGAGAGGGCTTATTTGGGTTTCATAGCAGTAAGGGTCCTAATAGAGCTAGAGTTGACTACGAGTGTACCTATCATGTTATATCAAACCCAAATAATGCATGCCATACAAGTAAGAGTGAAAGTCACCCCCTACAACTCTTAAAGTGAGTACACTATTCCTCTGTCTAATTAGGGATACCATACACTCGCTAATTTTGCAAACTAAAAGATAAGTCATCATGAAGAAGGCACACAACTATACGACAATGCACCTCACAGGGAACTCCATAATCTCACACAATATGCAAATAATACATACAATGCAATGAGTCAAAATCTCCAAGCTCTTAGGATAGGATGGGAATAGGGTTGGGCCATTCTAAGTCCATATCTAATCGATTTTGGAAAGGAAAGTGTTTATAGGATGGGAATAGGTGGCCGACCATTTGAAAACCGTTCCATGACCAATCATTGATAAAGGCTGATCATCATCTACTTTATCAACCAATGGCCGAAGGATTTCACTCATATATCGAATGCACGATCAGTCTTCCCTAGTGAATGATTGATTGCCTCTAATCCCTCATGGCTGACTTGTAAGACCTTGATCATCGATGGGTTAGATGTCCTTAAAGAACGTGTGATAGAAAGGGCACCTAGAAACCAGTTCAGTAGAAATAACCATTTTGCCCCTGATGATTGAATGCATGGTAGCCTTAAAAATTATTTCTGATTTTTCTAAGTATTATTCAGGTATTTTTGTGTTAATTATCCTTAGTTTAAATTCGTATTATCCAAAATATTAGATAATTCTTTTTATTCTAAGTAGATAATTATCTCTTTTTATTTTTTAAGCTTATTTATCTTTTAAACCTTATCTTATCCTTTAAGCTTAAAAGTAGGGAAAATCTATCATTTAATAACCTATTTAAGAGAAAGTCGGCCACCCTTGTTCCCCACTCTCTTTCTCTATTTTATTTCTTCAAAAACACAAGTCCTCTTCCCCTTTCTTTTCTTGTGGCTGAAACCTATACCCTCACTATCCAAAATTTTTGAAAATTCCCCTCCATCAAATTGTTGTGTGTGATAGCTTGTTGGATTCCTCTATTCATGCTGCATCTTTCTTGCTTTAATTCGCATTTAGAAGGTTAGTGGTTTTAAATTTTTGTGCCGAGTTTCCTTCCCCTTATATGTGTGTCGATTTATTTCTTTTTTTTTTTTGGTGTTTCTGAATCTTGTTCCTCTTATTCATATGAACATCTAAGACCTATTCCCCTTTTAATATTACAAGATCGCACGTATTCCCTTGTTATTCTTGAAAATCGTGATTAGCCTCTTAAATCCTAAGTGTTGCCTGATTGTGTATCGATAAAAGGATTGAATAATCAGGTTGAAACTTGCTGAGTTATTGGCCATTCATGCATTCAAAGGAAGGTTATTGCTGCATTCAGATTGTTGGTTTTGGTAGGTTTTGGTGAGTGAAATTGGTGAGGACTGTAGGTTGTCCTTGGTTTTTCTATTTTTGTATTATATGCTTAGTTTTTGGGAAGACTTGTCCTTGTATGGCAAGACAACTGAACCATGTCCTTGTGTGGCAGGAAGCCCTTATCCTTGTGTGGTCTGGGATTCCCGAGCCAGACATGGACTTGGGAAGACTTGTCCTTGTGTGGCAAGATGACTTACTAGGCTTACTGATTAGCTTATGTGTTAACCGTTTACCCTTTGTGCAGTAAGTCTTGGAAAACACAGGTGGAAGGGGATGGCCTTTCTTCTTCATTGCCAAGAGCAATCTGACAAGTTCTACTTGTCTGTGTACTTCTGATTTTTCGGAAGTGATCGTAGTCCTCCCTCAACCATAGATTCGGCCCTAACCCTTTTTGATTGATTTTTGAATTGCATTATCCTCTTTAGTTGTATTGGAATTATCTAATGTGAATTGGGAGATTTTTGTTTAGGGTTTCTGCAGATCTTATGATGCTATGACCCTACTGAGATTCTTGTAATCTCATACCGTTGTTTTTATAATTTTTTAGGTTTAGGTATATCCATTGTCCGTGGTACCAGTGTGTGAGATAAAGGCTACATGGCGGGGCGATATCGCATCACATTTTCATACTTATTTTTCTAATGCATAAAACATGAATGATTGAGCTACTTTCTGGTTTATTTTGATATCCCTCTTTTGCTTGCTATTTCCGAAATATGTTGGAGGATTTTTTGCTGGTTATTTGGATCCATATGGGACTTGTGTGTTATGAACCCAATGATTTAATCTAAAGACTTCCGCTGATGTTTTATTCACTCCGTATGTTACCAGAATATTTGTCCAATATCATGGTCCAATTGTTGTTAAACATTAAAATAAACATGCTAGACGTCGGAAGTTAATGGTAAGCCTGGTGAGATTCAGATAGGTCCTAGGTGTCATTTGGGCTTATTTGGGTTTCATGGCGGTGATGACCTTAATCAGAGAAAATAGTAATAGTTAGGAATTGGGATTGTCACAAAAATTCTCTTAACGTTGGCCATGCAAGGTAAGTGTTGATGCTCCTGAGGTAGAGGAGAGGTGCTTACCGAACCGGGCGTTGTATGGTGATTGGTCTCAAGCAAAAGCTCGATCGATGTCCCTATGCCTGTTCGAGTCCGGATGTGGGATATCCCTGCTAATTATCCGGTATCGAGCTTGGCATGTTTGGCAGGATGCCCCATATCTAGTGTTGGTGGGATGGAAAAAGACATGTTGTAAGTTTGTTTAACTATTAGGTAAACACACAGATTTTGGTAACACACAGGGATATTCGGCAACACTATTAAGAATTATAATTATCATGCAAAAACATACATAAGCATTTAGAAAGAAAACATGGATCAACAATATCCCATTCGGCAATAGTTCAAGAAAACAAAGCAAACACATTAAGTCATACAGAGGCATAAAAATACACATAAACACATAGCAAGTTAAATTATCAATTTCAATTAGTTCATTTTTTAATATTAGTTCATTTTTGGTATTAGCCCCTAAGTGAGTAGGTGTGTTCGAATGTACCTACCTGCAAACATAAAATTAACAAAGAAATTAGCATATGACAAATAATATTCCCTAAATCATGCTCTGTTACCAAACCTGTAAAGACCCCAAATCCTAACCTATTATTAATTGCTCCTATTAGGACTCTTACCGTCATGAAACCCAAACAAGCCCAAACCTGGACCTATCTGAATCCCACAAGACTTATCCATCTAGTTTTTATTTTAACAGGTTAACTCCTTTAAGATTTTAAACTTTGGAGTATGATATTGGACAAATATTCTGGTATCATAGGGAGTGAATAAAACATCAGGGAAAGTCTTTAAATTTAATCAATGAATCCATAACACACAAGTCCCATAGGGATCCAAATAACCAGCAAGTGAACCTCCAACATAATTCGGAAATAACAAGCAAAGGAGGAATCTTGAAAAAATAGAAAATAGTCCAAGGTTACTCTCGGTAGTAGGAAAAAAAAGGGTCATACCCTTCCACCTGTATTGTCAAAGGTTTTGCTGAACAAAGGGTAAAAGGTTAACACACAAGTTAATCAGCAAGCTTATTTATCTTGCCAGTACATAGGACAAAACATCTAGCCAACACATAAGACTAGGCATCCTAACTAGCACACAGGATTAGGACATCTTGCTAGTACATAGGACAAGGCATCTAGCCAACACAAAGGACTAAACATCTAGCCAGCACACAATACTAGGCATCCAATGCACGCAAGCTAGGGATTGCCACCGATATGACTCCCTTACCAGTAAGAGCATCCCCTCTCCAAAGGAGCATCAACGTTTACCCTGAATGGCCATTGGAATAGGATCTTCACATAGAAACAAACACACACAGGCAAGCACAAAGCACAATACCACAGCAAGGTATTCTTAATTATGGCAAAACACATTCAATATGTTCAAAGCACACAACACAAGCAAATTAGGTACTCATAACCTAACTCAAGGGTTTGGTATATCCTAAGTAATCAGATCTTAATCCTCAATTGAAGCATATACCATACAATCAATTCGCATTAAATTTTACCAAAAGTATGCATCAAAAATGACCAACAAGCAACAAGGATCTCTGAAGAAACTAATGAGGTATAGATCTTACCTCTCTTGTCTCTGAGCAAGAAGCTATCCCTTTGACTTTATTTAATTGATCTGAACCACCTATAGCATCATACAACATCAATGGATGCTAAACAATCATACAAACAAGAGGAACAAAAACAAAAATCAATCGAAGGCAGAATCACACAATTTTAAAACCTATTCCCGCCGAATTGTGACCTAACTTATGAGAGAGGAAAATTAATCTCTAGATGAAAAATTATATAATTTTGGAAATATAAGAGAGTTATGCATCCGCCAATCTATTATTTTCAAGCATCCGCCAAAGTATGAGAGAGTTATGCATGTTTGAAATTCAAGAAGATTTTGGAAATTCTGCCAAATTACGATTTAACTTTTGATAAAGAAAAACTCACCTACAAACAAAAAAATTTAAGATGGTTGTAAAAAGAATGAAAAAATCTTTACAACAAGCTATTATTTTCAGGAATCCGACAAACGATGAAAGAGTTATGCTATTTTGAAGTTCAAGTACATTTTGGAAGAAATAGGAAGATGTAGGGATTTTGGCTGGACGGATTTTGTATATTTTCTGTGTGAGGTTTAATTGTAGCCGGCTTCTTCTTTATATAAGGTGGTTGTAAAATTAACTTACCTACTTTAAATATTATATTAAAGTAAGATAATTATCATAATTAAATTCTGTAACTATCCTCCCTTAATTTTAGAGATTTTATTTTCTAAAGTAATTATCAACCAATAAAGATTCAAATCAAAGGGAATGAATATCAAAAATAATTACTGGACATTCCTTTCCAATTTCGGCCATCACACTTCCTCTTCCTCAGAGACAAAACAGTCTTTTCATCTACACTAGCTTCTGGACTTCTAGGACTGAAAATTCGGGGTCTCATACTAGAAGTCCAGAAGCCAGTGCAAATGAAAAGACCATTTTACCCTTTAAAAAAAGGATATGATGGCCAAAATTGGTACAGAATGTCTAGTGATTGTTTTTAGTTTTATTTCCTTTTGATTTGGTTCTTTACTGGTTGATAATTACTTTAGGAAATAAAATCTCTAAAACTAAGGGAGGAAAATTATAGTATTTAATTTTGATAATTATCTTACTTTAATCTAACCCTTAAACTAGGAAGATTAATCTCATAACCACCTTATATAAAGAGGAAGTCGGCCACACTTAAATTTTACACATAAAATATGCAAAACTCGTCCATCCAAAAACCCTACACCTCGCTATTGCTGTCGAAATCTGCTTGAACTTCAAAATAGCATAACTCTCTCATCGTTTGGCGGATTCTTGCAAATAATAGCTTGTT
This sequence comes from Passiflora organensis, assembly GCA_019739055.1. Taxonomy (NCBI): domain Eukaryota; kingdom Viridiplantae; phylum Streptophyta; class Magnoliopsida; order Malpighiales; family Passifloraceae; genus Passiflora; species Passiflora organensis. Next base: position 32,277 of record JAEPBF010000173.1, on the reverse strand, counting down.
GGAAAGCTCTTTCTGTTCTCTATCCAAATATCTTGGACTTTTTTCCGGACGTTAGTTTTTCTTTGTCATAATTGAGGTTGTAATTCGACCGGATTAGTTTAGAAATTTTATGATTCTGCCTTCAGATGATTTCTGTTGTTGTTTCTCTTGTTCGTATGATTGTTTAGCATCCTTTCATGATGTAAAATCATGAATTTATCCTTTGAATTTTCCCTACATAAGAAATCAGCATCCCTACCTTTGCCCTATTTGTTGCCTATCTTAATCAATTGATTAACCTATTGGATTTTGATTTTGTTTCTGTAAGGACCCAATTCCCATATTCCAAAATTTGCTCCTATTAGGACCCTTACTGCCGTGAAACCCAAACCAGGACCTATCTGATCCCATAAGGCTTATCCATCTATTTTCGATTTTAGCATGATAATTCCTTTAAAATTTTAAAGTTTAGAGCATAATATTGGACAAATATTATGGTATCGTATGGAGTGGATAAAATATGAACGGAAGTCTTTAAATTTAATTAATGAATCCATAACACACAAGTCCTACAGGATCCCAATATCTAGAAAATAACCCCCAACATAGTTAGGAAACAACAAGCAAAGGAGGAAGCTTGAGAAACCAGAAAAATATCCCAATCAATAATCATATTGTATGCGCAAGCAACCAAGCAGACAAAATATGCAAATATTAAGCGATATCGCCCCGCCATTCAGCCTTGATTCTCACACACTAGTACCACGAACACTAAATGTACCTAATCCTGACAAATTTTGTTAAAACAATATAATGAGATTACAAGAATCTCAGTGGGGTCGCAGCATCCAGAGATCTATAGAAATCTTAAACAAACATCTCCCAACCAACATCAGATCATCACTACACGTCTAAGGGTATCACGCAATTCAACAATCAATGCGAGGTTAGGGCCGAAAATAAGGCTGATGGTGGACTGCAAACACTTCTGAAAAATCAAAACTACACAGGCAAGAAAAACACATCAATTATCTCGGTAGTAGGAAAAGGTCATTCCTTTCCACCTGTGTTGTCCAAGGCTTCGTTGCATAAAAGGTGAAAGAGCATAAAGCATAATTATCTATTATAAATTGCAAAATTATCTTCGGTTTTCTTTGTTTCCAGTCTTCTTAATGTGTCTTCCCACTCTGGTTACATCTAGGATGCTTGTATTATCGTGCGTCTACCTTAGCTCCGATCTTCATTTTATTCACCTCTTCGTGGGAATTTTTGGGACAAGCTAAACTCATAGCTTAGCATTATTATTGTATAAATTAGTAGTAAATGATCATTATGGTGATGATTTTGAAGAGGAATGATGAAAGAAATCAGACAGATTCCCACTGATTGATTGCTTAGCAATTTTGATTACCTTACCAGCTACTTTTGTCCTCTCAAAACCAAACCATCTTATCTGTTCTTATCTATCCATTATTTTTACTGATGAACTATCACAATAGTGTAAATGACTAGTGGATAATTAATTAACTGCTGAAATGCTCTTCATAATTAACCAATATTCAAAATTCTTTTAAAAGGAAGAACCCAAAGCCAACAACATTTGCCTTTCCACGAAGATATTTGATGATCAAATCGTAGTCTTTATCAGCTCCACCTATCTTCGTTGTCTGATATTAAATTCTTTTTATGTGAGGAGGTACTTCAAGTTTTTGTGGTCGGTGAAGATTCGGGACGTCTCGCCGTATAAGTAATGTCGTCATATTTTCATAGCAAACACCATTGCTGCAAGCTCTAAATCATGTCTAGGATAGTTGCTTTCGTGCGGTCGTAACTATCGGAAAGCATAAGCAACGAGTTTCCCGTCTTGCATCAATATGCATCCAAGTCCGGATTTGGACTCATCGCTGTAAACCACATACTGCTTTCTGCAAATAGGTAAGGTAAGGATAGGTGCGGAAACTAACCGGTTTTTCAGCTGGCATTTCTCGTTCCACACAAACGGTTCACCCATGCGTGTCAGTTTTGTCAATGGTCCGGCAAGCGATGAAAATTTTTTCACAAAGTGATGGTAGTGTCATGCTAAGCCAAGGAAACTAAGAACTTCAAACACAGTACGTGGAGGTTCTCAAACAACTACGACTTCAATCTTCTTTGGATCAACTAACACACCTTGGGCAGAAACAATATGGTCAAGGAAACCAACTTCGTATAACTAGAATTCGCATTTGGAGTACTTTGCAAACAACAGTAGATCCTTCAAAACATTCAGCACAATCCGTAAATTCTTAGCATATTCCTCTTCCGATTTTGAATAAATCAAAATGTCCTCGATGAAGACTATCACAAATTTATCTAGGAACTCATGGAACACAAGATTCATTAGGTCCATGAACACAGCTGGTGTATTGGTCAAACCAAATGGCATAACTAGAAATTCGTAGTGACCGTATCGTGATCTGAATGCGGTCTTCAGAATATCAGCGTCATGAACTTGCAATTGATGGTATCTAAATTTGAGGTTGATCTTGGAGAACACGACTGCACCTGGGAGTTGGTAGAACAAATCATCGATGCGTGGCAAAGGGTACTTGTTCTTCACAGTCAAACAATTCAACTGCCGATAGTCGATGCATAATCGTAACGAGCCATCTTTCTTCTTTATCGGATTCTTGAGCATCTTTCCAACCATCTTGGGTTTTTAATTTGGAGCTTAATTTTTCTTTGTTAAAAATTAAATCATATTTCAGTGGAATTGCCAAAATCTACTTGAACTTCAAAATAGCATAACTATCTCATCCTTTGTCGGATTCTTGTGAATAATAGCATGTTGGAAAGCTCTTTCAGTTCTCTATCCAGCCATCTTGGGTTTTTCATCTGGAGGTTAGTTTTTAATTGCCGTAATTTAGGTTGAAATTCAGTGGGATTAGGTTTCAAATTTGTGTTATTCTGTCTTCAATTGATTTCTGTTATTGTTCCTCTTGTTCATATAATTATTTAGCATCATTCATAAATCATGAATTCATCCTTTCAATCTTCCCTATTCATGAAATCAGCATGCCCTACCTTTGCCTTGTTGATGCCTATCTTGATCAACTGATTAACCTATTGGATTCTGACCTTGTTTCTTTAAATTGTACATGCTATAACCCCCTATTCCTTTCTTAACTTCATGAAATCACAACCCCTAACCTCTTTAATGTTAAAATCACAAGTTTCCCAATAAACCTTAAGATGTTGCCAAAATTTGTATATTGAATTAGGGTGAAATACCAATTATATTCTTGCTGAGTTATTGGCCATCACATCATGCATTCAGGGGAAAAATATTTCTGCATCCGGATGGCTGGATTTGGGTAGGTTAATTCATAAGGATTCCTAATGACTTTTGTTTTTAATTAATTAGTCTTGTGGCTTAGTATTGTGTGGTCTTTGCTTGTAATTATTCATATCATATACATTTCAGAAGCAACAATGAAGGAGGAACAGGGATTTAAAAGCTAGAATGCAAATCCGCACAAATTGAAAGACATGGTATGTTCATTCAATAGGAAAATGGTGAAAATGAAGTGCAAATTCGTCAAGCCGTGCAGCCCTGATCTCACACCTTTGGCAACAGCAACAAATCACAGACTTAAGCCTGAAAAAGGGGGAGAAAAGATGGGATGAGATTACAGAAATCTTAATACGGTCACAGCATCATAAATTCTAGGGATTCCTAATCAAATATCTCCCAATAACCAAAAGATCAACACCTAAAACTAGTTAAGATATCTAATTAAAACCTCAAGCATTAATCACACATAATAAGGGCCGAAATCATCACAAGCACACACAATATAAGGGTATACTGAAACTGGTAGAAAACAAAGGGAAAGACTGAAAACACTTCTCATTAAGAAGCATATAGGCAACTTATAACATAATCTCATTTTCGAAACCAAGGTTTTTTCCCATCTAGCCATGTGTCCAAGGCCATGTTGCAAAAAAGGTAAAACGGTTAGACAATCAATCTTACAGCAAGCCTTTTAGTTCTCTCCGATATCCAAAATTTAACTGGCTTAGGAGCACTCTTGCAGTTGTGCATACAAGTCATCCTGCCACACAAAAACAAGGCGTCCTAATGTCTAGACTCGAACTGGCTTATACGGTGTCTTGATGTCTAGACTTGAACTGGCCTACAAGGCATTGCTCGATCTGCAACTTATGCATACACTAAAACATGGCATGCACATACAACAACAACAAGGAAAAGCAGCAAAAACATCAATCAAACAATAAAGAACTCTGGACAAACCAATGAGGTATGGATCCTACCTCTTTTGTCGCTGAAAAAGAAGCTATTCCTTTGCCTTTATTTAGAGGATTCGAACCACCTATATCATCATAAGGCAAATACAAAACCATACTAAGTATTCATAGTCATTAACCAAGTAAACATCCTTAATCATATCACAGCATATTCAGCATGTTCAAAACAAACAAAACACACGAATTAGGCACAAACAACCTATCTCAAGGGTTCAACATTGCCTAGTGTATCGTAACTCAATCCGTAACTCATGCATACACTATACAAGGCATGCGCATATAACCATCAACAAGAATAGATCAATTATTTCATGATATTATAACATGAATGGATGCCAAACAATCATATGAACAAAAGGAATAGCAATAGAAACCAATTAAAGGATATAACAAAAAATTTCGGCGCTAAACCCTATGAAATTTTGATAAGGAAATGTATAAGTAAATTCTAACCTTTTGATGATGAAACTAAGGTAGCAAGATAGAGGATTGAGAGAGCTTTCCAACAAGCTATTATTTGTAGAAATCTGATGAAGGATGAAAGAATTTGACTAGGGTGAATGTTTAGAAATTTCAGAAGCAATGGTAGGAAACAAGGGTTTGATTGCTTGATAATTTTGTGCATTTTTCGTATGTTTATAAGAATAATGGGATTAATTTTTCGTATTTTTTAAGGTTAGATATAAAGAGATAATTATTAAGATTAAATTCTGGAGTTATCTCTTAATTTTAGAAGATATACCATTTTTGATAAGGTTGAACCATTAAGGAAATGAAATCAACCAAAAAAGGAAAGAATCTTCAATTCCATTTTCGACTATCACACATTCATTTCTCTAGGAGCAAAATGGTCATTTCAGTTACAATGGCTTCTGGACTTCTAGAACACAAAACTCGGGGTCTCACATCCTCCCCTCCTTATACAAACTTTGTCCTTCAAATTTCAGCGCAAGTACCTAAGAGAACAGAAAAAGAAATTTTGCATGCATAGATTCCTTAGTGTCCAAAGACTGTTCCTCAACTTGGCCATTACGTCAAACAACTCATACCGTAGGCACGATTTGACTGCGAAACTGATGAACTGACCGATCTAGTATGGCAACTGGCTATATGGGGTAGGATAGATCTTCAGCAACCTAAACTGGTGGTTCTTCGAGCACATAAGCAGGCTCTCGCACATACTTTCTCTACATCAAAACGCGAAATATATTTTGAATTCTTTTTATATTCAGAGGCAATGCTATTCAGTATGCAACAAGGCCGATTCTTTCAATATTATCATATAGACCAATGTATCGAGGTGCTAGCTTACCTCGCTAATGAAAATAAAGGACTCCTTTCCACAGAACAACTTTTAGAAACACGTTGTCACCCACTGCAAATTCCAGCTCCCTTCATCGATTATTGGTATAATTTTTCTACCAATCTTGCGCTATGTTCAGCCTTTGTCGAATCAAATTTAGTTGCTCCGTTTCTTGATCATTCAATTCTAGGTTATCTAGGCATCTCTCACCTACTTTATTCCAGCAATGGGAGTTCTGCACCATCTCCCACATTATGCTTCATAAGGAGCCATACCGATACTTACATGGAAACTGTTATTATAATCCAATTCTACCAAAGGTAGACATCGATCGCAGCTGGTATTTTGTGTAAGGACCCAAACTCGACGTATTAGGACCCTTACCGTTGTGAAACACAATTAAGTCCTCGCAAGGTCCTATTTGAATCCCACAAGGCTCAAGTCAACTAATTGTCAATGTTATTGGTTGATTTTTATGCTATTTAAAGGTTGGAGCACATTCATACATTAATGAATTTCTGGTTTATACGGAGTGAAAGAAAACATCAATGAAAGATTTATATTAATACTCAAAACAAGTGAAAACATAGCACACAAGTCCCATAGGAATCTCAAAACATCAACCAATAGTATCATGCATATTTTGGAAGCAACAAAAAGAGAAAGAGGGATTGGAAAGCCATAATGCATATCCACACAAGTTCAAAGACATGGCATGCGCATTCAATAGAAAATGGGTGCAAATTCGTCCATCCGTGTAGCCTTGATCTCAAACCTTTGGTACCAGTAACAAAGTACACACCTAAGCCTGCAAAAAGGGAGAAAAGAAGGGATGAGATTACAAGAATCTCAGTAGGGTCACAACATCATAAGTCCAAGGGATTCCCAATCAAACATCTCCCAAACAACATAAAATCATCCCTACTCATCTAAAGGTATCACAAAATTCAAGAATCAATCAAAAGGGTTAGGGCCGAAACTAAGGCTTAGGGTGGACTGCAAACACTTCTGAAAATCAGAAGTATACAAGCAGGAAAAGTCATCAGGTTACTCTCGGCAATAGGAAAAGAAAAGGTCATCCCCTTCCACCTGTGTTATCCAAGGCTTTACTGCACAAAGGGTAAATGGTTAGACAATCAATATTGCAGCAAGCCTTTTAATTCTCCAACATATGGATTTGAACTAGTCTAGGACCACTCTTGCAGCAGTGCATACAAGTCATCCTGTCACTCTCAAATAGGGCAACCTAATGTCCAAACTCGAAATGGCCTATAGTGCATCTTGACTTCCATACTAAAACTGGCCTCAAGGTTTCCTGACGTCTGGACTTGAACCGGCCTACAAAGCATCCAGCGAGCTCTTATTGGGAATAACCACCCATAAACCTCCTGGTTTGGTAAGCATCTCTCCTCTCCCTAAGAGCAACAATACTTACCTTGCATGGCCAGCGACAAAAGGATCCTTCAAACAAAGCACAAACAGGGCACATACACGCATACACATATAGTACACACATACACAAATCACAATAAAGTATCCTCAATCAAATCGCAATACAAATTAAAGATCAATCCTCAAAATCATAACCAAATCAGGCAACCCATTTTCTTATTAACTTTCGAGATTCCCTATCATCATAATCACACATTCTGCAAGCATATAACCAAGGAAGGCAATCAAATTCACTCATATTCAAACAATCAAACAGTAGGGTAACCAATGGAACCGATGAGGCATAGATCCTACCTCTCACGTGTCTGAATCAGATGCAATCCTTTTCCTTTCCAATAAGATCAGAATCTCCTAAATAATTATAAGGAAAAGACCACACAATACTAAGCCACAAGACTACTTAATTAAAAACAAAAGGCATTGGGAATCTTTACCAATTAACCTACCCAAATCCAGCGATTCGGATGCAGCAATATCTTTCCTCTTAATGAGCGATGTGACGACCAATAACTCAGTAAGAATCTACTTGATATTTCACGCTAATTCAATATAAAACTTGTGATTTCAACATTAGAGAGGGTAGGGGTTACTATCTTATGAAGTTAAGAAAGGAATAGGTGTTTATAACATATACAATCAAAAGAAACAAGGTAAGAATCCAATAGGTTAATCAGTTGATCAAGAAAGGCATCAATAGGGCAAAAGTAGGGATGTAGATTTCATGAATAGGGAAGATTTAAAGGATGAATTCATGATTTTAAAATCATGAATGGATGTTAAACAGTCATAAAAACAAGAGGAACAATAATAGAAATCAATTGAAGGCAGAATCACACAATTTTGAAACATAATCTCGCCGAAGTTTTACCTAAATTATGGCTAATAAAAACTAAACTCCAGAAGAAAAACCAGATATGTCTGGATATAGAATGGAAAGATCTTTCCAACAAGCTATTATTCACAAAAATCCGACAAAGGATGAGAGAGTTATGCTATTCTGAAGTTCAAGCAGATTTTGACATTTATGTAGAAATATGATTTAACTTTTAACAAAGGAAAACTAGCCTCTAGATGAAAAAGCTAAGATGTTTGGAAAGAAGATGAAGAGAGCTTTCCAGAAAATTATTATTCTCATGAATCTGATAAAGGATGAGAGAGTTATGCCAAGATGAAGATCAAGGAATTTCGGTTAGGGTTTAGGCAAAAATCTTATATTAAGAAGAAGGGGATAAATTACGAAATTTCTATGTGGATTCTGGTATGTTTAGGTGGGATAGACTGGCCACTCTTTTATAGGTGTCTCAGGAGGTTTAATTAAGTGATAAATCTGTACATTTACGCTTAAAAAGATAATTAAAGGATAATTATATTTAAAAGGACAAATCTAATAAAAAAAATATTCTATTTAAAAGGAATAATTATCTAGTACCTTAGATAATAAGTGATAAAACTAAGGATAATTAATATAAAAATACAGAAATTAAAATAGAAAATATCTGACAGCAACCATTTTAGGCCATTATGCATCCATTTCTTCAGGGGTAAAATAGTTATTTCAGCTGCATCGACTCCTAAACTTCCTGAACATCTAAACTAGGAAGGATTGGGGTCTCACATTTTGATCTAATACACACGCATGCAACATGTCTTCAATTGTCTTAATCATTCTTTCACATTGACCATCGATTTGAGGAGGAAACGTTATACTTAAATTAAGTCTAGAACTCAATGCATTCTGAAATTTCTCCCAAAATCATGATGTAAAGCGAGAGTCACGATCTGAAACAATGGAAACTGGCACTTCATGTAAACAAAAAATCTTATCCAAGTAACGAACAACCAATCTCTCGGGGGTGTCTATCCCACGAACAAGAAGGAATTGCGCAGATTTCGTCAGTTGATCCACGATCACCCAAATGGCATCAAATCCTTGCTGAAATCTGGACAAACTAGTCATAAAGTCCATTGTAACATGTTCCCACTTCAATTATAGAATCAGAAGTGACTGAAGTAAACCGGTGAGTCTATGATGCTCGATCTTCACTTGTTGACATATGAGGCATCGAGCAACAAAATTCGTAAGACCTAGAAACCCTACACCTCCCAATTTCTGCTGAAATCCAATGGAACTTCATACAAGCATAACTCTCTCATCGTTTATCAGATTCCTGCGAATAATAGCATGTTGGAAATCTCTCTTCATCTTCTTTGCAATCATCATTTTTTTTTGTTTGGAGGTTAGTTTTTTTTTTGTTAAAAGTTAAATCAAATTTTGGCATAATTGCCAAAATCTGTTTAAACTTCAAAATAGCACAACACTCTCATCCTTTGTCAGATTCTTGCGAATAATAGCTTGTTAGAAAGCTCTCTTCATCCTCTTTCTAGAAATGTTTGGTTCTTCATCAGGATGTTATTTTTTCTTTATCATAAGATAAGTCAAATTTCGACTGGATTAGGGTTCAAGAATGTATGATTCTGTCTTCAATTGATTTCTGTTGTTGTTTCTCTTGTTCGTATGATTGTTTGGCATCTATTAATTTTATAAAATCATGAATTTATCCTTTGAATCTTTTCTATACATGAAATCAGTATGCCCTACCTTTGCTCTATTGTTGTCTATCTTGATCAATTGATGAACCTATTGGATTCCGATCTTATTTTTGTTGATTGTATAAGTTTTAAACAATTAATCCCTCTTTGTTAGCACGAAACCACAACCTTTACACCTTGCTGACATGAAATCGCAAACTATCTTGTGTCTAATGCTTAGTGCCGAAATATACATAGTTAAATTGGGTGGTAATTTAGGTTGAATCTTGTTAAGTTCTTGGCTATCACATCACATATCAAAAAGGGAGTCACCAACGACATCTGACCACTGGTTTCTGATAGGTTTGGTGAGTTGAATTGGTAAGGAAATAGGGTATTGAATTTGTTATTGAGTATACATACCTAGTTTTGTTTTGTCTTTGCCTGGTGATACTATAGGTGGTTCGGAATTATTAAATAAAAGCAAAGGAATAGCTTCTTGTTTAGAGACAAGAGAGGTAGGATCTATGCCTCATCGGTTTCTCCGTAGATCCTTGTTGTTTGTTTGTTTTTTTCGATGCATGCTCTTGTTATTATTGTATGCGAATTAATTGTAGGATATGTACAAGAATTGCGGATTAAAATATGAATCCTATAGGCTATACCGAACCCTTGAGTTAGGTTTTAAGTTCCCAAATTGCATATGATATGTGAATTGAATCAGCTAATTGTGTTCTGACATGATTGAGGATACCCTATTATGTTATTGTGCTTGTGCTTGCCTGTATGTGCTTGTATATATTCGTATGTCAGGATCAATGTTTCGATTTCCATTCGGGGTAAGTGCTGATCCTCTATGGGAGAGGGGAGGTTCTTACTGGTATGGGAGTTGTATGGTTGGAAAATCCTAGCATGCGCGTGCTGGATGTCTTGTCATTATGTGGCTAGAAGTCTTGTCCTTATGTGGCAGGATGCCCGTATCCTTGTGTGGTTTAGGATACCCTTGTCCTTCTGTGGCTTGGGATGTCTAGTCCTTGTATGTCTACAAGTCTTGTCCTTGTGTGGCAGGATGCACTTATCCTTGTGTGGTTTTGGATAGCCTTGTCCTTGTGTGGCTTGGGATGTCTTGTCCTTGTGTGGCAGGATGAATAGGCTTACTGATTAGCTTGTGTGGTAACCTTTTACCCTTTGCGTAGTAAGTCTTAGACAACACAGGTGGAAGGGGACGGTCTTTCTTTCTCCTATTGTCGAGAGCAATCTGATGAGTTTTACCTGTCTGTGTAGTTTTGATTTTCGGTAGTATTTATAGTCCACCCTCAGCCTTAGTTTCACTCCTATCTTTTTGATTGATTTTTGAATTACGTGATACCCATAGATGTGTAGGAATGATCTAATATTGTTCGGGAGATTTGTATTTAAGATTTCTGTAGATCTTATAATGTTGTGACCCGAATAAGATTCTTGTAATCTCATCCTGTTGTATTCACCATTTTTCAGGCTTAGGTAAATCCACTATCCATGGTACCAGTGTGTGAGATCAAGGCTGCCCGGAGGGGCAATATCGTATCACATTAGCATACCTATTCCTTGATTGCTTGGGCATATAACGTGAATTACGATTGAACTATTGTTTTGTTAAAGTTCCTCCTTTACTTGTTTCCGTTCTATTTTGGGAATTAACTTACTGGATGTTTGGTCCTTATGGGACTTGTGAGCTGTGGATTCAGTGATTTTATTTAAAGACTTCCGCTGATATTTTATTCACTCCGTATGAGACCAGAATACATGTCCAATAACTAATGAACATAGTGAATGTACATGCTAAAAATCGAGAATTTGATAAGTAAGCCTTGTGGAATTCAGATACGTCATAGTTCTTGAGTTTGTCTGAGTTTCACTGTAGTAATGGCCTTAATCAGAGCAATTAATAATAGGTTAGGATTTGGGGTCATTACAGGTTTGGTAGCGGAGCATGGTTTAAGGATCTGAAAATTAACCAGAAAGTAGCCCAATCATTCATGTTATATGCGCAAGTAAACAAATATGTAAATGTGATGCGATATCGCCTCGCCGTGCAATCTTGATCTCACACACTGGTACCACGGACAGTGGATGTACCTAAGCTGAAAAATGGTAAAAATAATGGTAAGAGATTATAAGAATCTCAGTAGGGTCACAACATCATAAGATCTACAGAATTCCTAAACACATATCTCCCAATTCACATTAGATCATTCCTAAACAACTAAATGGGATTATGCAATTCAAGAATCAATTAGAAAGAGGTTAGGGCCGAATCTATGATTGAGGGAGGACAACAACCACTTCTGAAAAATCAGAAGTACACAGGCAGGTAGAACTCATCAGATTACTCTTTGCAATGAAGAAGAAAGGCCATCCCCTTCCACCTGTGTTGTCCAAGGCTTACTGCACAAAGGGGTAGATGGTTAACACACAAACTAATCAGTAAGTCTATTCATCTTGCCTCACAAGGAAAAATTATCTTGCCACACATGAACAAGTCTTCCCAAGCCAAACCCGGGCTTGGGCATCCCAAAACTCACAAGGATAAGGGCTTCCTGCCTCGCAAGGACAGATAACCAGCACGCGCATGCTAGGCACCCATATAACTCCCATACCAGTAACAATGTCTCCTCTCCCTAGGAGCATCAGCGCTTACCCCGAATGGCCACCGTAAAAGGATCTTGAAACACAAACACGTACAAGCACACACAGGCAAGTACAAAGCTTAATACCACAACAGGGTATCCTCAATCATATCAGAACACAATGAGTATATTCAATTCATATAACTTATGCAACCCAGGCACTCAATACCTAACTCAGAGATTCGTTATAGCCTATAAGATCCATATCTCACTCTGAATTTCATACTCTCACCTTATAGTCCAATGGCATGCAATACAACAGATGCTGCAGGTGCCTCCCCCTTGGATGTGTGATGTGATAGCCAGGAACTTAACAAGATTCAACCTGAATTACCATTCCAATCAACTATGCAAATTTTGTCGCTAAAAGTAGGGAAAAGGACAATTTCAATTTTAAGCATAGAGAAGTTTAAAAGAAAGAAATTCATGATCATACATCATGAATAGATGCTGAGAAATCATAAGAAGATGCGAAACGACAACAGAAATCAACCGAACACAAAAACTGTAAAAATCTAAAAAAAAGACCTAATTTCGTTGCCCATTTTTTACTTAACCTTAGTCAAGAAAATATTTACATAAAAATAACAAAAAATATATGGTTGGAAAAAGAATTAAAAGAGCTTTCAAACAAACTATTATTTGTAGCGATCCGAAAAATGATGAGAGAGTTATGTTTTTCTGATGTTTAAGAAGATTTGACAAAAACTTATTTTCGCCGTCGGTTTTGAACTTATCTTTAGAGAAATAATTACTAGTCTCCTGACAAAAAACCAAAAATTTTTGGAAAGAGCATGCAGAGAGCTTTCCAACTAGCTATTATTTGCAGGGATCCGATGAACGATAAGAATGTTATGCTTGTTTAAAGTTTCAATAAATTTTGGCGGCTACAGGGAGGTGTAGGATTTTAGGTTTATACGAATTTTGTATGTTTTTTCTGAATGATTTTTGTGAGGTTTGCTTCCTATTTATAATGAATTGTATAGAATTATGATTACTACTTTTAAGATTATATTAAAATAAGATAATTACTAGATAGTTAAATTCTTTAATTATCTTCCTCTATTCTTAGGGATTTTAATTCTAAGGCAATTATCTATCTATAAGGACTTAGATTAAAGGGAATTTATACCAGAATTAACTACCATAGCACTCTTACCAATTTCGGCCATCACACATCCTTTCCTTCAGGGGAAAAAATTGTCTTTTCATCTACACTGGTTTCTGGATTTCTAGGACTCAAAATTTGGGGTCTCACATCCTCCCCTCGTTACAGGAATTTTGTCCTTGAAATTTTAACATAAGTACCTAATCAAAAAGGTAAGGAAATTTTGCACGCATAGATTCCTCAGTCTCCCAAGACTGTTCCTCAATTTTGTCATTACTTCAAACAACTCATATCATAGGCACGCTTCGACTGCGAAGCTGTCGAACTGACAGATCTAGTATGGCAACTGGCTGTACGTGATAGGATAGGTCTTCAGCAACTTCAACTGGAAGTTTTTTAAGCACATGAGCAGGATCTCGCGCATAATTTCTTAACATTAAAATATGAAATACATTGTGAATTCTTTCCATATTTTGAGGTAGGAAAAGTCGGTATGCAACAGAGCCAATTCTTTTGACAATGTCATATGGACCAATGTAGAGAGGTGCTAGCTTACCTCGCTGATGAAAACGAAGGACTCCTTTCCATGGGGCGACCTTCAAAAATACTTTGTCATTTGCCGCAAATTCCAGGCGTAGCTTTTCTGCCGATCCTGAGCTGTTTTTAGCCACTATTGGATCAAGTTCAACTGCTCTGTTGCTTGATCAATCAATGCTGGATTGTCTAGGCGTCTTTTGCCTACTTCATTTCAGAAAATGGGAGTTCTGCAACGTCTCCCATATAGTGCTTCATAGGGTGTCATACCGATGCTTGCATGAAAACTATTGTTGTAAGCAAATTCTGCCAATGGCAGGCACCGATCAGAACCAAATTTTTGATCCAACACACTCGTTCGTAGCATATCTTTGAGTGTCTGAATCGTTCTTTATGATTGACCATCGGTCTGGGGATGAAATGATGTACTAAAATTCAATCTTGAACCCAGCGCATTCTGAAATTCCTCCCAAAATCGTGAGGTGAAACGAGGGTCATGATCTGAAACAATAGAAACTGGTACTCCATGTAATCGAACAATCTCCTCCAAGTAACGAACTGCCAATCTTTTTGGTGTATCTGTCACACATATAGGAAGAAAGTGTGCAGATTTCATCAGTCGATCCACGATCACCCAAATGGCATTGTATCCTCACTGCGATCTAGGCAAACCAATCATAAAATCTGTTGTGACATGCTCCCACTGCTATTCTGGAATCAGAAGTGACTGAAGTAGTTCAGCTGGTCTTTGATGTTCGATCTTTACTAGTGGCTACAGATGGATTTTTGGTTTGCACGATCTTTTCGGCTTCAGACGCGGCAACAATTAGTTCTTGCAAATTCTGCACCAGTGTCGTACCAATGATGGTTTTGAGTTCGGTACTCAACCAATCCTGAAATCGTCTCGCAAGCTGGTACGGTGTACGATCTTCTTCGGAATTCCTCCCAAGTTGCAAACGATCGCCGAATCGCAAACTAATAGATGTCCACCATGCGAGGGCTTCTCTGTAATGACCCCAATTCCTAACTATTAATAATTGCTCCGATTAAGGTCATTACCGCCGTGAAACCCAAATAAGCTTAAATGACACCTAAGACCAATTTGAATCTCACCAGGCTAATCATAAACTACCAATTTTAAGCTTGTTAATCTTATTGCTTATCAACAATTGGAGCATGATATTGGACAGATGTTCTGGTATCATACGGAGTAAATAAAACATCAGCGGAAGTCTTAAATTAAATCATTGGGTTCATAACACACAGGTCCCATAGGAATCCAAATAAACAACAAGAAATCTTCCAACAAGTTTCGGAAATAGCAAGCAAAAGAGAGTGCTTAAAATAAACCAGAAAGTTTCCCAATCATTCATGTTATATGCGCAAGTAACAAGTATGAAAATGTGATGCGATATCGTCCCACCGTGCAGCCTTGATCTCACACACCGGTACCACGAACAGTGAATGTACCTAAGTCTGAAAAAGGGTAAAAATAACAGTTTGAGATTACAAGAATCTCAGTAGGGTCACAGCATCATAAGATCTACAGAATCCCTAAACACAAATCTCCCAATTCACGTAAGATCATTCCTAAACAACTAAAGGGGATCACGCAATTCAAAAACCAATCAAAAGAGGTTAGGGCCGAATCTAGGGCTGAGGAAGGACTGCAAACACTTCCGAAAGGTCAGAAGTACACAGGCAGGTGAAACACATCACATTGCCCTCGGAAGTGAAGAAGAAAGGTCATCCCCTTCCACCTGTGTTGTCCAAAACTTACTGCACAAAAGGTAGATGGTTAACAAGAAAACTAATCAGTAAGTTTTTCTTCTTGTCCTCGCAAGGACAAGTCAACTAGCCACACACGGACAAGTCTTCCCTGGTCTCATACCTACCAGGGCATCCCAGGTCACTTACCTACCAGGGCATCCCAGGTCACTTACCTACCAGGGCATCCCAGGTCACTTACCTACCAGGGCTTCCTGCCACACAAGGACAGGGTTCCGGCCACACAAGGACCAGACCTCCAGCGTGCACTTGCTGGGACTTGCCGCCCATACAACTCCCATACCAGTAAGAACCTCTCCTATCCCTAGGAGCATCAGCACTTACCTCGAATGGCCACCGGAATAGGATTCTGACACATAAACACGTACAAGCACACACAGGCAAGTACATAGCATAATACCACAACAGAGTATCCTCAATCATGTCAGAACACAATCAACATATCCAATTCACATAATAATTGCATCCCAGGCACTCAATTCCTAACTCAGGGGTTCGATATAGCCTAGGAGATTCATATCCCATTCCGCATTTCATACTCTCACCCTATAATCCAATCGCAAGCAATACAACAAGGGCAGGTAACAAAAATATCAAGAAAAGAATAGGGGTTTCTGGAGAAACCGATGAGTCGTAGATCCTACCTCTCTTGTCTCTGAACAAGAAGCTACTCCTTTTCCTTTATTAAGTAAATCCGAACCACCTAAATTATCACCAGGCAAAGACAAAAGCAAACTAAGCATGCATATTCAATAGTCAATTGAATACCCTATTTCCTTACCAATACCACTCACCAAACCTATCAGAAAACCAATGATCAGACGTTGCAGGTGCCTCCCCCTTGGATGTGTGATGTGATAGCCAGGAATTTAACAAGATTCAACCTGAATTTATCATTCCAAATAACTATGCAAATTTTGTCGCTAAAAGTAGGGCATAGGACGATTTCGTCTTAGCATTAAACAAGGAAATATTTATATCCAAGCTTTTATTTATATATAGTTGTAAAGAGAATGAAAAGAGCTTTCCAACAAGCTATTATTTGTAAGTATATGATAAACGATCAGAAAGTTATGTTTTTTTTATGTTCAAAAAGATTTGGCAAAAACCTAATTTCCCCGCCGATTTTCAAATTAATTTTAGACAAAGAAATACTAATCTCCTGATAAAAAACAAAACATGGTTGGAAATAGAATGAAGATATCTTTCCAAAAAGCTATTACTCGCAGAGATCTGACGAACGATGAGTGAGTTATGCTGGTTTGAAGCTTCTGCGAATTATGGTGGCTATTGGGAGGTATAGGGTTTTTAGGCCTGTACGAATTTGTAAGTCTTCTATGAATGATTTTTGTGGGGTTGGTTTCCTATTTATAATGAATGGGTATAGAATTATGATTACTATTTTTAATTACTTATCATAATAAGATAATCTATCAGATAATTAAACTCTAAATTATCGTTTCTATTTTTAGGGTCTTTAATCTCTAAGGCAATTATCCCTCTATAAGGACAATCTCTAAGGAAATTATCCACCTATAAGAACTTAGATCAAAGGAAATTTTTAAAAAAGTTAACTACTAAACAATCTTACCAATTTCGGCCATCACACATCCTTTCCTTCAGGGGAAAAATCGTCTTTTCACCTGCACTGGCTTCTGGACTTCTAGGACTCAAAATTAGGGGTCTTACATCCTCCCCTCCTTATAAGAATTTCGTCCTCGAAATTTTGTAATATAAGTACCTAATCAAATAAGTAAGGAAATTTTACATGCATAGACTCCTCAGTCTCCCAAGACTGCTCCTCAATTTGGCCATTACGCCAAACAACTCGTACCATAGGCACGTTTCGATTGCGAAGCTCTCGAACTGACCGGTCTAGTGTGGAAACTGGCTGTACGGGATAGGATAGGTCTTTAGCAACTTCAACTGGCGGTTCTTTAAGCACATGAGCAGGATCTCGCATATACTTTCTTAGCATTGAAACATGAAACATGTTGTGAGTTCTTTCCATATTTGTGGTAGTGCAAGTCGGTATGCAACAGGGCCGATTCTTTCAACAATGTCATATGGACCAATGTAGCGAGGTGTTAGCATACCTCACTGCTGAAAACGAAGGACTCCTTTCCATGGGGTGACTTTCAAAAACACTTTGTCTCCTACCGCAAATTCCAGTTCCCTTCATCGATTTTCGACGTAGCTTTTCTGCCGATCCTGGGATGCTTTTAACCTCTGTCGAATCAAGCTTAATTGCTCTGTTGCTTGATCAATTAATTCCGAATTGTCTAGGCATCTCTCGCCTACTTCATTCCAGAAAATAGGAGTTCTACAGCGTCTCCCATATAGTGCTTCATAGGGTGCCATACCGATGCTTACATGAAAACTGTTGTTGTAAGCAAATTCTGCCAATGGTAAGCTTCGATCCCAGCCGGTTTGCTAGTCCAATATACTCGCACGTAGCATGTCTACAAGTGTCTGAATCGTCCTTTCTGATTGACCATCGGTCTGGGGATGAAATACGGTACTGAAATTCAATCTCGAACCCAGTGTATTCTGGAATTTCTCTCAAAATCGTGAAGTGAAACGAGGATCACGATCTGAAACTATAGAAACTGGTACTCCATGCAAACGAACAATCTCGTCGAAGTAACGAACTGCCAATTTTTCTGGTGTATCCGTCACACGTATAGCAAGAAAGTGTGCAGATTTCGTCAGTCGATCCACGATCACCCAAATGGCATTGTATCCTCGCTGCGATCTAGGCAAACCGGTCACAAAATCCATTGTGACGTGCTCCCACTTCCATTCTGGAATCGATAGTGACTGAAGCAGACCAGCGGCTCTTTGATGTTCGATCTTTACTTGTTGACATACGAGACATCGGGCAACGAATTCAGCAATATGACGTTTCATATTTGGCCACCAAAACTGCCCATTCAAATCTCGGTACATCTTGATGCTTCCAGGATGAATAGCGAACTTCGAACTATGTGCCTCTGATAGAATAAGGTTACGAATATCAACATTTTGTGGAACACATACCCGGTTTCTAAAGACTAGTACTTCGTCATCTCGTATTCTGAAATCACGAACTATGGCATCAACACCATCAGCAAGTTGCTTCCGAATTTCAGCAAGTTTTGGATCCTCTAATTGTTGATTTCGGATTTCTTCAATTAGGGTAGGTGCGACTTCAATTCGTGCCAACAACGAACCAGAGAAATCGGTGCCAAGATGCACACGATTAGTTTTCAATTCCAGCATCATCGGTAGGTAATAGGTGCGCATATAGGCCAAAATTGTTGGGGAAGGGGGATGATACTTTCGGCTCAGGGCATCAGCAACAACATTCGCCTTGCCAGGATGATATTCGATGATCAAATCGTAGTCTTTAATCAACTCCACCCATCTTTGTTGTCTCATATTCAATTCTTTTTGTGTAAGGAGGTACTTCAGGCTTTTGTGATCAGTGAAGATTTGACACGTCTCGCCATATAAATAATGTCGCCATATTTTTAAGGCAAATACCACGGCTGTAAGTTCCAAGTCATGTGTAGGGTAGTTCATCTCGTGCGGTCGCAATTGCCTTGAAGCGTAGGCAATGACCTTCCCTTCTTGCATCAAGACACATCCAAGTCCAGATTTTGATGCGTCGCTGTAAATCACATACTTCTTTCTGCAAATAGGTAAGGTAAGGATAGGTGCAGAAACTAACCAATTCTTTAGCTCGTCAAAACTTGCTGGCATTTCTCGTTCCATACGAACGGCTCACTCTTGCTTGTCAGTTTTGTCAATGGTCCGGCAAGTGATGAAAAATTTTCCACAAAGCGACGGTAGTATCCTCACGTAACCAAAATTCGCATTTCAAGTACTTTGCGAACAACCGTCGATCTTTCAAGATTTTGAGCACAATCCGCATGTGCATAGCATGATCTTCTTCTGATATTGAGTAAATCAGAATGTCGTCGATGAAGACTATCACAAATCTTTCCAGAAATTCATGGAACACACGATTCATCAAGTCCAAAAACACAGTTGGTGCATTGGTCAAGCCGAATGGCATAACCAGAAATTTTTAGTGGCCGTATCGCGATCTGAATGCGGTCATCGGAATATCAGCATCACGAACTCGCAATTGATGGTATCCAGATCTGAGATCAATCTTGGAGAACACGGCTGCACCTTGGAGTTGGTCAAACAAATCATCGATGCGTGGCAAAGGGTATTTATTTTTCACGGTCACACGGTTCAGCTGCCGATAATCAATGCACAATCGCAGCGAACCGTCTTTCTTTTTCATGAACAAAACAGGTTCTCCCCAGGGTGAAACACTAGGTCAAATAAAACCACGATCTAGAAAATCTTCCAATTGCGTCTTTAGTTCCTTCATTTCCGCAGGAGCCATACGATACGGGGGAATGGAAATCGGATTCGTACCTAGCATTAGTTCAATGCCGAATTCCACTTCCCTTGATGGTGGTAGTCCGGCTATGTCTTCAGGAAATACTTCTGGAAATTCGCAAACCACAGGAACAGAATTCAGATCTGAGAATTCTTTAGAAATATCCTGTACATGTGCAAGGTACGCTGTACATCCTTTGTTGATTAGTCGCTTCGCCTTAAGCCAGGAAATCATGCAAGTTGGCACAACTCGCCTATCGCCTTCAAAATAGTATTCGATACCATCAGAAAATGTGAACCATACCCGATTGGTGAAACACTCTACACGGGCTTGATATTTTGCCAGACAATCCATGCCTAAAATCACATCCAGCTCATTGATGTCTAACGGAATTAGATTCACTTCGACTACATTCGATCCCTTACGTATAGCACAGCCGATGTAGACCAGATAACAAATCAGTTGTTCTCCCAAAGGAGTTAGAACCGCAATAGGAGGAGTCAAAGGAGATAGAGGATGATCCGCGCTAAGTGCTATCCTTGGACTCACAAACGATCTATTTGCTTCTGGATCAAATAATACTTTAGCGTTTCGAGAAAACACTGAAATAGTACCTGTCACCACATCAGGACTAGCCTCGGCATCAGTCAAAGTATAGAGCCTTGTTGGTCTTGGTTGTGCCTCACTTATGGATCTGTTGAGTGGTCCTTCTAGTGCGCGTGTTGGTGGTCTGGCGGGGTTGACATTCCCATTTCGGCTGGTGTTTGGTACGCCTGTGACTCTCCTTGGTTTTGGGCATTCCCTCTGAACATGTCCCATCTCGCCACAATTGTAACATCGTTGTTGCTGCGAATTCCATGAAGATTCATAGGAATTTGAACCAGAGAAGCTCTTCCGGTTGGTGTTTCCATTGCCATCAATTTTTGGAGGATAAGACCTCAAAGGATAGGGTCCCTTTCGCCGATTGAACCTCAAATCTCGCCTATAGGATCAGCCACTAGTGGCTGCGAATGACTTCTTGCTTTGCACAATCTTTTCAGCCTTAGTTGCGGCAACAATTAGTTCATGTAAATTCTGCACCGGTGTCGTACCGACGATGGTTTTGAGTTCGGTGCTCAACCCATCCTGAAATCATCTCGCAAGTTGGTACGGTGTACGATCTTCTTTAGGTGCAAATCGGGAAAATTCTCTTAACACTTTTTCATATTCCAGCACTGAACGGGTGCCTTGTTCAAGTTTGTAAAAAGCTTGTCACTGCTCGCTTTTATGGAATCTCGTATAAAATCTCTCGTCGAATTCGTACCGGAATTCTTCCCATGTTGGCAAACGATCGCCGAATCGCAAACTAACAGATGTCCACCATGCGAGGGCTTCTCCTTCAAGTAAGAATGTAGCAATGGCAACCTTGTCATCATCCAAGATACGCAGGAACAAGGATACTCGGCATAAGGTATCCATCCACTCACGAGCGGCTGCGGCTCCAGCTGAACCACCGAAATCTTTACATCCAAGTTGTCGAGCTTCCTTCAGCAATTTTGTAATCATAACGGGAAGTCTCTCTGTCTCCTTATGATGTGCCGGCTGCACAGGTTCAAGTGGAGGTACAGGTTCTGGTGCAGGCGCAGGAACATTCTGAAATTGCGCCTCCATTCGCTGCTGGTTTGTAGCAATTCCCTGTAACACATTTAAGATTTGTGCCATAACAGGGTCAATGCCTAGTTCGGCTGGTGTCTCAGGTTGGTTTTCGGACTCAACTTGCCCTTCCTGCTCATTTTGTGCATTTGGCTCATCTTGCTCAACAGGTTACTGTTCATTCTGAATCTTAAACCTACCCCGTTGGTCCCTTTGTTGCCTCGAGCGTGCCATACTACATGAATACACCTTTACTACTCAACATATACTAAATACAATACTAATAAACGAGTGGTACCTGGTGGAGAGGCATGCACTGGACGATATGCATATGCTGAAAAAAATATACAAATTTTCGGAAATCATATGTACACATGCAAAGGTATTCTCGGCAATTCCATCAACACTCATAGAAATCATTATCAAACATCAAGCAAACATAGACTCATACATCATCCAAATTCGCAAATTCACACCATCAATCACATGCATATTCATTCTGTAATGACAAGAAACATAGCTAATCATCTACTCAAACATATTAAGGCATACTAAAAATAAACAATCAACACAACTGCTATTATTATTTCCATCATTTAAACCCCATGTTATCCCTAGTTCCCTTTCAGTTTTAGCCCCTAAGTGAGTGAGTGTGTGCCATGTTCTTACCTGCAATCACCTGCAATCACCAAAATCAACAAATAAGTTAGCATATAACAAATTATATTCCTTAAACCATGCTCCGCTACCAAACTTGTAAGAGTTAGGTAGCATATAACAAATTACATTTCCTAAACCTGGCTCCGTTACCAAACTGGTAATGACCCCAATTCCTAACAATTAATAATTGCTCCGATTAAGGTCATTACCAGATCACATACCTACCAGGGCATCCCAGGTCACATACCTACCAGGGCTTCCTGCCACACAAGGACAGGGTTCTGGCCACACAAGGACCAGACCTCCAGCATGCACTTGCTGGGATTTGCCGCCCATACAACTCCCATACCAGTAAGAACCTCTCCTCTCCCTAGGAGCATCAGCACTTACCCCGAATGGCCACCGGAATAGGATCCTGACACACAGACATGTACAAGCACACACAGGCAAGTACAAAGCATAATACCACAACAGAGTATCCTCAATCATGTCAGAACATAATCAACATATCCAATTCACATAACAATTGCATCCCAGGCACTCAATTCCTAACTAAGGGGTTCGATATATCCTAGGAGATTCATATCCCATTCCGCATTTCATACTCTCACCCTATAATCCAATCGCAAGCAATACAACAAGGGCAGGTAACAAAAATATCAAGAAAAGAACAGGGGTTTCTGGAGAAACCAATGAGGCTTAGATCCTACCTCTCTTGTCTCTGAACAAGAAACTACTTCTTTGCCTTTATTAAGTAAATCTGAACTACCTAAATTATCACCAGGCAAAGACAAAAGCAAACCAAGCATGCATATTCAATAGTCAATTGAATACCCTATTTCCTGACCAATACCACTCACCAAACCTATCAGAAAATCAGTGATCAGACGTTGCAGGTGCCTCCCCCTTGGATGTGTGATGTGATAGCCAGGAACCTAACAAGATTCAACCTGAATTTATCATTCCAAATAACTATGCAAATCTTGTCGCTAAAAGTAAGGCATAGGAGGATTTCTTCTTAGCCTTAAACAAGGAAATATTTATATCCAAGCTGCTATTTATATATGGTTGGAAATAGGATGCAAATAGCTTTCCAACAAGCTATTATTTGTAAGTATCTGATAAACGATCAGAAAGTTATGCTATTTTGAAGTTCAAGAAAATTTGGCGAAAACCTAATTTCCCCGCCGATTTTCAAATTACCCTTAGACAAAGAAATACTAACCTCCTAACAAAAAAAAAAGATGGTTGGAAAGAGAATGAAGAGATCTTTCCAAAAAGATATTACTCGCAGAGATCTGAAAAACGGTGAGTGAGTTATGCTCGTTTGAAGCTTCTGCGAATTATGGTGGCTATTAGGAGGTATAGGGTTTTTAAGCCTGTACGAATTTGTAAGTCTTCTATGAATGATTTTTGTGGGGTTGGATTCCTATTTATAATGAATGGGTACAGAATTATGATTACTATTTTTAATTACTTATCATAATATGATAATCTATCAGATAATTAAACTTTAAATTATCTTTCTTATTTTTAGGGTCTTTAATCTCTAAGGCAATTATCCCTCTATAAGGACAATCTCTAAGGCAATTATCCACCTATAAGAACTTAGATCAAAGGAAATTTAAAACAAAGTTAACTACTAAACAATCTTACCAATTTCGGCCACCACACATCCTTTCCTTCAAAGGCAAAATCATCTTTTCACCTGCACTGGCTTCTGGACTTCTAGGACTCAAAATTAGAGGTCTTACATCTCCTTAAAGTAGGAATGTAGCAATGGAAACCTTGTCATCATTCGAGATACGCAAGAACAAGGATACTCGGCATAAGGTGTCTACCCACTCACGAGCGACTGCGGCTCTAGCTGAACCACCAAAATCTTTACATCCCAATTATCGAGCTTCCTTCAACAATTTTTAATCATGACAGCCAGTCTCTCGGCTTCTTTAGGATGTTCCGGCTGTACAGGTTCAAGTGGAGAAATAGGTTCTTCCACTGGTGCAGGCGCAGGAGCATTCTAAAATTGCGCCTCCATTTGCTGCTGATTTGCAGCAATTCCTTATAATACGTTTAAGATTTGTGCCATGACAGGATTAATGACTGGTGCAGCTGGTGCGTCAGATTGGTTTTCGGGCTCAGTTTTCCCTTCCTTCTCATTTTGTGCATTCGGCTCCTCTTGCTCAACAGGTTGTTGTTCAGCCTGAATCTCAAACCTACCCTGTTGATTCTTTTGTAGCCTTGACCGAGCCATACTACACGAATACACCTTTATTACTCAACATATAACTAAATATGATAAATAAAAGTGGTACCTGGTGGAGAGGCGTGCACCGGATGATACGCATATGTTGGAAAGTAACATACAAATATTCAAAAATCTCATGCACGCATGCAAAGGTATTCTCGGCAATTACATCAACACTCATATATATAAACTCTTAGAAATCATCATCAAACATTAAGCAAGCATGGTTTCACACGACTTCCATATTCGGCAATACACACCAGCAATCACATACATATACATTCAGCAATACAGGAGTCAAATAGGGACACTCGACATCATGCATAAAACAACACACACATTCTCAGCAATGATAAGAAACACAACAACTACTCACCGAAACACATCAAGGCATACCAGGCAAAAGAATATCCATAAACACACAGCAAATCAGATTATCAATATCATGACTTAAATCTTACAAATCAATCCCATTTTAGCATTAGTTCACTCTCGGTATTAGTCCCTAAGTGAGTGAGTGTGTGAGCATGTCCTTACCTACAAACACCAAAATCAACAAATAAGTTAGCATATAACAAATTATATTCCTTAAACCATGCTTCACTACCAAACCTGTGACGACCCCAACTCCTAACAATACGCCCAAATGACACCTAAGACCTATCTGAATCTCACCAGGCTTACCATTAACTTTCGACTTTTATAGCATGTTTATTTTAAAATTTAACAACAATTCGAGCATGATATTGGACAAATATTCTGGTAACAAACGAAGTAAATAAAACATCAGCGGAAGTCTTTGGATCTGAAAATTAACCAGAAAGTAGCCCAATCATTCACGTTATACGCGCAAGTAAACAAGTATGTAAAATTTCCCTATCATGCAGCCTTGATCTCACACACTGGTACCACGGACAATGGATGTACCTAAGCTTGAAAAATGGTAAAAATAACGGTATGAGATTACAAGAGTCTCAGTGGGGTCACAGCATCATAAGATCTGCAGAAATCCTAAATACAAATCTCCCAATTCACATTAGATAATTCTTAAACAACTAAAGGGGATCACGCAATTCAAGAATCAATTAAAAAGAGGTTAGAGCCGAATATATGGTAGAGGGAGGACTACAAACATTTCCGAAAAATCAAAAGTACACAGGCAGTTAGAACTCATCAGATTACTCTCAATAATGAAGAAGAAAGGTCATCCTCTTCCACCTGTATTGTCCAAGGTTTAGTGCACAAAGGGGTAGATGGTTAACACACAAACTAATCAGTAAGCCTATTTATCATGCCTCGCAAGGACAAGTCTTCCCAAGCCACATACGGGCTAGGGCATCCCAAACCTTGCAAGGATAAGGGATTCTTGCCTCACAAGCACAGATAACCAGCAATAATCAGCGCTTACCCTGAATGGCCACCAGAAAAGGATCCTGACATACAAACACATACAAGCACATACAGGCAAGTACAAAGCATAATACCATAATAGGGTATCCTCAATCATGTCAGAACACAATCAACATATTCAATTAATATAACATATATAACCCAGACACTGAATACCTAACTCAGGGATTCGTTATAGCCTATGAGATCCATATCTCACTCTGAATTTCATGACTAATTGCTATCTATTACTAATACCTAACCTATGACGACTCCAATTCCTATCTATTACTAATTGCTTCGATTAAGGTCATCACTACCGTGAAACCCAAGTAAGCCCAAATAACACCTAGGACCTATCTGAATCTTACCAGGCTTACCATTAACTTCCAATTTTTATAGCATGTTTATTTTAAAGTTTAACAACAATTGGAGCATGATATTGGACAAATATTCTGGAAACATACGGAGTAAATAAATCATCAACGGAAGTTTTTAGATTAAATTATTGGGTTCATAACACACAAGTCCAATAGGGATCCAAACAATCAGCAAGAAATCTTTCAACATATTTTGAAAATAGCAAGCAAAAAAGGGATCTGAAAATTAACCAGAAAGTAGCCCAATCATTCATGTTATATGCGCAAGTAAACAAGAATGTAAAAACGATGCAATATCGCCCCGCCGTGCAGCCTTGATCTCACACACTGATACCACGGACAATGGATGTACCTAAGCCTGAAAAATGGTAAAAACAACGGTATGAGATTACAAGAATCTCAGTAGGGTCACAACATCATAAGATCTGCAGAAATCCTAAACACAAATCTCCCAATTCACATTAGATCATTCTTAAAGAACTAAAGGGGATCATGCAATTTAAGAATCAAATAAAAAGAGGTTAGGGCCGAATCTATGGTTGAGGATGGACTACAAACACTTTCAAAAAATCAGAAGTACACAGGCAGGTAGAACGTTTCGGATTACTCTCAGCAATGAAGAAGGAAGGCGATCCCCTTCCACCTATGTTGTCCAAGGCTTACTGCACTAAGGGGTAGATAGTTAACACATAAACTAATCAGTAAGCCTATTCATCTTGCCTCGCAAGGACAAGCCATTTTGCCACACACAGACAAGTCTTCCCAAGCCACACACTGGCTATGGCATCCAAAACCTCCCAAGGATAAGGACTTTCTGTCTCGCAAAGACACAGTTCCGGCTTTGCAAGGATAGATAACCAGCTCTCGCATACTCGGGTTTGCCACCCATACAACTCTCATACCAGTAAGAACCACTCCTCTCCTTAGGAGCATCAACGTTGCCCCGAATGGCCACCGGAAAAGGATCCTGACATACAAACACGTACAAGCACACACAAGAAAGTACAAAGCATAATACCACAATAGGGTATCCTCAATCATGTCAGAACACAATCAGCATATTCAATTTATATGACATATGCAACCCAGGAACTCAATACCTAACTCAGGGATTCATTATAGCCTATGAGATCCATATCTCACTCCGAATTTCATACTCTCCCCCTATAGTCCAATCGCAAGCAATACAACAAGGACAGGTAACAAAAACATCAAGAAAATAACAGGGGTCTCTGGAGAAACCGATAAGACGTAGATCCTATGTCTCTTATCTCTGAACAAGAAGCTACTCCTTTGCCTTTGTTAGGGAATTTTGAACCACTTATATTATCACCAGGCAAAGACGAAAACAAACTAAGCATGCATATTAAATAATCAATTGAGTACCCTATTTCCTTACCAATTCCACTCACCAAACGTACTAGAAACTAGTGATCAGATGCTGCAGGTGCTTCCCTCTTGGATGCGTGATGTGACAGCCAGGAACTTAACAAGATTCAACCTGAATTACCAGTCCAATTAACTATGCAAATTTTGTCGCTAAAAGTAGGGCATAGAAAATTTTTGACTTTAAGCATAGAGAAGTTTAAAAGAAAGAAATTCATGATCATAAATTATGAATAAATGCTAAACAATCATAAGAACACGCGATACGACAACAGAAATCAACCGAAGACAAAAACTGTAGAAATCTAATAAAAAGACCTAATTTCGTCACCAATTTTCAATTTAATCTTAGACAAGAAAATATTTACGTTCAAATAACAAAACATATATGGTTGGAAAGAGGAAGAAAAGAGATTTCCAACAAGCTATTATTTGTAGGGATCTGATAAACGATGAGAGAGTTATGCAATTCTAAATTTCAATAAGATTTGGCAAAAACCTAATTCCACCACCGATTTTAAACTTATCTTTAGAGATAAAATACTAACTTCCTGATGGAAAACCAAAGATGATTGGAAAGAGGATGAAGAGAGCTTTCCATCAAGATATTTTTGCAGGGATCCGAAGAACGATAAGAGAGTTATGCTGGTTTAAAGTTTCAGCGAATTTTGACGGCTATAGGCAGGTGTAGGGTTTTAGGCTTATATGAATTTTGTATGTTTTCTCCGATTGATTTTTTTGTGGTTGGCTTCCTATTTATAATGAATGGGTATAGAATTATGATTACTATTCTTAAGATTTTATAAAAAATAAAATAATTACCAGATAATTAAATTCTTTAATTATCTTTCCCTATTCTTTGGGATTTTAATCTCTAAAACAATTATCTATCTATAAGGACTTAGATTAAAGGGAATTTATACAAGAATTAACTACCATACCACTCTTACCAGTTTAGGCCATCACACATCGTTTCCTTTAGGGCCAAAATCTTCTTTTCACCTGCACTGACTTCTGAACTTCTAGGACTCAAAATTTGGGGTCTCACATTTAGTATGTGTTAAGTAACAATCGTATAATTGTATAGTATGGTAAGGTTGAATGCTACAAGGGATCAACGGGGTAGGTATGAGGTTCAGGCCCAACAGCAACCCATAGGGATGAATGAACGTGATGCACATATTGAGCAGGGAGAGCAATTGATTTGCAATTTAGTCTACATCGACTATACTGTATGTATGGGACAGACTGTAATGGAAATGGATTTGATTCCATTGGACTTCCGAGAGTTGGATGTTGTAAGACCCCGAATTTTGAGTCCTAGAAGTCCAGAAGCCAGTGCAGGTGAAAAGACGATTTTACCCCTGAAGAGAAGGATGTGTGATGGCCGAAATTGGTAAGATTGTTTAGTAAATTATTTTGTTTCTAATTCCTTTAGATCTAGGTTCTTGTAGATGGGTTATTGCTTTAGGAATCATACTTAAGGTAGATAGTTGCCTTAGAGATTAAAGTCCCTAAAAATAGGGAAGATAATTTAAGAGTTTAGTTATCTGGTAGAGTATATTGGATTGATAGATTAATTAAAAGTAGTAGACATAATTCTACACTCATTGAATATAAATAGGAAGCCAACCCCACAAAATTTTCCCCTAGAACCTTACAAAATTCGTATAGGCTTAAAACCCTATACCTCCCCTTAGCCGTCAGAATTCGCAGAAACTTTAAACCAGCATAACTCCCTCATCGTTCATTGGATCTCTGCGAATAATAGCTTGTTGGAAAGCTCTCTTCATCCTCTTTCCAACCATCTTTGGATTTTCTTCGGGAGGTTAGTATTGCTTTGTCTAAAGTTACTTTGAAAATCGGCGGCGGAATTAGGTTTTCACCAAATTTTCTTGAATTCAAAATAGCATAACTTTCTACTCGTTTGTTGGAATCCTGCAAATAATATGTCGTTGGAAAGATCTTTTCATTCTCCTTCCAACATTATATAAATCGCAGCTTGTATGTAAATATTTCGTTGTTTTAGGTTGAGACGAAATCGTTCTTTGCCCTACTTTTAGCGACAGGTTTTGTATAGTTAATTGGAATGGTAAATTCAGGTTGAATCTTGTTAAGTTCCCGGCTATCACATCACACATCCAAGGGGAAGGCACCTGCAACATCTGATCACTGGTTTTCTGATAGGTTTGGTGAGTGGTATTGGTAAGGAATAGGGTATTCAATTGATTATTGAATATGCATGCTTAGTTTGTTTTGTCTTTGCCTAGTGATGAATTAGGTGGTTCGGATTTACTTAATAAAGGCAAAGGAGTAGCTTCTTGTTCAGAGACAAGGGAGGTAGGATCTATGCCTCATCGGTTTCTTCAGAAACCCCTGCTCTTATCTGATGTTTTTGTTACCTGCCCTTATTTTATTTGTTTGTGATTGGATTGTAGGGTGTGAATATGAAATTCAGAATGAGATATGAATCTCCTATGTTATATCGAAACCCTGAGTTAGGTATTGAGTGCCTGGGATGCTATTGTTATATGAATTGGATGTGTTGATTGTTTCCTGACATGATTGAGGAGACCCTGTTGTGGTATTATGCTTTGTACTTGCCTGTGTGTGCTTGTACGTGTTTGTGTGTCAGGATCCTGTTCCGGCGGCCAGGCAGGGTAAGCACTGATGCTCCTAGTGAGAGGAGAGGTACTTACCGATTTATGGGAGGTGTATGGGTGTTGAACCAGCAAGTGCACGCTGGATATCTGTCCTTGCGAGGCCGAATCCCTATCTTGCAAGACAGGAAGCCCTTATCTTGCGAGATTTGGGTTTCCCTAGTTGCGACTAGGGAAGACTTGTCCATGTGAGGCTAGTCGACTTGTCTTTGCGAGGATAAGGTGAAAGGCTTACTATTTAGCTTGCGTGTTAACCATCTACCCTTTGTGTAGTAAGTCTTGGACAACACAGGTGAAAGGGGATGGCTTTTTTTCTACATTGAGATCGATTTTGTTGTATTTCATCTTCCTGTGTACTTCTGAACTTTCGAAAGTGTGGTCCTCCCTCAGCCATAACTTCGGCTTTATCCTCTTTTGGTTTATTGTTGAATTGCGTGATCCCTTTAGTTGTTTAGGGAATGATCTTATGTGAATTGGGAGATTTGTGTTTAGGGATTCTGTAGATCTTATGATGCTGCAACCCTACTGAGATTCTTGTAATCTCATACCGTTGTTTTTACCATTTTTCAGGCTTAGGTACATCCTCTGTTCGTGGTACCAGTGTGTGAGATCAAGGCTGCACGGCGGGGCGATATCGCATCACAAATACTTACTTGTTACTTGCGCAAATAACTTGAAAGATTGGATGATGTTCTGGTTTATTTTTAAGCATTCGTTTGGCTTACTATTTCAGAAATTTGTTGATGAATTTCTTGCTGGTTATTTGGATCCCTATGGGACTTGTATGTTATAAACCAAATGGATAAATTTAAGACTTCCGCTTATGTTTTTATTTATTCCGTATGTTACCAGAATATGTGTCCAATATCATGCTCCAGTTGATTGAGAAGCAACTAAATAAACAAGCTTTAAATCGGTATCTTTTGAGTAGCCTTGTGAAATTCTAATAGGTCTTAGGTGTCGTTGAGACTTATTTAGGTTTCACGGCAGTAATGACCTTAATCGGAGCAACGAATAATGTTTTAGGAATTGGGGTCGTTACAGATGTAATCTTAGCCATGGACTGTCTGGCGAAATATCAAGCCCGTATAGAGTGTTTCACCAAACATGTGTCGTTCACTTTTCCTGATGGTGCCGAATACTATTTTGAAGGTGATAGGCGAGTTGTTTCAACTTGCATGATTTCTTGGCTGGATGCAAAGAAATTGATCAACAAAGGATGTATAGTGTACCTCGCGCACGTATATGATATTTCTAAAGAGTCCTCGCGCACGAATTCCAGAAGACATAACCGGTTTACCACCAGCAAGGGAAATGGAATTCGGCATTGATTTAGTGCCTACTATGAATCCGATTTTCATTCCTCCATATCGTATAGCTCCAGTGGAAATGAAGGAACTAAAAACACAATTGGAAGATTAGCTAGATCGCGGTTTCATCTGACCTAGTGTGTCACCTTGAGGAGCACCTGTCTTGTTCGTAAAGGAGAAAGATAGCTCGTTACGACTATTCATCGACTATCGACAGTTGAATCGTGTGACCATGAAGAACATGTACCCTTTGCCACTCATCGATGTTTGTTCGAACAACTCCATCCGAGGAAGGCGAATGTCGTCGCTGATGCATTGAGTAGGAAGACATCATCTTCTTTAGCTTATGTTCGCACCGAGAACATGTCTATGTTGATGTGTCTGAGAACATCTAGAGTACGACTTGATAGTGATGACTCTGGAGCATTAATAGCACAGTTGATTGTGAGGCCGACTTTACTAGACGAGATTCGGACCAAGTAACGTGAAGATCCAGTGTTGAGTTAAATAAAGCAACTGTTGGAGGAAGTAGATAGTGGTACT
>JAEPBF010000177.1:0-62888 GCA_019739055.1 Passiflora organensis | reverse complement strand
TATTTAGAGGGAGTGTCCCAAACCAAAACGTATTACAGGCGCATCGAATGCAAGCCAAGGTGGGCATGCCAATCCCACTGATGCCGAAGCAAGCCATAATATGGTGACATGTACTATTTCAGTATTTTCTCAAAATGCTAAAGAGTTACTGTAACGACCCCAATTCCTAACTATTAATAATTGCTCCGACTAAGGTCATTACCGCCGTGAAACCCAGATAAGCCTAAATGACACCTAAGACCTATTTGAATCTCACCAGGCTAATCATAAATTCCCGATTTTAAGCTTGTTAATCTTATTGCTTATCAACAATTGGAGCAAGATATTGGACACATATTTTGGTATCATACGGAGTAAATAAAAACATCAGCGGAAGTCTTAAATTAATTCATTGGATTCATAACACACAAGTCCCATAGGGATTCAAATAACCAGCAAGAAATCCTTCAACAAATTTTGGAAATAGCAAACAAAGAAAGGTGCTTAAAATAAACCAGAAAGTTGCCCAATCATTCATGTTATATTCGCAAGTAACAAGTATGCAAATGTGATGCGATATAGCCCCATCGTGAAGCCTTGATCCCACACACTGGTACCACGAACAGTGGATGTATTTAAGCCTGAAAAATGGTAAAAAACAACGGTATGAGATTATAAGAATTTCAGTAGGGTCGCAGTATTATAAGATCTGCAGAAACCCTAAACACAAATCTCCAAATTTACATTAGATCAATCCTAAACATTTAAAGGGGATCACGCAATTCCAGAATCAAACGAAAAGGTTAGGACCGAATATAAAGCTGAGGGAGGACTACAAACACTTTCAAAAGTTCAGAAGTACACAGGCAGGTGAAACATATCAAATTGCTCTCGACAAAGAAGAAGAAAGGCCATCCCCTTCCACCTGTGTTGTCCAAAGCTCACTACACAAAGTGTAATGGGTTAACACACAAGCTAATCAGTAAGCCTAGTGAGTCATCTTGTCACAACACGGACAAGTCTTCCCTAGCCACACATGGACTTGGGCACCCCAAACCACAACAAGGATATGGGCTTCCTGCCACACATGGACAGGGTTCCGGCCACACAAGGACCAGACCTCCGGCGAGCTCTTGCTGGGTTTTGCCGCCCATACAACTCCCATACCAGTAAGAACCCCTCCTCTCCTTAGGAGCATCAGCGCTTACCCCGAATGGCCACCGAAACAAGATCCTGACACACAAACACGTACAAGCACACACAAGCAAGTACAAAGCATAATACCACAACAGGGTATCCTCAATCATGTCAGAAACACAATCAGCATATTCAATTCACATAACATATGCAACCCAGGAACTCAATACCTAACATAGGGGTTTGATATAGCCTATGAGATCCATATCTCATTCCGAATTTCATACTCTCACCCTATAATCCAATCGCTTGCATACAACAAGGGCAGGTAACAAAAACATCAAGAAAATAACCAGGGGTCTCTGGAGAAACCTGATGAGGCATAGATCCTACCTATCTTGTCTCAGAACAAGAAGCTACTCCTTTTTCTTGACTAATTAAATCCTAACCACCTATAATATCACCAGGCAAAGATGAAAACAAACTAAGCATGCATATTTAATAATCAACTGAATTCCCTATTTCCTTACCAATACTACTCACCAAACCTATCAGAAAAAACCAGTGATCAAACATTGCAGGTGCCTCTCCCCTTGGATGTGTGATGTGATAGCCAGGAACTTAACAGGATTCAACCTGAATTTACCATTCTAATTAACTATGCAAATCTTGTCGTTAAAAGTAGAGCATAGGAAAATTTTGACTTAATCTTAAACAAGGAAATATTTACATCAAAATTACGAAACATACATGGTTCGAAAGAGGATGGAAAGAGATTTCCAACGAGCTATTATTTGTAAGAATCTGACAAACGATTAGAAAGTCATGCAATTTTGAAGTTCAAGAAAATTTGGCAAAAACCTAATTCCACCGCCGATTTTCAAGTTAACCTTAGACAAAGAAGTACTAATCTTCTGAGAAAAAAATAAAAAATTTTGCAAAGAAGATGAAGAGAGATTTTCAACAGGCTATTATTCGCAGAGATATAACAAACAACGAAAGAGTTATGCTATTCTGAATTTCAAGAAGATTTAGCAGTGCCGCCGAATTTCAACTTGACCTTTGAGAAAAAATACTAATCTCCTAACAACAAATAAAAGATATTTGGAAAGAGGATGAAAAGATATTTTCAACAAGCTATTATTAGCATGTATCCAACAAACGATGAGTGAGTTATGCTGGTTTAAAGTTTCTGCAAACTATGGCAGCTATAGGGAGGTATAGGGTTTTAGGCTCATACGAATTTTGTAAGTTTTCTATGAGGGAATTTTGTGGGGTTGGCTTCCTATTTATAATGAATGAGTGTAGAATTATGATTACTACTTTTACTCACTTAATCAAAATAATATAATTTACCAGATAATTAAACTCTTAAATTATCTTCCCTGTTTTTAGGGACTTAATCTCTAAGGTAACTATCTATTTTAAGGATGATTTCTAATGCAATTACCCATCCATAAGGACCTAGATCTAAAGGAATTTAAAACAAAATTAACTACTAAACAAGCTTACCAATTTCGGTCATCATACATCTTTTCCTTCAGGGTCAAAATCGTCTTTTCACCTGTACTAACTTCCGGACTTCTAGGACTCAAAATTCGGGGTCTTACATCCTCCCCTCCATATAAGAATTTCATCCTCGAAATTTTTAACATAAGTACCTAATCAAACAAGTAAGGAAATTTTGCACGCATAGACTCCTCAGTCTCCCAAGACTGCTCCTCAATTTGGCTATTACGTCAAACAACTCGTACCATAGGCACGCTTCGACTGCGAAGCTTGTCGAACTGACCGATCTAGTATGGCAACTGGCTGTACTGGATAGGATAGGTCTTCAGCAACTTCAACTGGCAGGTCTTTAAGCACATAGGCAGGATCTCTCATATACTTTCTTAGCATTGAAATGTGAAATACGTTGTGAATTCTTTCCATATTTCGATGTACATCAAGTTGGTATGCAACAGGG
This sequence comes from Passiflora organensis, assembly GCA_019739055.1. Lineage (NCBI taxonomy): Eukaryota > Viridiplantae > Streptophyta > Magnoliopsida > Malpighiales > Passifloraceae > Passiflora > Passiflora organensis. The sequence goes on along the minus strand of JAEPBF010000177.1, from coordinate 59,806 downwards.
CCGATTCTTTCTACAATGTCATACAGACCAATGTAGCGAGGTGCTAGTTTACCTCGCTGCTGAAAACGAAGGACTCCTTTCCATGGAGCGACCTTCAAAAATACTTTGTCACCTACCACAAATTCCAGCTCCCTTCGTCGATTCTCGGCGAAATTTTTCTACCGATTCTGGGTTGATTTTAGCCTTTGTCGGATCAAGCTTAATTGCTCTGTTTGGTCAATTAATTTCGGATTGTCTAGGCGTCTCTCGCCTACTTCATTCCAACAAATGGGGGTTTTGTAGCGTCTCCCATATAGTGCTTCATAGGGTGCCATACCGATGCATACATGAAAGCTATTGTTGTAAACAAATTCTGCCAATGGCAGGCATCGATCCCAGCCGGTTTGCTGGTCCAATACAGTCGCACATAGCATGTCTTCAAGTGTCTGAATTGTCCTTTCTGATTGACCATCGGTCTGGGGATGAAATGCTGTACTGAAATTCAATCTTGAACCCAGTGCATTCTGGAATTTCTCCCAAAATTGTGAAGTGAAACGAGGGTCACGATCTGAAACAATAGAAACTGGTACTCCATGCAAACGAACAATCTCGTCCAAGTAACGAACTGCCAATTTTTCTAGTGTATCTGTCACACGTATAGGAAGAAAGTGTGCAGATTTCGTCAGTCGATCCACAATCACCCAAATGGCATTGTATCCTTGCTGCGATCTAGGCAAACCGGTCACAAAATCCATTGTGACGTGCTCCCATTTCCATTCTGGAATCGGAAGTGACTGAAGTAGACCAGCGGGTTTTTCATGTTCGATCTTTACTTGTTGACATACGAGGCATCGGACAACGAATTCAGCAATATGACATTTCATATTTGGCCACCAATACTGCCCCTTCAAATCTCGATACATCTTAGTGCTTCTAGGATGAATAGTGAACATCGAACTATGCGCCTCTGATAGAATACGGTTACGAATATCAACATTTTGTGGAACACATACCCGGTTTCTGAAGACTAGTACTTCGTCATCTCGTATTCTGAAATCACAAACTATGGCATCAACACCATTAGCAAGTTGCTTCTGAAGTTCAGTAAAATTCGGATCCTCTAATTGTTGATTCCGGATTTCTTCAATTAAGTTAGGTACGACTTCAATTCGTGCCAACAACGAACCAGAGAAATCGGTGCCAAGATGCACACGATTAGTTTTCAATTCCAACATCATCGGTAGGTAATGGGTGCGCATTTAGGCCAAAACTTATGGGGAGGAGGATGATACTTTCGGCTCAGGGCATCAGCAACAATATTCGCCTTTCCAGGATGATATTCGATGATTAAATCGTAGTCTTTAATCAGCTCCACCCATCTTCATTGTCTTATATTCAATTCTTTTGTGTAAGGAGGTACTTCAGGCTTTTGTGATCAGTGAAGATTCGACACATCTCACCATATAAATAATGTCGCCATATTTTTAAGGCAAATACCACGACTGAAAGTTCTAGGTCATGTGTAGGGTAGTTTATCTCGTGCGGTCGCAATTGCCTTGAAGCGTAGGCAATGACTTTCCCATCTTGCATCAATACACATCCAAGTCCAGATTTTGACGTGTCGCTGTAAACCACATACTCCTTTCCGCAAATAGGTAAGGTAAAGATAGGTGCAGAAACTAACCGATTCTTTAGTTCTTCGAAAATTTGCTGGTATTTCTCGTTCTATATGAACGGCTCGCCCTTGCGTGTCAGTTTTGTCAATGGTTTGGAAAGTGATGAAAAATTTTCCACAAAAGGACGGTAGTATCCTGCTAAGCCTAGGAAACTACGAACTTCAAACACACTTCACGGTGGTTCCCAAGCAATCATGGCTTCAATCTTCTTTGGATCAACAAACACACCTTGGGCGAAAACAATATGGCCAAGGAAACTAACTTCGCGTAACCAGAATTCATATTTTGAGTACTTTGCGAACAACCGTTGATCTTTCAAGATTTTAAGCACAATCCGCAAATGCATAGCATGATCCTCTTCCGATATTGAGTAAATCAGAATGTCGTCGATTAAGACTATCACAAATTTATCCAGGAATTCACGGAACACACGATTCATCAAGTCCATAAACACAACTGGTGCATTGGTCAAGCCGAATGGCATAACCAGAAATTCATAGTGGCCATATCGCAATCTGAATGCGGTCTTTGGAATATCAGCATCACGAACTAGCAATTGATGGTATCCAGATCTGAGATTAATCTTGGAGAACACGACTGCACCTTGGAGTTGGTCAAACAAATCGTCGATGAGTGGTAAAGGGTATTTATTTTTCACGGTCACACGGTTCAGCTGCCGATAATCGATGCACAATCACAGCCAACCGTCTTTCTTTTTCACGAACAGAACAGGTACTCCCCAGGGTGACACACTAGGTCGAATAAAACCACGATCCAACAAATCTTTCAATTGCATTTTTAGTTCCTTCATATCTGCAGGAGCCATACGATACGGAGGAATGGAAATCGGATTCGTACCTGGCACTGGCTCAATGCCGAATTCCACATTTCTTGATGGTGGTAGCCCAGCTATGTCTTCTGGAAATACTTTTGGAAATTCACAAACCATAGGAACAGAATCCAGATCTAAGGATTCTTTAGAAATATCATGTACGTGCGCGAGGTATGCTGTACATCCTTTGTTGATTAATCGTTTCGCTATAAGCCAGGAAATCATGCAAGTTGGTACAACTCGCCTATCACTTTCAAAACAGTATTCGGTACCATCAGGAAAAATGAACCACACCCGTTTGGTGAAACACTCCATACGGGCTTGATATTTCGCCAAGAAATCCATGCCTAAAATCACATCCAGCTCCCTGATGTCTAATGGAATTAGATCCACTTCAAGTACATTCAAGTTCGAGCCCATACATACAGCACAGCTGATGTAGACCAGATCACAAGTCAGTTACTCTCCCAGTGGAGTTAGAACCGCAATAGGAGGAGTCAAGGGAGATAGAGGTCGATCCGTGCTAAGTGCTATCCTTGGACATACAAATGATCTATTTTCTCCTGGATCTAATAATACTTTAGCGTTTTGAGAAAAAACTGAAATAGTACCTGTCACCACATTAGGACTAGCCTCGACATCAGTCAAAGTAAAGAGCCTTGTTGGTCTTGGTTACGCCTCACTTATGGATCCGTTGGGTGGTCCTTCTGGTGCGTGTGTTGGGGGTCTGGCAGGGTTGGCATTCCCACCTCGGCCTGCGTTTGGTACACCTGTGATTCGCCTTGGTTTTGGGCATTCCCTCTGAACATGTCCCATCTCGCCACAGTTGTAGCATCGCCATTGCTGCGAACTCTACGAAGATCCAATGGAATTTGAACCAGAAAAGTTCTTCCGGTTGGTATTTCCATTGCCATTAATTTTTGGAGGATAGAACCTTAAAGGATAGGGTCCCTTTCGCCGATTGAACCTCGAATCTCGCCTATAGGATCCGCCACTAGTGACCGCGGATGACTTATTGGTTTGCACGATCTTTTCAGCCTCAGTTGCAGGAACAATTAGTTCTTGTAAATTCTGCACCGGTGTCGTACTGACGATGGTTTTGAGTTCAGTACTCAACCCATCCTGAAATCGTCTCGCAAACTGGTACGGTGTACGATCTTCTTCAGGTGCAAATCGGGACAACTCTCTTAACATTTTTTCATATTCCAGCACCGAACGGGTGCCTTGTTCAAGTTTGTAAAAAGTTTGTCACTGCTCGCTTTTATGGAATCTCGTATAGAATCTCTCGTCAAATTCATACCGGAAATCTTCCCACGTTGGCAAACGATAGCCGAATCGCAAGCTAACAGATGTCCATCATGCGAGGGCTTCTCCTTCAAGTAAGAATGTAGCAATGGCAACCTTGTCATCATCCGAGATACGCAGGAACAAGGATACTCGGCATGAGGTGTCCATCCACTCACGAGCGGCTGTGGCTCCAGCTGATCCACCAAAGTCTTTACATAGAAGTTGTCGAGCTTCCTTCAGCAACTTCGTAATCATAACGGGAAGTCTCTTCTGTCTCCTTATGATGTGCCGGCTGCACAGTTTCAAGTGGAGGAATAGGTTCTGGTGCAGGCGCAAGAGCATTCTGAAATTGCGCCTCTATTCGCTGCTGATTTGCAGCAATTCCTTGTAACACGTTTAAGATTTGTGCCATAACAGGGTTAATGCCTGGTGCGGCTGGTGCCCCAGGTTGGTTTTCGGGCTCAGCTTGCCCTTCCTGCTCCATTTGTGCATTTGGCTCCTCTTGCTCAATAGGTTGCTGTTCAGGCTGAATCTCAAATCTACCCCGTTGGTCCCTTGTTGCCTCGAGCGTGCCATACTACACGAATACACCTTTACTACTCAACATATACTAAATACAATACTAGTAAAAGGAGTGGTACCTTGTGGAGAGGCATGCACCGGACGATACGCATATGCTGGACAACAATATACAAATTTTCGGAAATCACATGCACACATGCAAAGCTATTCACGACAATTCCACTCATAAATCAAACATCACACAAGCATAGACTCATACATCATCCACATTCCGCAATTCACATCATCAATCACATGCATATACATTCGGTAATGACAAGAAAGACATATGAAGGCATATGAACAATCAGCGCATTAGTTTATTATTCCCATCATTTAAATCTTACAACTTAATCCCATTTTAGCCTTAGTTCCCTTTCCGTATTAGCCCCTAAGTGAGTGAGTGTGTGCCCATGTTCTTACCTGAAATCACCTAAATTAACCAATAAGTTAGCATATAACAATTTTCTATTCCCTAAACCATGCTCCCCTACCAAACCTGTAACGACCCCAATTCTTAACTATTAATAATTGCTCCGATTAAGGTCATTACCGCCGTGAAACCCAAATAAGCCTAAATGACACCTAAGACCTATTTGAATCTCACCAGGCTAACCAAAAATTTCCGATTTTAAGCTTGTTAATCTTATTGCTTATCAACAATTGGAGCAAGATATTGGACACATATTTTGGTATCATATGGAGTAAATAAAAACATCAGCTGAAGTCTTAAATTAATTCATTGGGTTCATAACACACAAGTCCCATAGGGATCCAAATAACCAGCAAGAAATCTTTCTACAAGTTTCGGAAATAGCAAACAAAGAAGGGTGCTTAAAATAAACCAGAAAGTTTCCCAATCATTCATGTTATATGCGCAAGTAACAAGTATGCAAATGTGATGCAATATCGCCCCGCCGTGCAGCCTTGATCTCACACATTGGTACCACGAATAGTGGATGTACCTATGCCTGAAAAATGGTAAACAACAACGGTATGAGATTACAAGAATCTCAGTAGGGTCACAGCATCATAAGATCTGCAGAAACCCTAAACACAAATCTCCAAATTTACATTAAATCATTCCTAAACAACTAAAGGGGATCACGCAATTCCAGAATCAAACTAAAAGGTTAGAGCCGAATCTATGGCTGATAGAGGACTACAAACACTTCCGAAAGTTCAGAAGTACATAGGCAGGTGAAACACATCAAATTGCTCTCGGCAATAAAGAAGAAAGGCCATCCCCTTCCACCTGTGTTGTCCAAGGTTCACTGCACAAAGGGTAGATGGTTAACACACAAGCTAATCAGTAAGCCTAGTAAGTCATCTTGTCACACACGGACAAGTCTTCCCAAGCCACACACGGACTTAGGCACCTCAAACCACACAAGGATAAGGGCTTCCTGCCACACAAAGACAGGGTTCCAGCCACACAAGGACCACACCTCCAGCGAGCTCTTGCTGGGTTTTGCTGCCCATACAACTCCCATACCAGTAAGAACCTCTCCTCTCCCTAGGAGCATCAGCGCTTACCCTGAATGGCCACCGGAGTCTCTGGAAAATCCGATGAGGCATAGATCCTACCTCTCTTGTCTCTAAACAAGAAGCTACTCCTTTTTCTTTACTAATTAAATCCAAACCACCTATAATATCACCAGGCAAAGACGAAAACAAACTAAGCATGCATATTTAATAATCAACTGAATTCCCTATTTCCTTACCAATACTACTCACCAAACCTATCAGAAAAACCAGTGATCAGACGTTGCAGGTGCCTCCCCCTTGGATGTGTGATGTGATAGCCAGGAACTTAACAAGATTCAACCTGAATTTACCATTCCAATTAACTTTGCAAATCTTGTCGCTAAAAGTAGGGCATAGGACGATTTCGACTTAACCTTAAATAAGGAAATATTTTCATCCAAATTGAAAAATATATATGGTTGGAAATAGGATGGAAAGAGTTTTCCAACGACCTATTATTTGTAAGGATCTGAGAAATTATTAGAAAGTTATGCTATTTTGAAGTTCAAGAAGATTTGGCAATAATTCTGCCGCCGATTTTCAAAATTAATCTTAGACAAAGAAATACTAATTTTCTGAAAAAAAAGGATGTTTGGAAAGAGAATGAAGAGATCTTTCCAACAAGCTATTATTTTCAAAGATATAACAAACAACGAAAGAGTTATACTATTCTGAATTTCAAAACGATTTGACAGTGCCGCCGAATTTCAACTTGACCTTTGAGAAATAAATACTAATTCTCTTACCAAAAATCAAATATTTTTGCAAAGAGGATGAATAGAGCTTTCGAACAAGCTATTATTCGCAGGCATCCGACGAACGATGAGTGAGTTATGCTGGTTTAACGTTTCTGCAAATTATGGCAGCTATAGGGAGGTATAGGGTTTTAGGCTCATACGAATTTTGTAATTTTTCTATAAGGAGTTTTTGTGAGGTTTTTTTGCTATTTATAATGAATGAGTGTAGAATTATGATTACTACTTTTACTCACTTAATCAAAATAAGATAATTTACCAGATAATTAAACTCTTAAATTATCTTCCCTATTTTTAGGGACTTAATCTCTAAGGTAACTATCTATCTTTAAGGATGATTTCTAAGGCAACTAACCATCCATAAGGACCTAGATCTAAAGGAATTTAAAACAAAATTAACTACTAAACAAGCTTACCAATTTGGGCCATCACACATCTTTTCCTTCAGGGGCAAAATCATCTTTTCACCTGTACTGGCTTCCGGACTTCTAGTACTCAAAATTCGGGGTCTTACAATTACTAGATCCAGGAATGAATAGATCATTTGTGAGTCCAAGGATAGTACTTAGTTCAGATTGGCATTTGTCTCCCCTGTCTCCTCCTATTTTGGTTCTAACTCCTTTGGGAGAGCAATTGACTCCTTAGTCTACATCGGCTATGGTGTATGGTATGGGTTCGAATATACTTGAAGTGGATCTAATTCCATTAGACATCTGAGAGCTGGAAGTGATTTTAGGCATTAATTGTTTGGCGAAATATCAAAACCGAATGGAGTGTTTCACCAAGCATGCGAGGTTTACTCTTCCTGATGGTTACAAGTATTGCTTTGAAGGTGATATACGAGTTATTCCAACTTGCATGATTTCCTGGATCGAGTCAAAGTGATTGATCAGCAAGGGATGTACTATGTACCTCGCGTATGTACATGACATTCCTAAAGTGTCCTCAACTCTGGAATCTGTTCCAGTGGTTCGTGAATTTCTGGATGTGTTTGCCGAAGACATAGCTAGTTTGCTAGCAGCAAGAGAAGTGGAATTCGACATTGAACTAGTCCAGAATACTAATCTGATTTCCATTCCTCCTTATCATGTAAGAACCCAAACTTAACCCACTAGTACCTTTACTACCATAAAACAAAAACAAGCCCAAAACCATGACCTATCTAAATCCCACAAGACTTATCCATCTTGTTCTGATTTTAATATGTTTATTGTGAGACCTTGAATTTTGAGTTCTAAAAGTCCAGAAGTGTAAGACCCCGAATTTTGAGTCCTAGAAGTCCAGAAGCCAGTGCAGGTGAAAAGACGATTTTGCCCCTGAAGAGAAGGATGTGTGATAGCCGAAATTGGTCAGATTGTTCAGTAAATTAATTTTCTTCTAATTCCTTTTGATTTAGGATCTTGTAGATGGGTAATCGTTTTAGGAAAACATTCTTTAAGGTAGATAGTTACCTTAAAGAAATTAAGGAAGGTAATTTAAGAGTTTTGGTTATTTGGTAGATTGTATTGAATTGATAGATTGATTAAAAGTAGTAGACCTAATTCTACACTCATTCAAAATAAATAGGAAGCCAACCCCACAAAAGTTTCCCCTAAAACCTTACAGAATTCGTATAGGCTTAAAACCCTATACCTCCCATTAGCCGTCAGAATTTGCAGAAACTTTAAACTAGCATAACTCCCTCATCGTTCATTGGATCTCTGCGAATAATAGCTTGTTGGAAAGCTCTCTTCATCCTATTTCCAACCATCTTTTGATTTGCTTCGGGAGGTTAGTATTTTGTTGTCTAATGTTACTTTGAAAATCGGCGGCCGCGTTAGGTTTCCGCCAAATCTTCTTGAATTTCAAAATAGCATAACTTTTTACTCGTTTGTTGGAATCTTGCAAATAATATGTCGTTGGAAAGATCTTTTTATTCTATTTCCAAAACTATGTTAATCTAAGCTTGGATGTAAATACTTCGTTGTTTTAGGTTAAGACGAAATCGTCTTATGCCCTACTTTTAGCAATAGGTTTTGCATAGTTAATTGGAATGGTAAATTCAGGTTGAATCTTGATAAGTTCCTGGCTATCACATCACACATCCAAGGGGGAGGCACCTGAAACATCTGATCACTGGTTTTCTGATAGGTTTGGTGAGTGGTACTGGTAAGGAATAGAGTATGCAATTTATTTTTGGATATGCATGCTTAGTTTGTTTTGTCTTTGTCTGGTGATGATTTAGGTGGTTCAGATTTACTTAATAAAGGAAAAGGAGTAGCTTCTTGTTCAGAGACAAGAGAGGTAGGATCTATGCCTCATCGGTTTCTCCAGAAACCCCCGCTCTTATTTGATATTTTTGTTACCTGCCTTTGTTGTATTGTTTGTGATTGGATTATGTGGTGAGAATATGAAATCCGGAATGCAGATATGAATCTCCTAGGCTGTATAGAACCCCTGAGTTAGGGATTGAGTGCTTGGGATGCTATTGTTATATGAATTGGATGTGTTGATTATTTCCTGACGTGATTGAGAATACCCTATTGTGGTATTGTGCTTTGTACTTGCCTGTGTGTGTTTGTACGTGTTTGTGTGTCAGGATCCTGTTCCGGTGGCCACGCAGGGTAAAAACTGATGCTCCTAGGGAGAGGAGAGGTTCTTATCGATTTATGGGAGGTGTATGGGTGTTGAACCAGCAAGTGCACGCTGGATATCTGTCCTTGGTGGCCGGATCCCTGTCTTGCGAGACAGGAAGCCCATATCTTGCGAGATTTGGGGATGCCCTGGTTGCGACTAAGGGAAGACTTGTCCATGTGGGCCTTGTCGACTTATCCTTGCGAGGATAAGGTGAAAGGCTTACTGATTAGTTTGTGTGTTAACCATCTACCCTTTGTGCAGTAAGTCTTGGACAACAAAGGTGGAAGGGGATGGCCTTTCTTCATCATTGTGTGTGTGATTTTGTTGTATTTCACCTGCCTGTGTACTTCTGAACTTTCGGAAGTGTGGTCCTCCCTCAGCCATGATCTCGGCCTTAACCTCTTTATGTTTATTGTTGAATTGCGTGATCCCTTTAGTTGTTTAAGGAATGATCTTATGTGAATTTGGGAGATTTGTGTTTAGGGAATTTATAGATCTTATGATGCTGCGACCCTACTGAGATTCTTGTAATCTCATACCGTTGTTTTTACCATTTTTCAGGCTTAGGTACATCCTCTGTTCGTGGTACCAGTGTGTGAGATCAAGGCTGCACGGCGGGGCGATATCGCATCATAAAAATTTACTTGTTACATGCGCAAATAACTTGAAGGATTGGATGATGTTCTGGTTTATTTTTAAGCATTCGTTTGGCTTGCTATTTCCGGAAATTTGTTGATGAATTTCTTACTGGTTATTTGAATCCCTTTGGGACTTTTGTGTTATGAATCCAATGGATAGATTTAAGACTTCCGCTGATGATTTTATTTACTCCGTATGTTACCAGAATATGTGTCCAATAGCATGCTCCAATTGATTGATAAGCAACAAAATAAATAAGCTTAAAATCGGTATCATATGAGTAGCCTTGTGAAATTCTAATAGGTCTTAGGTGTCGCTGAGACTTATTTGGGTTTCACGGCGGTAATGACCTTAATAGGAGCAATTAATAATGGTTTAGGAATTAGGGTCGTTACAAGAAGCCAGTGCAGGTGAAATGACCATTTTTCCCCTGAAGAAATGGATGACTGATGGCCGAAAATGGTATGGAATGTCTAGCAATTATTTCTGGTTTTAATTCTCTTTAATTGATTCCTTATTGGTTGATAATTACTTTAGGAGATAAAATCTTTAAAATTAAGGAAGGATAGTTACAGAATATAATGTCATGACCCAGCTCCCTGACCCACAGCCCAGCGGGCTCGTGCATGTGTCTGTGTTGGATCACAACTGTAATGCTGAGTTGGGCTTCAACCACATGGCCCAAAAGATGCATGTTGTTACAAATGATCCACTCACACAACACATATAAGCCGAAGACCTCCCCCGCTCCTTTCCGATGTGGGATTGGGTAACTGACACCCCCTACGGGCTGGGTCTCACAATCTACCCTCCTTATAGACCTCGTGTCCTCACGAGGTGAGTCCAAACGTAACTGACTTGGGCCCAAACTCACGAGCCCAAACGTGAACACACAACACGGCGCAAGCCCACCCGAAAGAGGGAGCGAGATCGGCTCCGCTACCATTTGAGTGATGGATCACAACTGTAACACTGAGTTGGGCTTCTAAACATGTGGCCCCAAAGATGCATCTTGTTTTAAATGATTCACTCACACAACATATATAAGCCCAATACCTCCCCTGCTCCTTTCCGATGTGGGATTGAGTAACTTGACCCCCCTTACGGGATGGGTCTCACATTTAATTCTGATAATTATTTTACTTTAATTTAGCCTTTAAAGTAGAGAAATCAATACCATAACCACCTTATATAAAGAGGTGGCTAGCCACACTTAGATCTTACATCAAAATTACACAAAATTCGTCAAACATCAAACCCTACACCTCCGTATTGTTGCCGAAATTTCTTCAACTTCAAACAAGCATAACTTTATCATCCTTTATCAAATTTCTTCAAATAAAAGCTTAATGGAAAGATATTTCCATCCTCTATCTAGCTATCTTAGTTTGTTCATAATGAGGTTAGTTCTTCACTATTGAAATTCAACTTGTAATTTGGCAGGTTTGGTGCCAAAATTTTGTGATTTTTCCTTCAATTAATTTCTGTTTTTGTCCCTCTTGTTTGTATAATTGTTTAACAACCATTCATATTTTAAAATCATGAATTCATACTTTGAATCTTCCTTATATGTAAAATTGGCATGCCTTACCCTTGTCCTATTGTTGTCGATTTTAATCAATTGACTAACCTGTTGGTTTCTAATTTTGTTTCTTTTCATTGTATATGTTATTAACAATGACTCCTTCCTTGTTATCATAAAATTGCAACTTGCTCTATTGCTCTAATCTTGAGTACCGAAAGTTGTATGTTAATTGAGACGGTAATTCAGGTTGTTTCTTGTTAAGTTCTTGGCTATCACATCACACATCCAAGGGGGAGGCACATGCGGCATTTGTTCACTGGTTTATGATAGGTTAGGTGAGTGGAATTGGTAAGAAAATAGGCTATTTGTTTTGTCTTTGTCTTATGATGTTAAAGTTGGTTCAGATCCCTTGAAAAAAAGGCAAAGGAATAGCTTCTTGTTTAGAGATAAGAGAGATAGGATCTACGCCTCATCGGTTTCTCCAGAGATCCTTTTGTTTGCTTGTTGATTTCGATACCTATGCTTGTGTTAATATATGCGCATATGTGTGAGATGGTGTATGCATGAGTGCAGATTGATTTGAGGCTTATCTAGGTTATACCTAATCCCTTAAAATAGGTTATGAGTGCCTAGCTTACATGTGTTGTGTGTATGGATCATGTTGATTGTGTTCTAACATGATTTAGAATATCCTGTTGTGGTATTGTGCTTTGTGCTTGCCTATATGTGCTTATACGTGTTTGTATTTTAGGATCCTTTTCCGGTTGTCATTCGGCGTATGTGCTGATGCTCCTTAGGAGAAGAGAGGTTCTTACTAGTATGGTAGTTGTACGGGTGGCAATCCCTAGCAAGAGCTCGCTGGATGCCTAGTCCTTGTGTGGCTAGACGCCTTGTCCTTGTGTGGCAAGATGCCCTTATCCTTCTATGGGTTGGATGATCTTATCCTTGTGTGGTTTGGGTGCCCTTGTCCTTACATGGCTTGGATGCCCTTGTTCTTGTGTGGCTTGGATGCCTTGTCCTTATGTGGCAAGATAAATAGGCTTGCCGATTAGCTTGTGTGCTAACCTTTATCTTTTTTGAAATGAAGCCATGGACAACACAGGTGAAAAGGGATGGCCTTTTCCTGGCGCTAAGATGTTTGATGAGTTTTACCTATCTGTGTATTTCTATTTTTCGGAAGTGTTTGTAGTCCACCCTCAGCCTTAGCTTTCGGCCAATCTCTTTTTGATTGAATGATGGTTGCGTGATTCCCTTTAGTTGTATAGGTTGATCTGATGTTGTTTGGGAGATGTTTGCTTAAGATTTTTGTAGATCTTATGATGTTGTGACCCTACTGAGATTCTCGTAATCTCGTCCTATTGTTTTCACCATTTTTCAGGCTTAGGTACTTTCACTATTCATGGTACCAGTGTGTGAGATCAAGGCTGCACGACGGGACGATATTGCATCACTCTTGCATTCTTGTGTTCCTTGGTTGCTTGTACATATAACATGAACTTTGGTTAGACAATTTTCTAGTTATTTGAGTCCCTCCTTTGCTTTTTTGTTTCTCAATTATATTGGAGGTTTACTTGTTGGATTTTTAGATCCCTATGGGACTTGTATGTTGTGGTTCCAATAATTTAATTTAAAGACTACTGTTAATGTTTTATTCACTCTGTATGATACCAGAATGCTTGTCCAACATCATGCTTCAATTTTTATAAGTACAAAGAATGAACATGCTAAAATCGAAAATTTAGATAGGTAAGCCTTGTGGGATTCAAATAGATCCTGGTTTTGGGCTTCTTTGGGTTTCACGACGATATGGGTCCTCTTAGGAGTAAATAAAAATAGGTTTGGTTTCGGGGACCTTACATTTATTCTTTATGTTTTTAAAGTTTGGAGCATGTTAATATTGAACAAACCTTCTGGAATCATACGGAGTGAATAAAGCATCAGCGGAAGACTTTATAATTAATCAAAGAAACCATAGCACACAAGTCCCATAGGGATCACAAAATCCAGCAAGTAAATTCCCAATAAATTTTTGAAACTAGTAAACAAAGGAGACATTCAAAAAATTAGAAAATGGTCTATTCAATTTTCATGTTATATGCACAAGCAATCAAGGAAGGAAGTATGCGAATATGATACAATATCATCCCACCGTGTAGCATTGATCTCACACATTGGTACCACGAACAGAGGATATACCTGTAAGACCCCGAATTTTGAGTCCTAGAAGTCCAGAAGCCAGTGCAGGTGAAAAGACGATTTTGCTCCTGAAGAGAAGGATGTGTGATAGCCGAAATTGGTAAGATTGTTCAGTAAATTAATTTGCTTCTAATTCCTTTTGATTTAGGTCCTTGTAGATGGGTAATAGCTTTAGGAACCATCCTTTAAGGTAGATAGTTGCCTTAAAGATTAAGTCCCTAAAAATAGGGAAGGTAATTTAAGAGTTTTGGTTATTTAGTGAATTATATTGGGTTGATAGATTGATTAAAAGTAGTAGACATAATTCTACACTCATTGAATATAAATAGGAAGCCAACCCCACAAAATTTGTCCCCTAAAACTTTACAAAAGTCGTATAGGCTTAAAACCCTATACCTCCCATTAGCCGTCAGAATTTGCTGAAACTTTAAACCAGCATAACTCCCTCATCGTTCATTGGATCTCTGTGAATAATTTCTTGTTGGAAATCTCTCTTCATCCTCTTTCCAACCATCTTTTGTTTTCCGTCAGGAGGTTAGTATTTCTTTGTCTAATGTTACTTTGAAAATCAGTGGCGGAATTAGGTTTTCGCCAAATCTTTTTGAAATTCAAAATAGCATAACTTTCTACTCGTTTGTTGGAATCTTGCAAATAATATCTCGTTGGAAATCTCTTTTCATCCTCTTTCCAACCCTGTATTAATCGAAGCTTGGATGTAAATACTTCGTTGTTTAGGTTAAGATGAAATCGTCCTATGCCCTACTTTTAGCAACAGGTTGTGCATAAATAATTGGAATGGTAAATTCAGGTTGAATCTTTTTAAGTTCCCGGATATCACATCACACATCCAAGGGGGAGGCACCTGCAACATCTGATCACTGGTTTTCTGATAGGTTTGGTGAGTGGTACTGGTAAGGAATAGAGTATACAATTGATTTTTGGGATATGCATGCTTAGATTGTTTTGTCTTTGTCTGGTGATGATTTAGGTGGTTCAAATTTACTTAATAAAGGCAAAGGAGTAGCTTCTTGTTCAGAGAAAAGGGAGGTAGGATCTATGCCTCATCGGTTTCTCAGAAAACCCCTGCTCTTATTTGATGTTTTTGTTACCTGCCTTTGTTGTATTGTTTGTGATTGGATTGCAGGGTGTGAATATCTATACGGCGAAACGTGTTGAATCTTTACTGATCACAAAAGCCTGAAGTACCTCATTACACAGAAAGAGTTGAATATGAGACAACGAAGATGGATGGAACTAATTAAGGACTACGATTTGATCATCGAATATCATCCTGGAAAGGCGAATGTTGTGGCTGATGCCCTGAGCCGAAAGTGTCATTCTCCTTCCCCATCAATTCTGGCGTATATGCGCACTCATTATTTGCCAATGATGTTAGAATTGAAAACTAATCGTGTGCGTCTTGGCACCGATTTCTCTGGTTCGTTGCTAGCACGAATTGAAGTCGCACCTACCTTAATTGAGGAGATCCGTAATCAACAGTTGGAGGACCTGAAGCTTGCTGAAATTCGGAAGCAACTTGCTGATGGTGTTGATGCTATAGTTCGTGATTTCAGAATACGAGATGACGAAGTTCTAGTCTTCAGAAACCGGGTATGTGTTCCATAAAATGCTGATCTTTGTAACCTTATTCTATCAGAGGCGCATAGTTCGAAGTTTGCTATTCATCCTGGAAGCACAAAGATGTACCGAGATTTGAAGGGCCAGTATTGGTGGCCTAACATGAAGCGACATATTGCTGAATTTGTTGCTCGATGCCTCGTATGTCAACAAGTAAAAATTGAACATCAAAGACCTGCTGGTTTACTTCAATCACTTCCAATCCCATAATGGAAGTGGGAGCACATCACAATGGATTTTGTTACCGGTTTGCCTAGATCACAGCGAGGATACAATGCCATTTGGGTGATCGTGGATCGACTGACGAAATCTGCACACTTTCTTCCTATACGTGTGACAGATACACCAGAAAAATTGGCAATTCGTTACTTGGACGAGATTGTTTGTTTGCATGGAGTACCAGTTTCTATTGTTTCAGATCGTGACCCTCGTTTCACTTCAGGATTTTGGGAGAAATTCCAGAATGCACTGGGTTCGAGATTGAAATTCAGTACAGCATTTCATCCCCAAACCGATGGTTAATCAGAAAGGACAATTCAGACACTTGAAGATATGCTACGTGCGAGTGTATTAGACCAGCAAACCGGCTGGGATCAAAGCTTACCATTGGCGGAATTTGCTTACAACAATAGCTTTCATGTAAGCATCGGTATGGCACCCTATGAAGCACTTTATGGGAGACGTTGCAGAACCCCTATTTTCTGGAATGAAGTAGGCGAGAGACGCCTAGACAATCCAGAATTAATTGACCAAGCAACAGAACAATTGAGTTTGATTCGTCAAAGGTTAAAAGCAGCACAAGCTCGGCAGAAAAGCTACGCCAACAATCGACGAAGGGAGCTGGAATTTGCGGTAGGAGACAAAGTGTTTTTGAAGGTTGCCCCATGGAAAGGAGTCCTTCGTTTTCAGCAGCGAGGTAAGCTAACACCTCGCTACATTGGTCCTTATGACATTGTGGAGAGAATCGGCCCTGTTGCATACCGACTTGCACTACCTCCAAATATGGAAAGAATACACAATGTATTTCACGTTTCAATGCTAAGAAAGTATATGCGAGATCCTGCTCATGTGCTTAAGGAACCGCCAGTAGAAGTTGAAGAAGACCTATCCTATCCCGTACAGCCAATTGCCATACTAGACCGGTCAGTTCGACAGCTTCGCAGTTGAAACGTACCTATGGTACGAGTTGTTTGGCGTAATGGCCAAATTGAGGAGCAGTCTTGGGAGACTGAGGAGTCTATGCATGCAAAATATCCTTACATGTTTGATTAGGTACTAATGTTAAAATTTCGAGGACGAAATTCTTATAAGGAGGGGAGGATGTAAGACCCCGAATTTTGAGTCCTAGAAGTCCAGAAGCCAGTGCAGGTGAAAAGACGATTTTGCCCCTGAAGAGAAGGATGTGTGATAGCCGAAATTGGTAAGATTGTTCAGTAAATTAATTTGCTTCTAATTCCTTTTGATTTAGGTCCTTGTAGATGGGTAATAGCTTTAGGAACCATCCTTTAAGGTAGATAGTTGCCTTAAAGATTAAGTCCCTAAAAATAGGGAAGGTAATTTAAGAGTTTTGGTTATTTAGTGAATTATATTGGGTTGATAGATTGATTAAAAGTAGTAGACATAATTCTACACTCATTGAATATAAATAGGAAGCCAACCCCACAAAAGTTTTCCCTTAAAACCTTACAAAAGTCGTATAGGCTTAAAACCCTATACCTCCCATTAGCCGTCAGAATTTGCTGAAACTTTAAACCAGCATAACTCCCTCATAGTTCATTGGATCTCTGCGAATAATAGCTTGTTGGAAATCTCTCTTCATCCTTTTTCCAACCATATTTTGTTTTTCATCAGGAGATTAGTATTTCTTTGTCTAATGTTACTTTGAAAATCGGCGGCCGAATTAGGTTTTCGCCAAATCTTCTTGAACTTCAAAATAGCATAACTTTCTACTCGTTTGTTGGAATCTTGCAAATAATATCTCGTTGGAAAGCTTTTTTCATCCTATTTCGAACCCTATATTAATCGCAGCTTGGATGTAAATATTTCGTTGTTAAGGTTAAGATGAAATCGTCCTATGCCCTACTTTTAGCAACAGGTTGTCCATAAATAATTGGAATGGTAAATTCAGGTTGAATCTTGTTATGTTCCCGGATATCACATCACACATCCAAGGGGGAGGAAACTGAAACATCTGATCACTGGTTTTCTGATAGGTTTGGTGAGTGGTACTGGTAAGGAATAGGGTATACAATTGATTTTTGGGATATGCATGCTTAGATTGTTTTGTCTTTGTCTGGTGATGATTTAGGTGGTTCAGATTTACTTAATAAAGGAAAAGGAGTAGCTTCTTGTTCAGAGACGAGGGAGGTAGGATCTATGCCTCATCGGTTTCTCCAGAAAACCCCTGCTCTTATTTGATGTTTTTGTTACCTGCCTTTGTTGTATTGTTTGTGATTGGATTGTAGGGTGTGAATATGCAATCCGGAATGAAATATGAATCTCCTAGACTATATCGAACCCCTGAGTTAGGAATTGAGTGCTTGGGATGCTATTGTTATATGAATTGGATGTGTTGATTGTTTCCTGACATGATTGAGGATACCCCGTTGTGGTATTATGCTTTGTACTTGCCTGTGTGTGCTTGTACGTGTTTGTGTGTCAGGATCCTGTTCATGTTGCCACGCAGGGTAAGCACTGATGCTCCTAGTGAGAGGAGAGGTACTTACCGATTTATGGGAGGTGTATGGGTGTTGAACCAGCAAGTGCACGATGGATATCTGTCCTTGCGATGCCGGATCCCTGTCTTGCGAGAAAGGAAGCCCTTATCTTACGAGATTTGGGGATGCCCTGGTTGCGACTAAGGGAAGACATGTTCCATGAGGGGCTAGTCGACTTGTCCTTGTGAGGATAAGGTGAAAGGCTTACTGATTAGTTTGTGTGTTAACCATCTACCCTTTGTGCAGTAAGTCTTGGACAACACAGGTGGAAGGAGATGACCTTTCTTCATCATTGAGTGTGATTTTGTTGTATTTCACCTGCCTGTGTACTTCTGAACTTTCGGAAGTGTGGTCCTCCCTCAGCCATAATCTCGGCCTTAACCTCTTTTGGTTTATTGTTGAATTGCGTGATCCCTTTAGTTGTTTAGGGAATGATCTTATGTGATTTGGGAGATTTGTGTTTAGGGATTCTGTAGATCTTATGATGCTGCGACCCTACTGAGATTCTTGTAATCTCAAACCGTTGTTTTTACTATTTTTCAGGCTTAGGTACATCCTCTGATCGTGGTACCAGTGTGTGAGATCAAGGCTACATGGCGGGGCGATATCGCATCACAAATACTACTTGTTACTTGCGCAAATAACTTGAAAGATTGGACATTGTTCTGGTTTATTTTTAAGCATTCGTTTGGCTTGCTATTTCCGAACTTGGTTGATGAATTTCTTGCTGATTATTTGGATCCCTATGGGACTTGTGTGTTATGAACCCAAAGGATAAATTTAAGACTTCCGCTGATGATTTTATTTACTCCGTATGTTACCAGAATATGTGTCCAGTATCATGCTCCAATTGATTGATAAGCAACAAAATAAACAAGATTAAAATTTGTATCATATGAGTAGCCTTGTGAAATTCTAATAGGTCTTAGGTGATTTTGAGGCTTATTTGGGTTTCACGGCGGTAATGACCTTAATCGGAGCAATGAATAATGGTTTAGGAATTAGGGTCGTTATAATACCTAAGCCTGAAAAATGGTGAACACAACAAGGTGAGATTACAAGAATCTCAGTAGGGTCACAACAATATAATATCCACAAAAATCATAAACAACATCTCCCAAATAATATCAGATCAACCTATACAACTAGAGGGTATCACGCATTCAATAATCAACCGAAAAGGAATAGAGCAAAAAGCTCAGGCTGAGGGTGGACTACAAACACTTCTGAAAATCAGAAGTATATAGACAGGAAAATTATCACTTAATCCCGTCAACAGAAAAGATCATCCCTTTCCACCTGTGTTGTCCAAGGCTTCGCTGCACAAAAGTAAAGGGTTAGCACACAAGCTAATCTGCAAGCCTATCCATCTTCCCAGCAGACAGGACAAGGCATCTCGCCACACAAGGGCTAGGCATCCAAACCACACAAGGGTACGGGCATCTTGCCAGCATATAGGACAAGGAAACTAGCCACACAAGGACTAGGCATCTAGCATGCATGCTGGGGATTGCCATCCATACTACTCCCATACCAGTAAGAACCTCTCCTCTCCTAAGGAGCATCAGCGCTTACCCCGAATAGTCACCGGAAAAAAGATCCTGACACACAAACATATATAAGCAAGTACAAGGCACAATACCATAACAGGACATCCTCAATCATATTAGAACACAATCAGCATGTTCAATGCACACAACATATACAAGTTAGGCAGACATAACCTATCTCAAAGGTTCAATAATGCCTAAAAGATTATATCTCAATCTACAATTCAAGCATACACCATACAAGATATGTGAATGCAACATCAGTCAAGGACATGCACTAAAAACAACAATCAAACAATAAAGATCTCTGGAGAAACCGATGAGGTATTGATCCTACCTCTCTTGTCTTTGAACAAGAAGCTATTCATTTGCCTTTATTTAAGGGATCTGAACGACCTATATCATCAGGAGGCAAAGACAAAATCCTACTAAGCATGCATACTTAATAATCAAGTAAACATCCTATTTCCTTACCAATTCCACTCACCAAACCTATTAGGAACTAGTGATCAGATGTCGCAGGTGCCTCACTCTTGGATGTGTGATGTGATAGCCAAAAACTCAACAAAAATCAACTTAATTTATCACCCTAATCAACCATACAATTTTTGGCACTAATATAGGGTTCACAAAGGCAGATGAATATTTTTGCATACAAGCTTTAAGGGTTATGATTTCATGTTAACAAGGAAGGATTAGGTGTAAATAACAGATACAATTAAAAGGAACAAGATCAGAAACCAATAGGTAAGTCAATTGATCAAAATCGGCAACAATAGGAAAAGGTATAAGGCATGCCAATTTCATGCATAGGGAAGATTCAAAGGATGAATTCATGATATTACAATATGAATGGATGCCAAACAATCATACTAACAAAAAGAAAAATAACAAAAACCAATTGATGGAAGAATCACACAATTTTGTCACAAATACTCAGCAAATTATGACAAAGATTTTCATAGGGAAGGACTGACCTTCTGGCTTGTTCATACAGAAGAAAGATGGTTCGTTGCGATCATGCATCGACTATCGAAAGTTGAATCGTGTGACTGTGAAGAACAAGTACCCTCTACCGCGAATTAACGACTTGTTCTACCAGCGCCAAGCTGCAGCCGTGTTTTCCAAGATCGATCTCAAATCGGGATACCATCAGTTATGTGTTTGTGAATTTGATATTCCGAATACTACATTCAGATCACGATACGACCACTATGAATTTCTGGTTATGCCATTCGGTTTGACCAATACACTAGTTGTGTTGATGTGCCTAATGAATTGCGTATTCCAAGAGTTTCTGGATAGATTTGTGATAGTCTTCATCGATGATATTTTGATTTACTCAAAATTGGAAGAGTAGCATGCTGAGCATTTGCAGATTGTTCTGAAAATTCTAAAAGATCGACACCTTTTCGCAAATAACTCCAAATGCAAATTCTAGTTATGCGAAGTTGGTTTCCTTGGCCATATTGTTTCCACCCTTGGTGTACTAGTTGATCCAAAAAAGATTGAAGCCGTAGTTAATTGGGAACCTTAACGGACCCTATTTGAAGTTTGCAGTTTTCTTGGCTTAGCTAGATACTATTGTTGCTTCGTGGAGAATTTCTCATCGCTTACTGGACCTTTGACAAAATTGACACATAAAGGAGAACCGTTCGTATGGAACAAGAAATGCCAGCAAAGTGTGAGACCTCACCCTTCTGAGAGTAGCTTACAATAGATTGCAGATTTGATTCGTAAATTTTTTCGTTGGGTGCGTCAGCCTTAGGGAGTCCTTAGCGTGTTTGAGTGCTTTAGGGTGTCTAGGTGTGATCGAGAGTACGTTAGTAGCGTGATTGAGGATTGAGTCAGTGGAAATTGGAATTTGACAGATTATGACCCGTTTTGAGTGACCATGAATTTTTGGGTCAATTACTATTCATCGAGCCCAAATACTATTCATAAGCCCAATTGATTAATTGTGTCAGCCCATGTACTAGCTAACCCATTAGTTACACTTGTGTCAGCCCATGTACTAACAAGTTAGTTTCCACACCTA
Source organism: Passiflora organensis (assembly GCA_019739055.1). Classification (NCBI taxonomy): domain Eukaryota; kingdom Viridiplantae; phylum Streptophyta; class Magnoliopsida; order Malpighiales; family Passifloraceae; genus Passiflora; species Passiflora organensis. Next base: position 38,270 of record JAEPBF010000177.1, on the reverse strand, counting down.
TTCTTACCTTACTAATCAGTGGAAAGCTGTATGTGGTGTACAGTGGTGCATCGAAATTCGGACTTGGATGCATGTTGATGTAAGATGGAAAAATTGTTGCCTATGCTTTCGAATAGTCACGACCACACAAAAGTAACTATCCTACACACAATTTGGAGCTTGCAACCGTGGTGTTCGCATTGAGGATATGGCACCACTACCTATACGACAAGAAGTGTAGAATCTTCACCTACCACAAAAGCTTGAAGTATCTCCTTTTACGTAGAAGAAGTTAAATATGAGACAACGAAGATGGGTGGAGCTGATTAAATACTATGATTTGATCATCGAATATCATCCCAAAAAAAAAATGTTGTTACTGATGCCTTAAGCCAAAAGACCCATTATTCTTCTTTAGCTTATATGCGTGTGCAATACATTACATTGTTGCTAGATTTAAGAGCTACGCATGTTTATCTTAGCATTGATTTTTCTGGTTCGTTGTTGGCTCGAATCGAAGTCAAGCCTACTTTGCTGGAAGAGATCAGAAATCAGCAATCTGAAGATCCAAGATTGTGTGAAATTAGGCAACAAATATCTGATGGTGTTGATGCCATAGTTCGTGATTTCAAAGTGCGAGGTAATGGAATTCTTGTCTTTAGAAACTGAATGTGTGTGCCACAAGATGTTGATGTTGGCAATCTGATTTTGTCTGAGACGCATAGTTTGAAGTTTGCTATTCACGCTTGTAGTGCTAAGATGTACCGAGATTTAAAGAAACAATATTGGTGGCCGAACATGAAGCGTCACATTGCTGAGTTCATTACCCGATGCCTCATATGTTAACAAGTGAAGATCAAGCATCAAAGACCCACTGGTTTACTTCAGTCACTTCCAATTCCAGAATGGAAGTGGGAGCATGTCACGATGTTCTTTGTGACCGGTTTGCCTAGATCTCAATAAGGATTCAATGCTATTTGGGTGATCATGGATTAAGTGACAAAACCTGCACAATTCCTTCTTGTTCGTGTGACAGACGCCCCGGAGAAATTGGTTGTTTGTTATTTGGACAAGATTGTTCAACTACATGGAGTGCCAGTTTCCATTGTTTCAGATCGTGACCCCTATTTTACTTCACAATTTTGGGAGAAATTCCAGAGTATGCTGGGTTCGAGACTGAATTTCAGTACAGCATTTCATCCCCAAACCGATGGTCAATTTGAAAGAACGATTCAGACTCTTGAAGATATGTTGCGTGTATACGTGATGGACCAAAATACCAGTTGGGATAGATGTCTACCTTTTGCACAATTCACTTACAACAACATTTTTCATGTAAGCATCGGAATGGCACCATATGAAGCATTGTATGGGAAACATTGCAGAACTCCTATTTGCTGGAATGAAGTAGGCAAGAGATGCTTAGAAAATCTGGAATTGATTGATCAAGGAATGGAATAGTTGAATCTGATTCAACAAAGGCTGAAGACAACACAAGATTGGCAAAAAACTATGCCGATAATAGACGAAGGGAGCTAGAATTTGTAGTAGGTGACAAAGTATTTCTAAAAGTTATACCATTGAAAGGAGTCCTTTGTTTTCATCAATGAGGTAAAGACAAAGTATTTATAAAAGTTATACCATTGAAAGGAGTCCTTTGTTTTCTAAAAGTTATACCATTGAAAGGAGTCCTTTCTTTTCATCAATGAGGTAAAGACAAAGTATTTCAAAAAGTTATACCATTGAAAGGAGTCCTTTGTTTTCATCAATGAGGTAAACTAGCACCTAGTTACATTGGTCCGTATGATATTGCTAAAAGAATTGGTCCTATTGCATATTGACTTGTATTGCCTCCGAAAATGGAAAGAATTCACAATATGTTTCACGTTTTGATGTTGAGAAAGTATGTGAGAGACCCTGCTCATGTGCTTGAAGAACCACCGGTTGAGGTTGCTAAAGACCAATCCCTACCCCGTACAACCAGTTTCCATACTAGATCGGTTAGTTCGTTAAATTCGTAGTCGAAGCTTGCCTATGATACGAGTTGTTTGGCATAATGGCCAAGTTGAGGATCAGTTTTAGGAGACTGAGGAATCTATCCATGCAAAATTTCCTTACCTGTTTTCTTAGGTACTTGTACTGAAATTATGATGAAGAAATTTTTATAAGAAGAGAAGGATGTGAGACCTCGATTTTTAGATGCGTGATAGCCGAAAATGGTGCTGAAGGTTCAATGGTGCTAAAGGTTCAATACTCATTTCCGAATTCATTTCTCCTTTGTTCCATTTGCTTATTGGTTCATCTCTATCTTAAATAGTATATCTCTTAAAATTAAAGAATAATTCCAGAATTTAATCCTTATGATTATCCCCTTATCTATAGCCTTAAAAATAGGAAATATAAATCCCATTACACCCTATAAAAGGAGAAGTCTGCCATACATAAATTCCACACAAAAAATATATACAATCTTCACACAATCAAACCCTACTCCCTACCCTTGCTGTTGAAATTATTCAGACAGTCATCCTAGCCAAAATCTTTCATCCTTCATCCTTCATACGATTTTTGTGAATAATAGCTTGTTGGAAACCTCTATCTTTCTACCTCGGTTTCATCATCAAAAGGTTAGATTCTTCTTGTACATTTTCTTATCGTAATTTCTTAGAGTTTGGAACCGAAATTTTTTGAATAATCCTTCAATTGGTTTCTATTGTTGTTCCTTTTGTTCATATGATTGTTTGGTACCTATTCATGTTGTAATATTATGAATATTATAAGAATAATTGGCATACCTTATACCCTTGCCATATTGTTGCCAACTTTTTTGCCATTTTCTTTGTCTATTTATTGGCTTCTGATCTTGTTCTTTTTAATTGTACATGTATTTGGCACCTAATCCTTCCATATTAACATGAAATTTCCTAAGTCCTTTATGCATGAAATCGCAATTTTCCCTATTGCCTTTATCTTAATGCCAAAACTTTCATGGTTAATTAGGATGGTAAATCAGGTTGATTCTTGTTGTGTTCCTGGCTATCACATCACAGATCCAAGGGGGAGGTTCCTACAGCATTTGATCACTAGTTTCTGATAGGTTGGGTGAGTGGAATTGGTAAGGAACTAGGTTGTTTATTTGGTTTCTGAATTGTGTATGCTTAGTATGGTTTTGTATTTGCCTTATGGTTATATAGGTGGTTCAAAACCCTTAATAAAGGCAAAGGGATATATAATTGTTCAGAGACAAGAAAGATAGAATCTATTACTCATCGGTGTCTCTAGAGATCCTTGTTGTTTGAATGTTGAATTTGGTACTTGCCTATGCTATTGTATATGAGCATGCTTTGTATAGTAGATGCATGAGTTGCGGATTAAGCTATGATACATTAGGAAATGTCAAACCCTTGAGATAGATTGTGTGCCTCATTCGTATGTGTTGTGTGCATTGAACATGCTGATTGTGTTGTGATATGATTCAAGATGCCCTACTGTGATTTTATGCCTTGTACTTGCTTGTGTGTGCTCCGACATGTTCTATGTCAGGATTCTTTTTCGGTGGCCATTTAGGGTAAGCACTGATGCTCCTTGGGAAAGGAGAGGCTCTTACTTGAATGGGAGTCATATAGGTGGCAATCCTCAGCATGTGCATGCTGGATGCCTAGTCCTTGTGTCTTTAGATGCCTTGTTCTGTGTGCTGGCAAGATGAATAGACTTGCTGATTAGATTGTATGCTGACAATTTACCTTTGTGAAGCTAAGCCTTAGACAAGACAGGTGGAAGGGATTGACCTTTCTATTGATGAGATCGAATAATGAAATACCTACTTGTGTACTTATGATTTTAGGAAGTGTTTGTAGTACACCCTCAGCATATGACTTTCAGCCCTACCTCTTTTGTGTTTGTCGATGACTGTTTGATACCTCTTTAGTTGCTTAGTCGAATCTGATGTTGTTAGGAAAATGATTGTTTAGATTTCTGCAAATCTTATGATGTTGTGACCCTATTGAGATTCTTGTAATCTCATCTTATTGTCTTCACCATTTTTTAGGCTTCGGTACATCTTCTGTCAGTGGTACCAGTGTGTGAGATCAAGGCTGCACGACGGGACGATATTGCATCACATTCGCATCCCCTATCTCCTTGCTGATTGCTTGCGCATATAACCACTAACATGAAGTTTAATTGGACTACTTTTTGGTTTATTGAATCCTTTTTGTTGTTGCTTATTTTCAGAATTTGTTGGCGGTTTAGTTGCTGGATTTTTAGATCCTATGGGACTTTTGTGGTGTGGTTCTCTTGATTAATTATAAAAACTTCCTCTGATATTTTTATTCACTTCGTATGTTCTCAGATTATTTGTCCATTATTATTATGCTCCAACCTTTAAAAAGCATAAGAAAGAAACTTAATAAAATTGGAACTTAGGGATGTTTACGCCTTGTGAGATTTAGATAGGTCCTAGGTTAGGTTTGTTTGGGTTTCACGGCACTAAGTATCCTAATATGTTGGGTTTGGGTCCTTATACTCGTCACTATCACACGGCCTAGTATGCCCAAAATCCTATTGGGGTAGATTACAAAGCACTCTAATGTAACCCCCACTAGAGGGAAACCGAAAGCCTGTTAGGAGTCAATTTTTCATTTTGAAATACATATAATCCCCTACTGCCAGTGTTATCCAAAATTGAGTGGAGAAAACACACAATCATTAATCCATATATATATATAAACACATAGTCTACGAAGTCATAACAAATTTAGGAACACATATATAATTCATCCATACAAAAACATTAGGTAAGCAATATTTTCCTCAGCTTGGATTTTATGTACTTACCTTGCTTTGGCCAAGCATTAATCATCAATTCGAAATTGTTCCTAAGAAACATATATATTTTATTTTTACATAGTAAAACTATAATCGATGAAATGCGTAAGAAACACTTATGAGTTTCCATCAAAGGTTGATTCAAGTGTTTAATGATATTTGTTTGGTATTTGGAAGGTTTAGGAGCTAGTGCAGGTGAAATAACCATTTTTCTCTTGAAGAAATGGATGTGTGATGACCGAAAATGGTATGGAAGGTCTTGTAATCATTTCTGGTTTTATTTTTCTTTGATTTATTTCCTTATCGGTTCAAACATATCTTAGGAGATAAAATTCCTAAAATTAAGGAAGGATAATTCCAGAATTTAATTTTGATGATTATCTTACCTTATCTAGCCTTTAATGTGAGACCTCAATCCTTCCTAGTTTAGATATCAAAGAAGTCCAGGAGCCGATGCAGCTGAAATGACTATTTTTCCCCTGAAGAAATGGATGCATGATGACCTAAAATGGTTGCCGCCATATATTTTCTATTTTAATTCTGGTATTTTATATTAATTATACTTAGTTTATCCCTTATTATCCAAGGTACTAGATAATTCTACCTTTTAAATATAATATCTCTTTTAATAGAATTATCTTTCTAATAGAACTATCCTTTTAAGCTTAAAAGTAGGGAATTATTTATTAGTTAAACCTCCTTAGACACCTATAAAAGAAGAGGCCGACCTAGCCTGATAAATCATACCCAAAACCTCCTAAATAATTCTGGAATTATTCCCTTCCTTCTCTTCTTCCTCTCAATTTCCGATTTTTGCCTACCCTAAACCCTAGCTGAAATTCCTTAACCTTCATATTAGCATAACTCTCTCATCCTTTATTAGGTTTCTGCAAATAATAGCTTGTTGGAAAGCTCTTTCTATCCTTTATCTAGGTTAGGTTGGTCATCAGAAGGTTAGTTCTTCCCTGTTGAAATTCAAGTCGTAATAAATCAGTTTTGGTGCCAGAATTGTGTGATTCTTCCTTCAATTGATTTTTGTTGCTACTACTTTTGTTTGTATGATTATTTAGCATCCATTCATGTTGTAAAATTATGAATTCATCCTTTGGATCTTCCCTATACATGAAATCGGCATGCTCTATTCCTAACCCTATGTTTGCAGAAATTTAATCAATTGACCTGTCTATTAGTTTCAGATCTTGTTTCTTTTAATCGTTTGAGTGTCTGGCACCTATTCCTTCCTTATTCACACGAAATCACAGCTTTTTCTTATGTGTATGATGAAATCGCAATTTACCCTATTAAGCCCTAAAGTATTGCCGAAATTTGTATGATGAATCAGGGTGAATAATCAGGTTGTTTATTGCTGAATTTTTTGCCATCACATCACGCATTCAGGGGGAAGATATTGCTGGATCCGGATCACGGGATTTTAGTAGGTTTATTGGTCAGGATTCCCAATGCCATCGGTTTTTAATTAAGTAATCTTGTAGCTTAGTATTGTGTGGTCTTTTCCTTGTGAATGTTCAGGAGATTCTGAACTTATTGGAAAGGAAAAAGATTGCATCTAATTTAGACCAGTGAAAGGTAGGATCTATGTCTCATCAGTTTCTTTGGTTACCCTTAATTATATGATTGATTTGTTGTTTATTTTAGTTTGGTTACCTTTGAATTGATTGCGCAATTGGCTGATTTATCTTTGGGATAATCTCAGAAATTAGAAAGGCATACATACGCTTACAAAATTTTGAGTCCTAGAAGTCCAGAAGCAAGTGCAGGAAAAAAAGACCGTTTCGCCCCTGAAGAAAAGGATGTGTGATGGCTGAAATCGGTAAGGGATGTCTAATAATTATTTCTGGTATTAATTCCCTTTAAATTGATTCTTTATTGGTTGATAATTACCTTAGGAAATAAAAATCCTAAATTTAAGGAGGGATAATTACAAAATTTAATTCTGATAATTATCTTACTTTAATTAAGCCTTTAAGGTTGGGATTTTAATTCCATAACCACCTTATATAAATAGGAAGTCAGTCACACAAAAATTTTATACAAAAAACACACAAAATTTGTAAGACCTAAAATCCCTACACCTCCCAATTTCTGTTGAAATCCGTTGGAACTTCAAACAAGCATAACTCTCTCATCATTTATCGGATTCCTAAGAATAATAACTTCTTGGAAAGCTCTCTTCATTTAATTTCCAAACATATCTAGATTTTTTTTTAGAGGTTAGTTTTTCTTTGTTAAAAGTTAAATCCAATTTCAGCGGAATTGCCAAAATCTTCTTGAACTTCAAAATAGCATAACTCTCTCATCCTTTGTCGGATTCTTGCGAGTAATAGCTTGTTGGAAAGCTCCCTTTATCCTCGTTCCAGCCACATTTGAATTTTTTTTCAAGAGGTTAGTTTTTTTTTATCGTAAGATAAGTCGAATTTCGACGGGATTAAGGTTTAAGATTGTGTTATTCTGTCTTCAATTGATTTCTATTATTGTTCCTCTTGTTCGTATGATTGTTTGGAATCTATTCATGTTATAAAATCATGAATTTATCCTTTGAATCTTTTCTATACATGAAATCAGTATGCCCTACCCTTGCCCTATTGTTGCCTATCTTGATCAATTGATGAACCTATTGCATTCCAATCTTGTTTCTTTTGATTGTATACGTTATAAACACTTAATCCCTCTTTGTTAGCATGAAATCACAACCCTTACAACTTGCTAACATGAAATCGCAAACTATCTTGTGTCCTATGCTTAGTGCCGAAATATACATAGTTAAATTGGGTGGTAATTCAGGTTCAATTTTGTTAAGTTCTTGGCTATCACATCACACATCAAAAAGGGAGGCACTTGCGGCATTTGACCACTAGTTTCTGATAGGTTTGGTGAGTGAAATTGGTAAGGAAATAGGGTATTCAATTGGTTACTGAGTATGCATGCTTAGTTTGGTTTTGTCGTTGCCTTGTGATACTATAGGTGGTTCGGAATTATTAAATAAAGGCAAAGGAATATCTTCTTATTTAGAGACAAGAGAGGTAGGATCTATACTTCATCGGTTTCTCCAGAGATTCTTGTTGTTTATTTGTTGTTTTCGATGTATGCCCTTGTTATTGTTATATGTGAATTGATTGTAGGATATGTGCAAGAATTGCGGATTGAGATATGAATCTTATAGGCTATACCGAACCCTTGAGTTAGGTTTTGAGTGTCTGAATTTCATATGATATGTGAATTGAATAAGCTAATTGTGTTCTGACGTGATTGAGGATACCCTGTTATGGTAATGTGTTTGTGCTTGCTTCTGTGTGTTTATACATGTCTGTGTGTCAGGATCTTGTTCCGATGGCCATTCGGGGTAAGCGCTGATGGTCCTTAGGAGAGGGGCGGCTTTTACTGGCATGGGAGCTGTATGGGTGGCAAACCCCAGCATGCGCGCGCTGGATATCTAGTCCTTGTGTGGCAGGATGCCCTTATTCTTGTTTGGTTTGGGATACCCTTTTCATTGTGTGGCTTGGGATATCTTGTCCTTGTGTGGTAGGATGAATAGGCTTACTGATTAGCTTGTGTGCTAACCTTTTACCCTTTGTGCAGTAAGCCTTGGACAACACAGATGGAAAGAGACGACCTTTCTTTTTCCTATTGCCGAGAGCAATCTGATTAGTTTTACCTGCCTGTGTGCTTCTGATTTTCGGAAGTGTTTACAGTCCACCATCAGCCTTAGTTTCAGCTCTATCTCTTTGATTTATTTTTGAATTGCGTGATACCCATAGATGTGTAGGAATGATCTAATGTTGTTCGGAAGATTTATGTTTAAGATTTCTATAGATCTTATGATGTTGTGACTCTACTGAGAATCTCGTAATCTCATCCTTTCTTATTCACCATTTTTCAAGCTTAGGTACATCCACTGTTCGTGGTACCAGTGTGTAAGATCAAGACTGTACGGCGGGGCGATATCGCATCACATTACCATACATGTTCCTTGTTTGCTTGCGCATATAACATGAATTATGATTGGACTATTTTTTTGGTTTTCAAGGTTTCTCCTTTACTTGTTTCCATTTTATTTTGGTAACTAACTTACTGGATGTTTAGATCCCTATGGGACTTGTGAGTTGTGGATTCATTGATTTTATTTAAAAACTTCCGCTGATATTTTATTCAGTCCTTATGATACCCGAATACATGTCCAATATCATGCTCTAATAACTGAAGAACATAACAAATGTACATGCTAAAAATCGAGAATTTGATAAGTAAGCCTTGTGGAATTCATATACGCTCTGGTTCTTGGGCTTGTCTGAGTTTCATGGCGGTAATGGCCCTAATCGGATCAATTAATAGTAGGTTAGGATTTGGGGTCGTTACAGGTTTGGTAACGGAGCATGGTTTAAGGAATATAATTGGTTATATGCTAACTTGTTTGTTGATTTTGTATTTGTTGGTAAGAAATGTGCACACACTCACTCACTTAGGGGTTAATACCGAAAGTAAACTAATGCTAAAAAAGGATTGATTTGTAAGATTTAGATAATGTGAATGATAATCTGATTTGCTGTGTGTTTATGAATGTTCTTATGCCTGGTATACCCTGATGTGTTCTGATAAATCTTAATGTATTTCTTGTCATTGTTGAATGTGTGTTTTGCAATAATGCTGAGTGTCCCTATGTGACTTCTTATCTTTTTCTTTTGAGTTTGTTGAAATGATTTCCAAGAATGGTTTGTATGATAATATTGTTGCCGAATGCTTATGGGAGCGTTGGTGTAATTGCCGAGTGTGCATTGCATGTGTATATATGATTTTCGAAACTTGTGAGTATTTGTGTGCAAGTGTATTTTGTTTTCCAGCATATGCATATCGTTCGGTGCATGCCTCTCTACCAGGTACCACTTATTTTCCTAGTATCATTTTTAGTTATGTGTTAAGTAACAATAGTATGTTGGTATAGTATGGCAAGGTTGAACGCTACAAGGGATCGACGGGGTAGGTATGAGGTTCAGGCCGAACAACAACCTGTTGAGCAAGAGGAGCCGAATGCACAAACTGAGCCTAAAAACCAACCTGAGGCACCAGCCATCGATCAATTGATGGCCCAAATCCTAAACGTATTGCAAGGAATTGCTGCAAATCAGCAGCGTATGGAGGTGCAATTTCAGAATGCTCCTGCACCCACACCCACGGAAGAACCTATTCCTCCACTTGAACCTGTACAGCTGGCGCATCCTAAAGAAGCCAAGAGATTTCCCGTCGTGATTACAAAATTGTTGAAGGAAGCTCGACAATTGGGATGTAAAGATTTCAATGGTTCAGCTGGAGCCGCTGCCGCTCGTGAATGGATCGACAACTTATGACGAGTGTCCTTATTCTTACGTATCTCGGATGATGACAAGGTTGCCATTGCCACTTCCAACTTGAGGGAGAAGCACTCGCATGGTGGACAGCTGTGAGCTTGCGATTTGGCGATCGTCTGCCTACATGGGAGGAATTTCGATATGAATTCGACGAAAGATTCTATACGAGATTCCATAAAAACGAGTAGCGATAAGTTTTCTACAAGTTTGAACAGGGCACCCGTTCGGTGCTGGAAAATGAAAAGGCATTAAAGGAATTGTCCCGATTTTCACCTGAAGAGGATTGCTCACTGTAACAGCTTGCGAGACAATTTCAGGATGGGCTGAGTACCGAACTCAAAACTGTCATTAGTACGACACCGGTACAGAATTTGCAAGAACTAATTGTTGCCATGACGGCAGCCGAAAAGATCGTGCAAACCAAGAAGCTATCCGCATCCACTAGTGGCGGATCCTTCAGGCGAGATTCGAAATTTAATCGACATACGGGACCCTATCCTTTAAGGTCCTATCCTCAAAAAATTAATGGCAATGGAAGTAACAACAAGAAGAACTTTTATAGTTCAAACCCCAATGGATCTACGTGGAATTTTCAGCAACGTCGATGTTACAATTGTGGCAAAATGGGACACATTCAGTGGGAATTCCAGAAGCTGAGATGTATCACTGCTGCACGTAGTGCGGGCCGAGGTGGGTAAGCTAACCCTACCAAACCGCCAACACGCGCACCAGGAGGACCGCCCAACGGATCCGCAAGAGAGACGCAACCAAGACCAACAAGGCTATTCAATTTAACTGATGCCGAGGCTAGTCCTGATGTGGTGATAGGTACTATTTCAGTTTTTTTTCAAAATGCTAAAGTATTACTTGATCCCGGAGCAAATAGGTCATTTGTAAGTCCAAGGATAGCACTTAACACGGATCGGCCTCTATCTTCCTTGACTCCTCCTATTGTGGTTTTGACTCCTTTGGGAGAGCAACTAATTTGTAATCTAGTCTACATCGGTTGTACTGTACATATGAGTCCGAATGTACTTGAAGTGGATCTAATTCCATTGGACATCCGAGAGTTGGATGTAATCTTAGGCATGGATTGTCTGGCGAAATATCAAGCCCGTATGAAGTGTTTCACCAAACATGTGTGGTTCACTTTTCCTGATCGTGCCAAATACCGCTTTGAAGGTGATAGGCGAGTTGTTCCAACTTGCATGATTTCTTGGCAGGATGCGAAGCAATTGGTTAACCAAGGATGTACAGTTACCTCACGCACATACATGATATTTCTAAATGGTCCTCGGATCTGGATTCTGTTCTAGTGGTTCGCAAATTTCCATAAGTATTTCTAGAAGACATAGCCGGTTTACTTCCAGCAAGGGAAGTGGAATTCGGCATTGAGTTAGTGCCTAGTATCAATCCAATTTCCATTCCATTTCGTATGGCTTTTGCGGAAATGAAGGAACTAAAAACACAATTGGAAGATTTACTAGATCGCGGTTTCATCCGACCTAGTGTGTCACCTTGGGGAGCACCGGTCTTGTTCGTAAAGAGGAAATATGGCTCATTACGATTATGCATCGACTATCGGCAGTTGAATCGTGTGACCGTGAAGAACAAGTACCCTTTGCCATGCATCAATGACTTGTTTAACCAACTCCAGGGTGCAGCCGTGTTCTCCAAGATCGACCTCAAATCTGGATACCATCAATTGCAAGTTTGTGATGCTGATATTCCGAAGACCGCGTTCAGATCGCGATACAGCCACTATGAAGTTTTGGTTATGCCATTCAATTTGACCAATGCACCAGCTGTGTTCATGGACCTGATGAATCGTGTGTTCCATGAGTTCTTGGATAAATTTGTGACAGTCTTTATTGATGACATTCTGATTTATTCAAAATCGGAAGAGGAACATGCTAAGCAGTTGTGGATTGTGCTGAATGTTTTGAAGGATCGACATTTTTTTGCAAAGTACTCCAAATGCGAATTCTGGTTACGCGAAGTTGGTTTCTGTGAGACCCCGTATTTTGAATCCTAGAAGTCCAGAAGCCAGTGCAGGTGAAACGATGATTTTTTCCCTGAAAGGAAATGATGTGTGATAGCCGAAATTGGTAAGAGTGGTATGGTAGTTAATTCTGGTATAAATTCTCTTTAATCTAAGCCCTTATAGATAGATAATTACTTTACAGATTAAAATCCTTAAGCACAGGGGAAGATAATTAAAGAATTTAATTATCTGATAATTATCTTATTTTTATTAAAATCTTAAAAGTAGTAATCATAATTCTATACCCATTCATTATAAATAGGAATCCCATCTCACAAAAATCATTCAGAAAAAACATACAAAATTCGTATAAGCCTAAAACCCTACACCTCCTTATAGCCGTCAAAATTCGTTGAAACTTTAAACTAGCATAACTCTCTTCTCGTTCATTGGATCCCTGAAACTAATAGCTTTCTGGAAATCTATTTTCATCTTCTTTCCAACCATCTTTGGTTTTTTGTCAGGAGGTTAGTATTTCTTTCTCTAGAGATAAGATTTGTGTTTAAGATTTCTGCAGATCTTATGATGCTGTGAGCCTACTGAGATTCTTGTAATCTCATACCATTGTTTTTACCATATTTCAGGCATAGGTACATCCACTGTCCGTGATACCAGTGTGTGAGATCAAGGTTGCATGGCGGGGCAATATCACATCACATTTACATACTTGTTTACTTGCGCATATAACATGAATGATTGGGCTACTTTCTGGTTTATTTTAAGGACCCTCCTTTTTCTTACTATTTCCGAAATATGTTGGAAGATTTCTTGCTGGTTAATTGGGACTTGTGTGTTATGAACCCAATGATTAAATTTATAGACTTTCGCTGATAATTTATTCACTCCGAATGTTACCAGAATATGTGTCCAATATCATGCTCCAATTGTTGTTAAACTTTAAAACAAACATGCTAAAAGTCGGAAGTTAATGGTAAACCTGGTGAGATTCAGATAGGTCCTAGGTGTCATTTAGGCTAATTGTAATAGTTAGGAATTGGGGTCGTCACAGTTTCCTTGGCCATATTCGCCCAAGGTGTGTTAGTTAATCCAAAGAAGATTGAAGTTGTAGTTGCTTGAGAAACCTCGCAAATTTTTTTCGAAGTTCATTGTTTCTCTGGCTTAGTAGGATACTACTGTCGATTTGTGAAGAATTTTTCATCGCTTGCCGCACCATGCAAGGGTGAGCCATTCGTGTGGAGTGAGAAATGTCAGTGAAGTTTTGACGAACTGAAAAACCGGTTAGTTTCCGCAACTATCCTTACCTTACCTATTTGTGGAAAGGAGTATGTGGTTTACGGAAATGCGTCAAAATCCATACTTGGATGCGTATTGATGCAAAACGGGAAAGTCGTTGCTTATGCTTCCCGACAGTTACGACCGCACGAAAGCAACTACCCTATGCATGATTTGAAGCTTGCAGCCGTGGTGTTTGTGTTAAAAATATGGCGACATTACCTATATGGCGAGATGTGGCGTTTCTTCACCGACCACAAAAGCCTGAACTACCTGCTCACACAAAAAGAATGGAATATGAGACAACGAAGACTGGTGGAGCTGATTAAAAATTACGATTTTGTGAGACCCCGAATTTTGAGTCCTATAAGTCCAGAAGCCAGTGCAGATGAAAAGACCATTTTTCCCTTGAAGAAAAGGATATGTGATGGCCGAAATTGGTAAGGAATGTTTGGTAGTTATTTCTGGTATTAATTCCCTTTAATTTGGTTCTTAATTTGTTGATAATCACCTTAGGAATTAAAATCACTAAAATTAAAAAAGAATAATTACAGAATTTAAATCTGGTAGTTATCTTACTTTAATAAAGCCTTTAAAGTAGTAATCTTAATTCCATACTCATCCATTATAAATAAGAAGCCAACCCCACAAAAATCATTCATAGAAAGCACACAAAACTCGTATAGCCTAAACCCCTTACACCTTCCTATATCTGCCAAAATTTGCTGAAACTTTAAACCAGCATAACTCTCTTATCGTTTGTCGGATTCCTGAAAATAATAGCTTGTTGGAAAGCTCTCTTCATTCTGTTTCGAACCATATCTGGTTTTTCATCAGGAGGTTAGTATCTATTTCTCGTAAGATAAGTCGAAACTCGGCAGAACTGCCAAAATTTTCCTTAACTTCAATGTAGCATAATTCTTTCATCATTTGTTGGATTCCTGAAAATAATAGCTTGTTGGAAAGCTCTCTTCATACTATTTCCAAACATATTTTTTTTGTTGTTTTTACATTCATATTTATTTGTCAATAGATAAGTTGAAAATCGACTGCGGAATTAGATTTTCGGCGGAACTGCCAAAATCTTCTTGAACTTCAATGTAGCATAACTCTTTCATCGTTTGTCGGATTCCTGCAAATAATAGCTTGTTGGAAAGCTCTCTTTCCAACCACATTTATTTTGTTGTTTGGACGTTCATATTTCTTTGTCAAAAGATAAGTTGAAAATCGACGGCGGAATTAGGTTTTAAGATTTGTATAATTCTGCCTTTGATTGATCTCTGATGTTGTTACCTTTATTCTTATGATTTTTTAATATCCATTCATAGTGAATAATCATAAATTCATCTTTTGATTCTTTTCTATACATGAAATCAGTATGCCCTACCTTTGCCCTACTGCCCTATTGTGTCTATCTTGATCAATTGATTTACCTATTGGGTTCTGATCTTGTTTCTTTTGATTATACATGTTATAAACCCTTAATACTTCCTTGTTAACATGAGATCGCAACTCCTATAACTTGTTAACATGAAATCGTAACTTGCCCTATTGCTCTATTCTTAGTGCCGAAAATTATATGATAATTAGGGATGGTAATTCAGGTTGATTCTTGTTAAGTTCTTGGCTATCAAATCACACATCCAAGGGGGAGGTACCTACGGCATCTGATCACTGGTTTCTGATAGGTTTGGTGAGTGGAATTGGTAAGGAAATAGGATATTTAATTGGATATTGGATATGCATACTTAGTTTGGTTTTGGCTTTGCCTTATGATGCTATAGGTAGTGCAGAATTACTGAATAAAAACAAGGATATAGCTTCTTGTTCAGAGACAAGAGAGCTAGTATCTATGTCTCATCGGTTTCTCCAGAGACCTCGTTGTTTGCTTAATTGATTTTGGTACCTATGATTGTGAAACTGTATATGCATTCATATTAAATAATGGATGCTTGAGTTATGGATTAAATTGAGGAATTTCTAGGCTATACAGAATCCCTTCAGGTAGGTTAGGAGTCCCTAGCTTACATGTGTGATGTGTATTGAACATGCTGAATGTGATCTGACAGAATTTAGAATACCCTGTTGTGGTTTAGTGCTTTGTGCTTGCTTGTGTATGCTTATACGTGTTTGTGTGTCAGGATCCTTTTCCGGTGGCCATTCGGGGTAAGCGTTGATGCTCCAAGTGAGAGGGGAGGTTCTTACTGGTATGAGAGTCGTATGGGTGGCAAATCCCAGCAAGAGCTCGCTGGATGTCTGGTCCTTGTGTGGCCAGAAGCCTTGTCCTTTTATGGCAGGAACCCTTTATCCTTGTTTGGTTTGGGAAGCCCTTATCCTTGTGTGGTTTGGGATGCCCTTATCCTTGTGTGGTTTGGGATGCTCTTGTCCTTGTGTGGTTTGGGATGTTTTGTCCTTGTGTGGCAAGATGAATAGGGTTGTTAATTAGCTTGTGTGTTAACCAATTACCATTCATGCAGTAAGCCTTGGACAACACAGGTGGAAGGGGATGACCTTTTCTTCTTCATCGCCGAGAAAAATCTGATGAGTTCTGCCTACCTGTGTACTTCTGATACTTTTCAGAAGTGTTTGTAGTCCCCCCTCAGCCTTAGATTCAACCCTACCCTTTTTTATTGAATCTTTGAATTGCATGAATCCCTTTAGTTCCGTAGGAATGATCAGATGTTCGGGAGATTTGTGTTTATGGTTTTTGTAGATCTTATGATGTTGTGACCCCTACTGAGATTCTTGTAATCTCATTCTGTTGTTTTCACCATTTCTTTCAGGCTTAGGTACATTCACTACTAGTGGTACCAGTGTGTGAGATCAAGGCTGTACGGCGTGGCGATATCGCATCACTTTTGCGTACCTGTTCCTTGATTACTTGCGCATATAACTTGAATAAAAAATTGAACTACTTTCTAGTTTATTTTAAGATTCCTCCTTTGCTTGTTATTTTCGACTATATTGAAGGAATTCTTGCTGGTTATTTGGATCTAACGGGACTTGTGTGTTATGAATCCAGTGATTTAATTTAAAGACTTTCGGTGATGTTTTTACTTACTACGGTAATGACCTTAATCGGAGCAAATATTAATAGGTAGGAATTGGGGTCGTTAAAGATTTGATCATTAAATATCATCCTGGAAAGGGAAAATGTTGTTGCTGATGCCTTTAGCCAAAAGTGTCATCCTCCTTCCCTATCGGTTTTGGCTTATATACGCACCCATTACATGCCTATGTTGCTGGATTTGCAAGGTAATCGTGTGCATCTTGGCACTGATTTTTCTGGATTGTTATTGGCATGAATCGAAGTCACACCTATCTTAATTGAGGAAATCTGGAATCAGCAATTAGAGGATCCGAAACTGATTGAAATTCGGAAGCAACTTTATGATGGTGTTGATGCCATAGTTCGTGACTTCAGAATACGAGATGACGAAGTGCTTATGTTCAGAAACCGGGTATGTATTCCACAAGATGTTGATATTCGTAACCTTATTCTATCGGAGGCATATAGTTCGAAGTTCGTTATACATCCTAAAAGCACTAAGATGTACCGAGATTTAAAGGAGAAGTATTGGTGGCCAAACATGAAACGCCATATTGGTAAGTTTGTTGCCCGATCCCTTATATGTCAACAAGTAAAGATCGAACATCAATGACCCGCTGGTCTACTTCAGTCACTCCCGATTCCAGAATGGAAATGGGAGCATATCACAATGGATTCTCTGACCGGCTTCCCTAGATGCCAGTGAGGATACGATACCATTTGGGTGATTGTGGATCGATTGACGAAATCTGCATACTTCCTTTCTATACGTGTGATGGATACACCTGAGAAATTGGTTGTTCGTTACATGGACGAGATTGTTCGATTGCATGGAGTGCCAGTTTCCATTGTTTCAGATCATGACCCCCGTTTCACCTCACGATTTTGGAAGAAATTCCAGAATGCACTGGGTTCGAGATTGAATTTCAGTACAACATTTCATCCCCAGACCGATGGCCAATCAGAAAGGACGATTCAGACACTTGAAGACATGTTACGTGTGAGTGTGTTGGACCAGAAAATCAGTTGGGATCGATGCCTGTCATTGGCAGAATTTACTTACAACAATAGTTCTCATGTAAGCATCGGTATGGCACCTTACAAAGCATTATATGGGAGACGTTGCAAAACTCCCATGTTCTGGAATAAAGTAGGTCAGAGATGCCTAAACAATCCAGAATTGATTGATCAAGCAACAGAGCAGTTGAACATGATTCGACAACGAATAAAAACAGCCCAAAATCGGCAGAAAAAAAAAACTATGTCCATAATCGACAAAGGGAACTAGAATTTGCGGTAGGTGACAAAGTGTTTTTGAAGGTCTCCCCATGGAAAGGAGTTCTTCATTTTCAGCAGCAAGGTAAGCTAACACCTCGTTACATTGGTCCGTATGACATCGTCGAGAGGATCGGCCCTGTTGCATACCGACTTGCCTTACCTCCAAATATAGAAAGAATTCACAACGTGTTTCACGTTTCAATGTTGAGAAAGTATGTGCAAGACCCTGCTCACATGCTTGAAGAACCCCCAGTTGTAATCGCTGAAGACCTATCCTATCCCGTATAGCCAGTTTCCATACTAGATTGGTCAGTTCTGTAGCTTTGCAGTCGAAACGTGCCTATGCTATGAGTTGTTTGGTGTAATGGCCAAATTGAGGAACAGTCTTGGGAGACTGAGGAATCTATGCGTGCAAAATTTCCTTATCTGTTTGCTTAGGTACTTGTGCTAAAATTTCGAGGATGAAATTCTTATAAGGAGGGGAAGTTGTGAAACCCTGAATTTTAAGTCCTATAAGTCCAGAAGCCAGTGCAGGTGAAAAATACCGTTTTTCTCCTGAAGAAAAGGATGTGTGATGGCCGAAATTGGTAAGGGATGTCTAGTAATTATTTTTGCTATTAATTCTCTTTAAATTGATTCTTTATTAGTTGATAATTATCTTAGGAAATTAAAACTCTAAGTTTAAGGGGGGATAATTATAGAATTTAATTCTGATAATTATCTTACTTTAATTAAGCCTTTAAGGTACTGATTTTAATCACATAACCACCTTATATAAATAGGAAGTCAGCCACACAAAAATTTTATACAGAAAACACATAAAATTCGTAAGACCTAAAAACCCTACACCTCTCAATTTCCACTAACATCCGCTGGAACTTCAAACAAGTATAACTCTCTCATCATTTATCAAATTCCTGCGAATAATAGCTTGTTGGAAAGCTCTATTCATCTCCTTTTCAACCATCTTTGGTTTTTCATCTTTAGGTTAGTTGTTTTCTTTGTAAAAAGTTAAATCAAATTTCGGCGGAATTGCCAAAATCTGCATGAACTTCAAAATAGCATAACTCTCTCATCCTTTGTCAGATTCTTGAGAATAATAGCTTGTTGGAAAGTTCTCTTCATCCTCTTTGCATAAATCTTTGGTTTTTTTGCCAGGGTTTAAGTTTTTCTTTGTCATAAGATAAGTCAAATTCGACAGGATTATGGTTCAAGATTGTGTGATTCTGTCTTCAATTGATTTCTGTTGTTGTTCCTCTTGTTCGTATGATGTTTTGCATCTATTCATGTTATAAAATCATGAATCTATGCTTTGAATCTTTTCTATACATGAAATCAGTATGCCCTACTCTTGCCTATTGTTGCCTATCTTGATTACTTGATGAACCAATTGGATTTCAATCTTGTTTCTTTTGGTTATATAATTTATAAACACTTAATCAATCTTTGTTAGCATGAAATTGCAACCTTTACACCTTGCTAACATGACATCGCAAACTATCTTGTGTCCTATGCTTAGTGCCAAAATATACACAGTTAAATTGGGTGGTAATTCAGGTTGAATTTTGTTACGTTCTTGGCTATCACATAACATAACAAAAGGGGAGGCACCTGCCATATCTTACCATTAGTTTTTGATAGGTTTGGCGAATGGAATTTGTAAGGAAATAGGATATTCAATTGGTTAATGAGTATGCATGCTTAGTTTGGTTTTGTCTTTGCATTGTGATACTGTAGGTGGTTTGGAATTATTAAATAAAGGCAAAGGAATAGCTTCTTGTTCAGAGACAAGAGAGGTAGGATCTATGCCTCATCGGTTTCTCCAAAAATCCCTATTGTTTGATTGTTATTTTCGATGCATGCCATTGTTATTATTGCAAGCGAATTGATTGTAGGATATGTGCAAGAATTGCGGATTGAGATATGAATCCTATAGGTTATACCGAACCCCTGAGTTAGGTTTTGAGTGCCCGAATTGCATATGATATGTGATTTGAATAAGTTAATTGTGTTCTGACATGATTGAGGATACCCTGTTATGGTACTATGTTTGTGCTTGCCTGTGTGTGCTTTTACGTATTTGTGTGTCAGGATCCTGTTCCGATGGCCATTCGGGGTAAGTGTTGATGCTTCTTGGGAGAGGGGAGGCTCTTGCTGGTTTGGGAGTTGTATGGTTGGCAAACCCCAGTATGCGCGCTGGATGTCTAGTCGTTGTGTGGCTAGAAGTCTTGTCCTTGTACGGCAGGATGCCCTTATCCTTGTGTGGTTTGGGATACCCTTGTCCTTGTCTGGCTTGGGATGTCTTGTCCTTGTGTGGCAGGATGAATAGGCTTACTGATTAGCTTGTGTGCTAACCTTTTACCCTTTGTGCAGTAAGCCTTGGACAACACAGGTGGAAAGGGACGACCTTTCTTTTTCCTATTGCCGAGAGCAATCTGATGAGTTTTACCTGCCTGTGTACTTCTGATTTTCGGAAGTTTTTACAGTCCACCCTCAGCCTTAGTTTCGGCGCTCTCCCTTTGATTGATTTTTGAATTGCGTTATACCCATAGATGTGAAGGAATGATCTAATGTTGTTCGGGAGATTTGTGTTTAAGATTTCTGTAGATCTTATGATGTTGTGACCCTATTGAGATTCTTGTAATCTCATCCTATTGTATTCACCATTTTTTAGGCTTAGGTACATCCACTGTCCGTGGTACCAGTGTGTGAGATCAAGGCTTCATGGCGGGGTGATATCGCATCACATTTGCATAACTGTTCCTTGATTGCTTGCGCATATAACATGAATTATTATTGGACTACTTTTTGATTTATTTTCAAGATTTCTTCTTTACTTGTTGTGTCCGATTTATGTTGGGGGTTAACTTGCTGGATATTTGGATCCTTATAGGACTTGTGAGTTGTGGATTCATTGATTTTAATTAAAGACTTCCGCTGATATTTTATTCACTCTGTATGATACCAGAATACATGTCCTATATCATGCTCCAATAACTAATGAACATAACGAATGTACATGCTAAAAATCGAGAATTTGGTAAGTAAGCCTTGTGGAATTCAGATACGTCCTGGTTCTTGGGTTTGTCTGAGTTTCACGGCAGTAACGGCCCTAATCGGAGCAATTAATAATAGGTTAGGATTTGGGGTAGTTACAGTGTGTTTGTTTCTCTAAGGAGAGGGTCCTCATAGGATATACCGTTTGCTTTGTGTTTTACAATTCGTTCATTATGCTTCATTATTTATGAAATTCCTTGAGTGCACGATTAGAATGTATGGACGATATTTGTGTTTAAATCAACTTTTTTATAATTGTGTTTTCCTATACCTCTATTCCATTGGATATGCTTATAACACTGTAACTCCCACTAAGATCTTTGATCTCACACCCTCTTGTTGATCTTTTCAGAGCTAGTTCGTCAGCTTGTAGCAGATCATCTTGAGGTTGAGTGGACCCATTTATCGGGAACGGATCCTCACACAACGATAGTTACCTTTCTTTAGGCCAATAACTATCCACATAAATAACATAATCTTTTTATAAATCAAACAATTTTTTTATGGTTTATAGAGAAAACCTCACTTTGGTGAGATGCTGTTTCAGATAATTAAACTACTTGATATTTCCAGTTGTGGATCTTAAGAGTGTTGGACTTGTATAATAATTTAGATTTGGTAAAGAAAAACATATGTTATCAAGAGAAAATCCAGTTATTTTATTTTCTTTTTTTTTAAATATGCATCATTGTATCACAAGCTTCCAATGAAAATTGTGAGACCCTGATCCTTCATAGTATAGATGTCTAGGATGTCCAAGAAGTCCAGGAGTCGATGCAACTGAAATAGTCATTTTGTCCCTAAAGAAATGAATACATGATGCCTATTCCTAATCCTAAGTTTGCCGAAATTTGATTAATTGATTTGTCTATTGGTTTCAGATCTTGTTCCTTTTAATCGTTTGAGTAGTTGGCACCTATTCATTACTTAATTTATTGAAGCCCCAACTCCTAACCTCTATAATGTTGAAATCGCATATACCCTATTAAGCCCTAAGTGTTGCCGAAATTTGCATGGTAACTTAGGGTGAGTAATTAAGTTGTTTCTTGCTGAGTTTCTGGCCACTATATCACACATTCAGGGGGAAGATATTGCTACTTCCGGGTTGCTAGATTTCAGTAGGTTAATTGATAAGGATTCCCAAAGCCTTTGATTTTTAATTAAGTATATTATGGTATAGTATTGTGTGGTCTTTGCCTTGTGATGGTTTAGGAAATTCTGATCTCATTGAAAAGGCAAAGAATTGCATCTGATTCAAACACGAGAGAGAGGTAGGATCTATGCCTCATCGTTTCATTTGGTTACTCTTTGATTGTATCCCTGTTTACTTGATGATTTTGGTTTGATAGGCTTTAACTTGAATACGCAATTAGAGGATATAATCATATGGAATTTTGGAAATCGTTAAGGATATGAATTACCTATATTCGGTTATAACATGTGTGTTGATTTGTGATTTGTTTTGTTTGTGGATCCTTGCAGTGATTTGTGCATGCGTATACCTTGTGTGTATGTGTGTATATTCTATTGATTGTGTTTAAAGGATCCATTTTGTCACTGGCCATGCGAGGTAAGTGTTGTTGTTCCTAGGGAGAGGAGAGATGCTTGCCAAACCAGGAGGTTTATGGGTGGTTATTATCAGCAAAAGCTCATTCGATGCTTTGTAGGCTGGTTCAAGTTTTGATGTCAGGATGTCTTGTAGGCCAGTTCAAATCTGGACGTCAAGATGCTCTATAGGCCAGTTTGAGTCTAGACGTTAGAATACCCTGTTTCTATGTGTAATGACCCCAAATCCTAACCTATTATTAATTGCTCCGATTAGGGCCATTACCGTCGTGAAACCCAGACAAGCTCAAAAACCAGGACGTATCTGAATTCCACAAAGCTTACTTATCAAATTCTCGATTTTTAGCATGTACATTCATTATGTTAATTAATTATTGGAGCATGATATTGGATATGTATTCTGGTATCATATAGAGTGAATAAAATATCAGCGGAAGTCTTTAAATAAAATCAATGAATCTACAATTCACATGTCCCATAAGGATCCAAACATCCAGTAAGTTGATTCCCAAAATATAACGGAAACAAGGAGGAACCTTGAAAACCAGAAAAATAGTCCAATCCTAATTCATGTTATATACACAAGCAATCAAGGAACAAGTATGCTAATATGATGCGATATCGCCCCTCTGTGCAGCCTTAATGTTAATCAGCTCCACCCATCTTCATTGTCTCATATTCAATTATTTTTGCGTGAGGAGGTATTTCAGGCTTTTTTGGTAGATGAAGATTCGGTATGTCTCGCCATAAAAGTATTATCGCCATATTTTCAATGCAAACACCACGGCTGCAAGCTCCAAATCATGTGTAGGATAGTTGCTTTCGTGCAGTCATAACTGTCGGGAAGCATAACCAATGACTTTTCCATCATGCATCAATACGCATCCAAGTCCGGATTTCGACGCATCACTGTAAACCACATACTCCTTTCCGTAAATAGGTAAGGTAAGGATAGGTGCGGAAACTAATCGGTTTTTTAGTTCTTCAAAACTTCACTGGAATTTCTCATTCCACAAGAACGGCTCACCCTTGCGCGTTAGTTTTGTCAATGGTCCGGCAAGCGAAGAAAAATTCTCCGCAAAGCGACAATAGTATCCTTCTAAGCCAAGAAAATTACGAACTTCGAACACAATTCGCGGGGGTTCACAAGCAACTACGGCTTTGATCTTTTTCAGATTAACTAACACACCTGGGGTGGAAACAACATGGCCAAAGAAACCAACTTCATATAACAAGAATTCGCATTTGGAGTACTTTGCAAACAACCGCCGATCCTTCAAAACATTCAGCACAATCTGAAAATGCTTAGCATGTTCCTCTTCCGATTTTGAATAAATCAGAATGTCGTCGATGAAGATTGTCACAAATTTATCTAGGAACTCATGGAACACAGGATTCAACTACTGATAGTCGATGCATAATCGCAGCGATCTATCTTTCTTTTTTACGAACAAGACAGGTGCTCCCCAAGGTGACACACTAGGTTGGATGAAACCACGATCCAGCAAATCTTCCAATTGTGTTTTTAGTTTCTTCATTCCCACAGGAACCATATGATACGAAGAAATGGAAATCTGATTCGTACCAGGCACTAACTGAATGCCGAATTCCACTTCCCCTACTAGTGGTAAACTGGCTATGTTTTCTGCAAATACTTATGGAAATTCGTGAACCACTGGAATAGAATCCAGATCTGAGGATTCTTTAGAAATATCATGTACGTGCGCGAGGTACGCTATACATCCTTTGTTGATCAATCATTTTGCATCAAGCCAAGAAATCATGAAAGTTGGAACAATTCACCTATCACCTTCAAAATAGTACTCGGCACCATCAGGAAAAATGAACCACACATGTTTGGTGAAACACTCCATACGGGCATGATATTTCGCCAGATTGTCCCTGCCTAAGATTACATCCAGCTCTCGGATGTCCAATGGAATTAGATCCACTTCAAGTACATTTGGACTTGTATGTACAACATAGTCGATGTAGACTAGATCACAAATTAGTTGTTCTCCCAAAGGAGTCAGAACCGCAATAGGAGGAGTCAAAGGAGATAGAGGCCGATCCGTGCTAAGTCCTATCCTTGGACTTACAAATGATCTATTTGCTCCAGGATCTAATAATACTTTAGCATTTTGAGAAAAGAATGAAATAGTATCTGTCACTACATCAGGACTAGCCTCGGCATCAGTTAGGGTGAATAGCCTTGTTGGTCTTGGTTGCGCCTCACTTGTGGATCCGTTGGGTTGTTCTTCTGGTGCACGCGTTGGCGGTTTGGTGGGGTTCGCATACCCACCTCGGCTCGCACTAGGTGCGCCTATGATACTTCTCGGCTTCTGGCATTCCCGCTGAATGTGCCCCATTTCGCCACAATTGTAACATCCACGTTGCTGAGAATTCCACATAGACCCATTGAAATTCGAACCAGAAAAGTTCTTCTTTTTGTTACCTCTATTGCTATTAATTTTCTGAGGATAGGACCTTAAAGGATAGGGTCCCGTACGCCGATTAAATTTTGAATCTTGCCTGAAGGATCCGCCATTAGTGGCTGTGGATAGCTTCTTGGTTTGCACAATCTTTTCGGTTTCTGTGACGACCCCAATTCCTAACTATTACTATTTGCTCCGATTAAGATCATCACCGCCATGAAACCCAATAAGCCTAAATGACACCTAAAACCTATCTGAATCTCACCAGGCTTATCATTAACTTCCGAATTTTAGCATGTTTATTTTAATGTTTAACAAAAATTAGAGCATGATATTGGACACACATTATGGTAACATACGGAGTAAATAAAACATTAGCGGAAGTCTTTAGATTAAATCCCATAGGGATCCAAACAATCAGAAATAAATCCTCCAACATATTTCGGAAATAGCAAGCAAATGAGGGATCTGAAAATAAACCAGAAAGTAGCTCAATCATTAATGTTATATGCACAAGTAAACAAGGATCAAGTATGCAAATTTGATACAATATCACCCCGCCGTGCAGTCTTGATCTCACACACTAGTACCACGGACAATGGATATACCTAAGCCTGGAAAATGATAAAATCAACGGTATGAGATTACAAGAATCTCAGTAGGTTCATAGTATCATAAGATCTGCAGAAACCATAAACACAAATCTCCCAATTCACATTAGATCATTCTGAAACAACTAAAGGGGATCACACAATTCAAGAATCAATCAGAAAGAGGTTAGGGTCGAATCTATGGTTGAGAGAGGACTACAAACACTTTCGAAAGATCAGAAGTACACAGGCAGGTAGAACTCATCAGATTACTCTCGGCAATGAAGAAGAAAGGCTATCCCCTTCCACCTATGTTGTCAAAGACTTACTGCACAAAGCGTAGATGGTTAACACACAAACTAATCAGTAAGTCTATTCATCTTGCCTCGCAAGGACAAGTCGTCTTGCCACACATGGACAATTCTTCCCTAGCCACACACGGACTAAAGCATCCCAAACCTCGCAAGGATAAGGGCTTCCTGCCTCGCAAGGACAGGGTTCCGGCTTCACAATGACAGATATCCAGCGCGTGCATGCTAGGGTTTGCCGCCCATACAACTCCTATACCAGTAAGAACCTCTCCTCTCCCTAGGAGCATCAGCACTTACCCCGAATGGCCACCGGAAAAGGATCCTGACACACAAACACGTACAAGAACACACAGGCAAGTACACAACATAATACCAAAATATGGTATCCTCAATCATGTCAGAACACAATCAGCATATTCAATTCACATAACATATGCAACCCAGGCACTCAATACCTAACTCAGGGGTTTGATATAGCCTATGAGATCCATATCTCATTCCAAATTTCATACTCTCACCCTATAATCCAATGGCAAGCAATACAACAAGGGCAGGTAAAAAAAACATCAAGATAATAACAGGGGTCTCTAGAGAAACCGATGAGGCGTAGATCCTACCTCTCTTGTCTCTAAACAAGAAGCTACTCCTTTGCCTTTATTAGATAATTCTGAACCACCTATATTGTCACCAGGCAAAGACGAAAACAAATTAAGCATGAATATTCAATAATCAATTGAATACCCTATTTCTTTACCAATACCACTCACCAAACCTATCAGAAACCAGTGATCAGATACTGCAGGTGCCTCCCTCTTGGATGTGTGATATGATATCCAGGAACTAAACAAGATTCAACCTGAATTACCATTCCAATTTACTATGCAAATTTCGTCGCCGATTTTCAACTTAACCTTAGACAGGAAAATATTTATGTCCAAACAACAAAACATATATTTATTGGAAATTGTATGAATAGAGCTTTCCAACAAGCTATTATTTGTAGGGATCTGACAAACGATGAGAGAGTTATGCTATTTTGAAATTCAAGAAGATTTGGCAAAAACCTAATTCCGCCGCCGATTTTCAACTTATCTTTAGGGAAAGAAATACTAATATACTGAAAAAAAAATAGTTTTGGAAATAGGATGAAGAGAGCTTTCCAACAAGCTATTATTTGTAGAGATATAACAAACGATGAAATAGTTATGCTATTCTGAATTTCAAGAAGATTTGGCAGTGCCGCCGAATTTCAACTTAATTTTAGAAAAAGAAATACTAACCTCCTGATAAAAATCAAAAATTTGTTGGAAAGAGGATGAAAAGAGCTTTCCAACAAGCTATTATTTTCAGGGATCGAATGAACGATGAGAGAGTTATGCTGGTTTAAAGTTTTAGCGAATTTTGGCGGCTATAGGGAGGTATAGAGTTTTAGGCTTATACGAATTTTGTATATTTTTTATGAATGATTTTTGTGGGGTTGGCTTCCTATTTATAATGAATAGGTATAGAATTATGATTACTACTTTTAATCACTTTATCAAAATAAGATAATTTACCAGATAATTCCCCTATTTTTAGGGATTTTAATCTCTAAGGCAATTATCTATAAGGACTTAGATTAAAGGGAATTTAAAACAGAATTAGCTACTAAACAATCTTACCAATTTCGGTCATCACACATCCTTTCCTTCAGGGGCAAAATCGTATTTTCACCTGCAATGGCTTCTGGACTTCTAAGACTCAAAATTCGGGGTCTCATAGCTTCAGTAGCGACAATAATTAGTTCTTGCAAATTCTGTACCGGTGTCATACCAATGATGGTTTTGAGTTCGGCACTCAACCCATCTGAAATCGTCTCGCAAGCAGGTACGGTGAGCAATCCTCTTCAGGTGAAAATCGGGACAACTCCCTTAACGCCTTCTCATATTCCAGCACCGAACGGATACCCTGTTCAAGCTTGTAGAAAGCTCGTCGTTGTTCATTTTTCTGGAATCTCGTATAGAACTTTTCGTCAAATTCATATCGAAATTCCTCCCATATAGGCAGACGATCGCCAAATCACAAGCTCACAGCTGTCCACCATATGAGAGCTTCTTCCTCAAGTAGAAAAGTGGCGATGGAAACCTTGTCAGCATCCGAGATACATAAGAACAAGGACACTCAATATAAGGTGTCGATCCATTCACGAGTGGCAGCAGCTCCGGCTGAACCATTGAAATCTTTACATCCTAATTGTTGAGCTTCCTTCAACAATTTGGTAATCACGATGGGAAGTCTCTCGGCTTCCTTAAGATGCGCCGGCTGTACAGGTTCAAGTGGAGGAATAGGATCTTCCACATGCTCGGGTGCAGGAGCATTCTAAAATTCCGCCTCCATACACTGCTGATTTGCAGCAATTCCTTGCAATACGTTTAGGATATGGGCCATCACATGATCGATGGCTGGTGCCTCAGGTTGGTTTTCGGGCTTAGCTTGCCCTCCCTGCTCAGTTTTTGCATTCAGCTCCTCTTGCTCAGCAGGTTGCTATTCGGCATGAACCTCATACCTACCCTGTCGATCCCTTGTAGCATTCAACCTTGCCATACTATACAAGTATACGATTGTTACTTAACACATAACTAAATACGATATTAGGAAAGTAAGTGGTACCTGGTAGAGAGGCGTGCACCGGACGATATACATATGCTAGAAAACAATATACAAATTTTGGAATTCATATGAACACATGTAAATGCATACTCGTCACTCATATCATCACAAATATGTACTCCCGGAAATCATCATCAAGCATTAAGCAAGCATGGATGCACACAATCCATATTCGGCAATCATGCAAACTCACACCCTATGCATTCGGCAATACACATCCGCAATCACATGCATATACATTCGGCGACAAAGAAATCACATAGGGACACTTGGTAATATGCCCCAACAACATACACATTCTCGAAAATTCACCGAAACACATCATGGCATACCAGGAATAAGAACATACATAAACACACAGCAAATCAAATTATCATTCTCATCATTTAAATCAATCACTTTATAGCATTAGTTCACTTTCGGTATTAGCCCTAAGTGAGTGCGTGTGTGCGCATGTTCTTACCTACAAACACAAAATCAACAAACAAGTTAGCATATAACCAATTATATTCCTTAAACCATGCTCTGCTACCAAAACTTATAACGACCCTAACTCCTAACCTATTATTAATTACTCTGATTAGGGCTCTTACTGCCGTGAAACCCAAACAAGCCTAAGAACCAGGACCTATCTGAATCCCACAAGGCTTACTCATCAAATTCTGAATTTATAGTATGTACATTCTTTATGTTTATCAATAATTGGAGCTTGATATTGGACAAGTATTCTGGTATCATACGGAGTGAATGAAATATCAGCGGAACGCTTTAAATAAAATCAATGAATCCACAACACACAAATCCCATAGGAATCTAAATATCCAGCAAGTTAATCTCTAACATAAATCGGACATAACAAGTAAAGGAGGAATCTTGAAAAAAAAACAGAAAGTAGTCCAATCATAATTCAAGTTACATGCGCAGAAAATCAAGGAACAGGTATGCAAATGTGATGTGATATCACCCCGCCGTGCAGTCTTGATCTCACACAAAGGTACCACGGACAATGGATGTACTTAATCCTGAAAAATGGTGAATACAATAGGATGAGATTACAAGAATCTCAGTAGGGCCATAACATCATAAGATCTATAGAAATCTTAAACACAAATCTCCCCAACAACATCAGATCATCCTTACACAACTATAGGTATCACGCAATTCAAGAATCAATTAAAAGGATAGGACCAAATTTAAAGCTGAGGGTGGACTACAACATTTTCGAAAATCAGAAGTACACAGGGAAGTAAAACTCATCAGATTACTCTCGGTACTAGAAAGAAGGAAAGGTTATCCCCTTTAACCTGTGTTGTCCAAGGTTTACTGCACAAAGGGTAAAAGGTTAGCACACAAGCTAATCAGCAAACCTATTCATCCTGCCACACAAGGACAAGACATCCAAGACATCCAAGCCACACAAGGACAAGGCTTCCAGCCACACAAGGACCAAACATCGAAGCCACACAAGGACAAGGCTTCCAGCGCACGCATGCTGGGGATTTCCACCCATACAACTCTCATACCAGTAAGAGCCTCTCCTCTCCCAAGGAGCATCAGCGCTTACCTCGAGTGGCCATCGGAACAAAATCTTGACACACAAACATGTACAAGCACACACAAGCAATTAAAAAGCATAATACCATAACAAGGTATCTTCAATCTTGTCAGAACACAATTATATGCAATTCAAGCACTAAAAACCTAACTCAAGGGTTTGGTATGGCCTATATGATTCATATCTCAATCCGCAATTTATGCACATATCCTACAATCAATTCGCAAGCAATAATAACAAAGGTAAGTATCAAAAATAACAAACAAACAACAGGGATCTCTGGAGAAACCGATGAGGCAAAGATCCTACCTCTCTTGTCTCAGAACAAGAAGCTGTTCTTTTTCCCTTATTTAATAATTCCGAACCACCTATAGCATCACAAGGCAAAGATAAAACCAAACTAAGCATGCATATTTAATAACCAAGCAAGTACCCTATTTCCTTACCAATTCCACTCACCAAACCTATGAGAGACTAGTGGTCAGATACCACAGGTGCCTCCTCTTTGGATGTGTGATGTGATAGCCAAGAACTTAACAAGTTTCAACCTGAATTACTACCCCAATTTAACTATGTATATTTTGGCACCAAGCATAGGACATAAGATAATTTTCATTTTCATGTTAGCAAGGTGTAAGGGTTACAATTTCTTGTTAACAAAAAAGGATTAAATGTTTATAACTTATACAATCAAAAGATACAGTTCGGAATCCATTAGGTTAATCAACTGATCAAGAAAGGCAATAATAGGGCAAGGATAAGGCATACTGATTTCATGTATAGAAAAGATTCAAAGGATGAATTCATAATTTAATAACATGAATGTATGCCAAACAGTCATATGAACAAGTGGAACAACAACAGAAATCAATTGAATATAGAATCACACAATCTTAAACTTAATCCCGCCGAAATATGATTCAACTTTTGACAAATAACAACTACCCTTCAGAAGAAAAATAAACTTTTTTTGAAAATAGGATGAAGAGAGATTTCCAACAAGCTATTATTTGCAAGAATCTGACAAAGGACGAGAGAGTTATGCTATTTTGAAGTTTAAGCATATTTTGGCAATTCTATCGAAATACGAGTTAGCTTTCAACAAAGAAAAAACTTATCTTCAGATGATAAACCAAATATTTTTAGAAAGAGTATAAAGAGAGATTTTCAACAAGCTATTATTTACAAGAATCCAACAAAGGAGGAGAGAGTTATGCTATTTTGAAGTTTCAGCGAATTTCGACAGAAATTGAGAGGTGTAAGGTTTTTAGGTTTTACAAAATTTGTGTGTTTTCTATATAAAATTTTTGTGTGGCTGGCTTCCTATTTATATAAGGTGGTTATGGGATTAAAATCTCTATTTTAAAAGCTTTATTAAAGTAAGATAATTATCAGAATTAAATTCTATAATTATCCCCCTTTAATTTTAGGGATTTTGATTTCTAAAGTAATTATCAACCTATAAAGAACTAGATTAAAGGGAATTAAAACCAAAATTAATTACTAGACATTTCTTATCAATTTCGGCCATCACACATCCTTTTCTTCAAGGAAAAAATGGTCTTTTCACCTGTACTGGCTTCTGGACTTTTAGGACTCAAAATTCGGGGTCTCATAACATGTGTGTTGATTTGTGATTGGTTTTGTTTTTAGATCCTTGTTGTGATTTGTGTGTGCGTGTACCTTGTATGTATGTGTGTATGTGTCTTTGATTGTACTTAAAGGATCCTTTTTGTTGCTGTCCATGCGAGGTAAGTGTCGTTGCTCCTAGGGAGAAGACAGATGCTTGCCGAACCGGGAGGTTTATTGTAAGGACCCAAACCAAACCTATTAGGACTCTTACCGCCGTGAAATCCAAATAAACCCTCGTAAGGTCCTATTTGAATTCCACAAGGCTCAATTCATCTAACTATCAATTTTATTGGTTGATTCATATGCTATTTAAAGGTTAGAGCATGTTTATATATTATTGATTTCTGGTTTATATGAAGTGTGTGACGACCCCAATTCCTAATTATTACTATTTGCTCCGATTAAGGTCATCACCGTCGTGAAACCCAAATAAGCCCAAATGACACCTACGACCTATCTGAATCTCACCAGGCTTACCATTAAGGTTTAACAACATTTGGAGCATGATATTGGACAGATATTCTGGTAACCTAAAGAGTGAATAAAACATCAACGAAAGTCTTTAGATTAAATCATTGGATTCATAACACACAAGTCCCATAGGGATCCAAATAACCAGGAAGAAATCCTCCAACATCTTTCGGAAATATCAAGCAAAGGAGGATTCTTAAAATAAACCAGAAAGTAGCTCAATCATTCATGTTATATGCGTAAGTAAACAAGGAACAAGTATGCAAATGTTATGCGATATTGACCAGCCATGCAACCTTGATCTCACACACTGGTACCACGGACAGTGAATGTACCTAAGCCTGAAAAAAGGTAAAAACAACGGTATGAGATTACAAGAATTTCAGTAGGGTCACAACATCATAAAATCTGTAGAAACCCTAAACACAAATCTCCCAATTCACATTAGATCATTCCTAACCAAATAAAGGGGGATCATGCAATTCAAGAACCAATCAAAAAGGGTTAGGGCCGAATCTATGGTTGAGGGAGGACTACGATCACTTCCAAAAAATTAGAAGTACACAAGCAGATAGAACTCATCAGATTGCTCTCAGCAATTAAGAAGAAAGGCCATCCCTTTCCACCTATGTTGTCCAAGGCTTACTATACAAAGGGTAAACGGTTAACACACAAGCTAATCAGTAAGCCTAGTAAGTTGTCTTGCCACACAAGGACAAGTCTTCCCAAGCCACACATGGACTAGGGCATCCCAAACCACACAAGGATAAGGGCTTCCTGCCACACAAGGACAGGGTTCAGTCATCTTGCCACACAAGGACAAGACTTCCCAAGCCACACACGGACTAGGGCATCCCAAACCAAATAAGGATAAGGGCTTCCTGCCACACAAGGACAGGGTTCCTGCCACACAAAGACCAGACATCCAGCGCACGCATGCTGGGCTTTACCACCTATACAACTCTCATACCAGTAAGAACCTCTCCTCTCCCTAGTAGCATCAGCGCTTACCCTGAATGGCCACCGGAAAAAGATCCTGACACAAACATGTACAAGCACACACAGGCAAGTAGAATGCATAATACTACAACACGGTATCCTCAATCATGTTAGAACACAATCAACATATTCAATTTACATAATATATGCAATCAGGCATTCAATACCTAACTCAGGGGTTCGATATAGCCTATGAGATCCATATCTCAATCCGAAATTCATACTCTTACCCTATAATCAAATCATATGTAATACAACAAGGGCAGGTATCAAAAACATCAAGAAAATAACAGGGGTCTCTGGGGAAACCGATGAGGAGTAGATCCTACCTCTCTTATCTCAGAACAATAAGCTACTCCTTTGCCTTTATTAGGTAATTCCAAATCACCTACCTTATCACCAAGCAAAGACGAAAACAAACTAAGCATGCATATTCAACAATCAATTGAATACCCTATTTCCTTACCAATGCCACTCACCAAACCTATCAGAAACCAGTGATCAGATGCTGCAGGTGTGACCCTCCCCCCCTCCTCCTCCCTCCTTGGATGTGTGATGTGATAGCCAGGAACTTAACAAGATTCAACCTGAATTATCATTTCAATTAACTATGAAAATTTCGTTGTTAAGAGTAGGGCATAGGACAATTTTGACTTTAAGCATAGAGAAGTTTAAAAGAAAGAAATTCATGATCATACATCATGAATAGATGTTAAGAAATCTTAAGAACATGTGTAACGACAACAGAAATCAACCAAAGACAAAAACTGTAGAAATTTAAAAACCTAATTCTGTCGTCGATGAAAACTTAATTCCATCGCCGATTTTCAACTTAACCTTAGACAAGGAAATATTTACTTCCAAACAACAAAACATATGTGGTTCGAAAGAGGATGAAAAGAAATTTCCAACAAGATATTATTTGTAGAAATACAACAAACTATAAAAGAGTTATACTATTTTGAAATTCAAGAAGATTTGGCAGTGCCGCTGAAAACCTAATTCCGCCGCCGATTTTCAACTTATCTTTCGATAAAGAAATATGAACGTCCAAAAGAAAAAAAATAAATGGTTGGAAAGAGGATGAAAATATCTTTCTAACAAGCTATTATTTGTAGAGATACAACAAACGGTGAAAGAGTTATGCTACTCTGAAGTTCAAGAAGATTTTGTAGTTTCAACTTAACCTTAGAGAAAGAAATATTAATCTCCTGATGAAAAATAAAAAATGATTGGAAAGAGAGTGAAGAGAGCTTTGAAACAAGCTATTATTTTCAGGGATCCAACAAAAAATGAGAGAGTTATGCTGGTTTAAATTTTCAGCGAATTTTGGCAGCTATAGACAGGTGTAATGGTTTTAGGCTATACGAGTTTTGTGTGTTTTCTATGAATCATTTTCATGGGTTTCGCTTCCTATTTATAATAGATGGGTATGGAATTAAGATTACTACTTTAAAAGCTTTATTAAAGTAAGATAATTATCAGATTTAAATTCTGCAATTATCTTCCCCTATTTTTAGGGATTTTAATTTCTAAGGCAATTATCTATCTATAATGACTTAGATTAAAGGGAATTAAAACCAGAATTAACTACCACACAACTCTTACCAATTTCGATCATCACACATCCTTTCTTTTAGGGGAAAAATCATCTTTTCACCTGCATTGACTTCTAGACTTCTAGGACTCAAAATTTCAGGGTCTCACATCCTCCCCTCCTTACAAGAATTTCGTCCTCGATACTGTTCCTCAATTTGGCCATTACACCAAAAAATTTGTACTATAGGCATGCTTTGACTGCGAAGCTGTCGAACTGACCGATCTAGTATGGCAACTGGCTGTACGGGATAAGATAAGTCTTCAGCAACTTCAACTGGCAGTTATTTAAGCACATGAGCAAGATCTCGAATATACTTTCTTAGCATTGAAATGTGAAATACGTTGTGAATTCTTTCCATATTTGGAGGTAGGGCAAGTTGGTATGCAACAGGGCTGATTCTTTCGACAATGTCATACGGACCAATGTAGCGAGGTGCTAGCTTACCTTGCTGCTGAAAACGAAGGACTCCTTTCCATGGGGCGACCTTCAAAAATATTTTGTCACCTACCGAAAATTCCAGCTACCTTCGTCGATTGTCGGTGAAATGTTTCTGCCGATTCTGCCGATCTTGGGTTATTTTAAGCCTTTTTCGGATCAAGCTTAATTGTTCTATTGCTTGGTCAATCAATTCCGGATTTTCTAGGCGTCGCTCGCCTATTTCATTCCAGCAAATAGGAGTTCTGGAATGTCTGCTATATAGTGCTTCATAGGGTGCCATACCGATGCTTACAAGAAAACTATTGTTGTAAGCACATTCTGCCAACGACAGGCATCGATCCCAACTGGTTTGCTAATCCAACACACTTGCTCGTAGCATGTCTTTGAGTGTCTGAATCGTCCTTTCTGATTGACTATCGGTCTGGGGATGAAATGCTGTACTGAAATTCAATCTTGAACCCAGCGCATTCTGGAATTTCTCCCAAAATCGTGAGGTGAAACAAGGGTCATGATCTGAAACATTAGAAACTGGTACTCCATGCAATCAAACAATCTCGTCCAAGTAACGAACTGCCAATTTTTCTGGTGTATCTGTCATACGTATAGGAAGAAAATGTACAGATTTTGTCAGTCGATCAACGATCACCCAAATGGCATTGTATCCTTGCTGCGATCTAGGAAAACCGGTCACAAAATCCATTATGACGTGCTTCCATTTCCATTCTGGAATCGGATGTGACTGAAGTAGACCAACGGGTCTTTGATGTTCTATCTTTACTTGTTGACATACGTGTCATCGGGCAACGAATTCAGCAATGTGACATTTCATGTTTGGCCACCAATACTACTCCTTCAAATCTCAATACATCTTAATGCTTCCAAGATGAATAGCGAACTTCGAACTATGCGCCTCTGATAGAATAAGGTTACGAATATCAACATTTTGTGGAACACATACTCAGTTTCTGAAGACTAGTACTTCATCATCTCGTATTCTGAAATCACGAACTATGGCATCAACACCATCAGTAAGTTGCTTCCATATTTCAGAAAATTTTGGATCCTCTAATTGTTGATTCCGGATTTCTTCAATTAAGGTAGGTGCGACTTCGATTCGTGCCAACAACAAACCAGAAAAATCGGTGCCAAGATGCACACGGTTAGCTTTCAATTCCAACATCATCAGCAGGTAATGGGTGCGCATGTAGGCCAAAACTAATGGGGAAGGAGGATGAAACTTTCGGCTCAGGGCATTAGCAATAACATTCGTCTTTCTAGGATGATATTCGATGATTAAATCATAGTCTTTAATCAGCTCCACCCATCTTCGTTGTCTCATATTCAATTCTTTTTGCGTGAGGAGGTATTTCAGGCTTTTGTGGTCAGTGAAGATTCGGCACGTCTCGCTGTATAAGTAATGTCGCCATATTTTTAAGGCAAACACCACGGCTGCAAGTTCTAAATCATGCATAAGGTAGTTGCTCTCAGGCGGTCCCAATTGCCGGGAAGCGTAGGCAATGACTTTCCTATCTTGCATCAATACACATCCAAGACCAGATTTTGACGCGTCGCTGTAAACCACATACTCCTTTCCGCAAATAGGTAGGGTAAGGATAGGTGCAGAAACTAACCGATTCTTTAGCTCTTTGAAACTTTGTTGGTATTTCTCGTTCCATACGAACGGCTCACCCTTGCGTGTCAGTTTTTTCAATGGTCCAGCATTTTGAGTACTTTGGAGGATGGAAACAATATGGCCAAGGAACTTCGCGTAACCAAAATTCGCATTTTGAGTACTTTGCAAACAACCGTCGATCCTTCAGGATTTTAAGCAAAATTCGCAAATGCATAGCATTATCCTCTTCCAATTTTGAGTAAATCAGAATGTCGTCGATGAAGACTATCACAAATTTATCCAAGAATTCGTGGAACACACGATTCATCAAGTCTATAAACACAGCTGGTGCATTGTTCAAGCCGAATGGCATAACCAGAAATTCATAGTGGCCGTATCGCGATCTGAACGCGGTCTTCGGTATATCAGCATCATGAACTCTCAATTGATGGTATCCAGATCTGAGATTGATCTTAGAGAATACGGCTGCACCCTGGACTTGGTCGAACAAATCGTCGATGCGCGGCAAAGAGTATTTGTTTTTCACAGTCACACGATTTAGCTGCCGTTAATCGATGCACAGTCGCAGCGAACTGTCTTTCTTTTTCATGAAAAGAACAGGTGCTGCCCAAAGTGACACACTAGGTCGGATAAGACCACGATCCAGGAAATCTTCCAATTGCATTTTTAGTTCCTTCATTTCCGCAGGAGCCATACGATACGAAGGAATGGAAATCAGATTCGTACCAGGCACTAGCTCTTTACCGAATTCCACGTCCCTTGCTGGTGGTAGACCGGCTTTGTCTTCTAGAAATACTTTTGGAAATTCGCGAACCACTGGAACAAAATCCAGATCTGAGGATTCTTTAGAAATATCATGTACGTGCACGAGGTACTCTGTACATCCTTTGTTGATTAATCGCTTCGCTTTAAGCCAGGAAATCATGCAAGTTGGAACAACTCGTCTATCACCTTCAAAACAGTATTCGGCACCATCAGGAAAAGTGAACCGCACACGTTTGATGAAACACTCCATACGGGCTTGATATTTCGCCAGACAGTCCATGCCTAAGATCACATCCAGCTCTCGGATGTCTAATATAATCAGATCCACTTCAAGTACATTCGAACCCATGCGTACAGCACAGCCGATATAGACTTTCACCACAACAAGACTAGCCTCGGCTTCAGTTAGGGTGAAGAGCCTTGTTGGTCTTGGTTGCGCCTCGCTTGTGGATCCGTTGGGTGGTCCTCCTGGTGTGCGTGTTGGTGGTCTGGCGGGGTTGGCATTCCCACCTCGGCCTGCGTTTAATACACCTGTGATTCGTCTTGGTTTCGGGCATTCCCTCTGAATATGTCCCATCTCGCCACAATTATAACATCGACTGTGAGACCTCACCCTTCTGAGAGTAGCGTACGATAGAGTGCAGATTCGATTGGTAAATTTTTAGGTTGGGTGCCTCAGCCTTAGGGAGTCCTTAGCGTGTTTGAGTGTTTTAGGGTGTCTAGATGGGATCGAGAGTACGATAGAATGCAAGATTGAGGATTGAGTCAGTGAAATTTGACAGATTATGACCCGTTTTTT
>JAEPBF010000189.1:0-64077 GCA_019739055.1 Passiflora organensis | reverse complement strand
TTTATAATTTCCTTATAAACAGTACTAACTATCTATACCATAAAATTTATTTCTCTCAAATATATATTATTTACTAAAAATCAAATATCAGTATTTTCTTCTTAGAAAAATCAATAAAATTTTAAATTTACCTCAAAAAATTTTCAAAAAAATTGTAAACCTTCTAATACTTTTAATTGACCAATTTGTGGTCTTAAAAATCTAAAATTACCAATATAACTTCTATAATGATTTTCCAATCATTTATCATTAATTAAAATAAATTTTTTAAAATTAATTTAAAACTACCGAATTCATACGGGCCATAACATAAGTCCGTAAACACTTCCAAATGAAGAGCTAAGGCCCGTTAATATCAATATTTCTCCTTTGAGCTCTTCGGCCCAAATGGGTTGAAAATTTCCAATTCATACATCCTACCCTCCTAGAAACTCGCTTATTTTAAAACTTAAACTTATCCTAGAAATTTTATATTCATCAAAACACATTTCATTTGTAGTGTCGACTTGCATTCTCTTCATTTCTAACATTAACTAAAACCAATCATACGATAACTTTATATTATTTCACTCATACTATGGAACGCGATATTCTATCGCTGTCTCTTCATCCTCCATTTCATCAAAATTCAATATTTCCATCATATCTGATGGAATAACTTCGTTTATACTATCGATAAACACCCAAGACCACAATCTTTAGGTCGTACTTTCAATGATCACATTTGTACAGTTACATTCTAACTGTTTGTATTTGAACCTATCTCGCAATCTTCCCTACCACATTACCAAAAGCCAAAATCAATAATCCAGTATTCATGACATAAACATAGTCTCAGACATCAAATTCAAATTTTACCCAAAATGTAGTACCCCACTATATTTTCTATATCTTGTTTCTCCATGTCAATCGGGTTTTAGCCCCAAATTTTCTCAGTCTACTTTTGCAATAACAAAATTCATTAATATCATACCATAGAATAAATCACTTGTACAAGAGCTTTATGATTCCACTGCACTCCTCTTCTTCTACCTTTGATTCTATCAACTCGTTTTCAAATAAATTTCCTAAGTTTGTCATTAACTCAGTTCCCATGAACTTACTCCGTCATCATCATATCAAATCAACATCATTTAAAGATTCTCAATTTTGCAATTCAGATAGCTCTACAGTAATAAAATCACAACTTTACTGTGATATCCCGCAATGCTACTTCATGATCAATATCAATACATTTTACTCTCCATCGTTCGTATGACATACAAAAATAGCCATATATAAATCTTTTCATGTATAAAACTATCTAATTCTAATGTTATATCCATCCAACCTCATTTAATTTGTTAAGTATCCCTTACTTGCAAAACCCTCACAAAAATTCAGTTCAATTTTGCTTATTATGAGATTCTATCATTTATAATTTCCCGACTCAAGAAAAATCAATCGAACATTATAATTTCATAATTCAGTCTTCTGAAAACATAAGCACAAAGCTTATAACTCTATTTCACTTATAGAACTGATTAAACCTCAATATGCAACATAATACTAAATTCACATCTCTAGGCTTATTTTTGGTTAAAATTTAGCATAAGGTCAATAAACCTATATTTTAGTTTGCCTAGAGTGACAAACATTACCTCACTTTGTTATTCACCTTAAATATCCACATATAATTTCAACTCCATGATCATTTGGGTAATACAACCCAACAATCAAAAATTTAACTTTGCAATAACTTCACATTTTTTCTAATATAAGTATTATTACTTGATCACACAACACCGAGCATGCTATGAGATTCATATATAATATAGTGTATTAAATATCCACATATAATTTCAACTCCATGATCATTTGGGTAATCCAACCCAACAATCAAAAATTTAACTTTGCAATAACTTCACAAATTTTGTAATATAAGTATTATTACTTGATCACACAACACCGAGCATACTGTGAGATTCATATATAATATAGTGTATGTAAGTTATATGCTTTGGTAACTACAATATTCCTTAACACACCCAAATAGAAACATGCACTCCATGCATTGTCCACATTATTCAATAATCACTAATAATAATGTGTATTCCATGTGCTTGTAAACACATGATACACTAATGATCAAATGATTCATACCCATCCTTTATAATTCCTACTCATTTATTCATAGTTCTAAATTGG
Organism: Passiflora organensis; assembly: GCA_019739055.1. NCBI lineage: Eukaryota > Viridiplantae > Streptophyta > Magnoliopsida > Malpighiales > Passifloraceae > Passiflora > Passiflora organensis. The sequence continues at coordinate 61,890 of JAEPBF010000189.1, read as the reverse complement.
TTAGTATCTACGGCTCACCAAAATAACAACCTATATTAGGCAGCATTCTACTGCCAGTTATGTAATTTCTGTTAAAATTAGATGTGGTAGTTTATTACTTATAAGCCTGTCAGACTACGATTATTCAAAGTCATTTACGCCTCAAAATAGTATACTTAATTCTTAGAATATTCAAAATCACTTATAATCTCAATAAACCATACCTAATCCAAGGTACTTCTTAGAATTCAAATCATTTGTGGGCAATGTAAACGTACGTTAGATTATACATGCAATCTTTCTTGCTCCTCCCAGGCCTTTCAACCTGAAATCAAAATTAGTACAATGTATACATTTATAGCTTCCCCTGACTCAGCATCTCACAACAAGATAACCCAATCCTTTTATATAGTGCCACAACAACAACTTGAAACTTATAGCAATTAAATACAAAGATTCTCAATGCAAATGAGTAACAACTCAAGCTTATGTGGCACTAATATGTTACCCAATCAGGTAATGGGTATAAAGTGACATTGCGGACGAAATGCAATGCACATAGACAATGACACTGAATTCGAAACATAAGAACCGATAGCGTTCTTACATAGATCTCATACAAGAGATACTATGCTACAACGAGGCATGACAATTCTGAAGGTATCAAGTCTGACAATGAATTCACAACATAAAAATATTTTCCAAAACAATGATTTACTCGACCTAAAAGAAAAGCAGAAGTAGGCCTACAAGATACAAACCCACTCAATAATTGTCAAATAATATGAATAACTAACTCGATAGTGCTCTCTCAAGAAATGAATCACATCATGCAAAGAGTTAGTATAAGATAGAAATTGTTTCCAAAGGAAGGAAACAAGCTCAGCTACCACTTTAGGCTGTCATGCCCCGGACCCTGAAGATCACGTGCGACAACCCACCGTAGGCCCACTACATACACTGCTATCATATCCAGCAATGCACGCAGTAAGCCTACAAGGCTAATGTCATAGTCAAAAATGGAGGAGAATATTAACATTAGAAAATAAATTAAAGCACAACGAATATAAGAGAAATATTGATGTCTCCGGGTGACATCGAAAACTAGCCCAGGAACACACACAATTTACGTTGAGCATATTATATTAATACATGCTTGATTTAATAATTAATGACATATCAAGGACTTATAATAAAATTACTCAGTGGACTTGGCTATGAATATAAATTCTTAAAATAATACCTCGAACACGCTTAAATCCAATAAAATCTTCACATATGGCCAATGAGCGAGATTTTATCCTTGAGTCCTGTACTATACCAAAAACCTGGCAGGTGAGCGGATGGGAATAATGTATTCGAAGAACACATGCAATCACACAGTACTTATTAAGCACACAAGCAGGCATATGAGTGAGACTTGATGAATTCATTGTAAACGCAACACAGTCACAGTCAAATATGGCATGTACACACAAAATTCAAAAGCAATAGGACCATGGACCGAGATGGCAACAGCTCTCAGTCCATTGAATTTGTGGGATTGGGATGGAGATACATCATTGGTAGTTCCCGACATACCTTTTTCTTTATTTACCACATGTTCATTCCACTAACGTTGTTGGGGCATTAGGTGATGGCTACTGTACCTAAACGGACCCACTCTGCATGTACCCGTGTTGTGTTTGTCAACTTGTTCCTATCATCCCTACCCCCCTTATAGCTCTGATTAATTAGCCTCTCAAACCGCCTCACTACCAGACCTTAGAGATATCTCAAAAGTTGCATGGGTACGTCATGCTATGCTTGTGCATTCAAACCTCGCGATATCCAAATTATTCGAAGCATTGCATGCCTAACAATTCATAACATAGCATATGGAACACAAACATACCATACAACCCCCAATCACGTCACATGCATCACATTTTACACCAATTATCCTTTAATTATTTCTTTAGTATTTATAACGAATCAATCATCCCAGCAATAACACGGTAAAAAAAATCTGTCAACTCACAGTTTTCCTGAAGTTCGAAGAGAGCCCACACTTGATTCTTGATTATCGGATTGATTCCTCAAAGTCGTGCGTCGATCGGTATCCACCTAGATATAAAATCATAGCTGATTTTTTAATATCATAAACTAGATTACGTAACCACACATAAAATTACACAACTACAACCTTAATTCGAAGTGTTTCTATCTGATACCTAACTCGAAATTGATTCATATATTTTTCCTATTTTCCCTTATTTTTTCAAATCTTGTTCTAGTTATTACACCTATCAAATCCACTCTAATTTTATAAATTTTGATATTAGTAGACTCCTTATAATTTATAGTATTTTCTGTAATTTTTCTGTAATTTTTATCATTTTTTTCCTTTTTTCCCCGACTTTTCATTGATTTCTATTGATTTTCTAATTTTTCAGTATTAATTTATTTTCTGACCAATGGGAGTTGCAACACCTGGCAGCTCCATGTGTTGCGCGTGACATACGGCTTGTCCTCTGCATGCCACCCGTCCTCCAAACCTCAAGTTCGGAGACACCCGACCCTACCAGACCCTGCAATCTTGCCTGAGCCTAAGGCTAGGACCATTACAGCCTCGACTTGTCAAACGACAGGTCGTAAGAAGACGCCTCAGATGACATGTAGTCCGAGGTTGTCTTCAACCTCTAGAAACCCTAAAAAAAATCGTAAACCCTAATTTTCCTAAAATCTCCAGTTGCAAATTCATACTCAATCTATCCTACATAATCTTCAAGAGCACAAAAAACTGATCATAACCCGACCAAAATTGTTAAATCTCACGATTTAAATCATGCATACAAAGGGGATGAATATCCGAAAAATTTCTGGTTGATTTCTCACTTGAAACTTGTTGGGTTGAGTTTGCTGGAGAAGGACGAAGCTCGAGGGAATATTTTTGGGGCTTCGTGAAGAATGAATAACAAGGATGGTATAACGGGGTCTTATTCCATTCAAAACACACTGAGAATAGTCCTGTTTCTCAATGAAACGACGTCGTTCAGCTATTGCCCAAGACGACGTCGTTTTAGGAGTTAGGTTTCCCCCTCGGGGCTAGATCAAAACGACATGTTGGTTGTCATTTTGACCAGCCCCAGTTAAAACGACACACCATACTGTCGTTTTGAGTTTAATAATATTTTATTATTATAATTAATTAATATTATTTATAAATTACTTTAAATCTTAAAATATTCATAAAAATTACCCTACTGCTCCAAAAAAATACAATTGTTTTTTATAATTTCCTTATGAGCAGTACTATCTATCCATACTATAAAATTTATTTCTCTCAATTATATATTATTTAATAAAAATCAAATACTATTATTTTTCTTAGAAAAATAAATAAAATTGTAAATTTACCTTTGAATGTTTTTGAAATATTTGTATACCTTCCAATACCCATAAGAGACCAATTTGTGGTCTTAAAACTCTAAAATTACCAATATAACTTCTATAATAATTTTTCAATCATTTATCATTAATTATAATAAAAATTTGAATATTAATTTAATACTCCCAAATTCATGTGGACTATAACATAGGTCCGTAAACACTTCCAGATGACGAGCTAAGGTCTGTTAATATCGATAGTTCTCCCTTGGGCTCTTCGGCCCAAAAGGGTTGAAAATTTTCAATTCTTACAAGTAATATGAGCAAAAAAGGATTATATTTGCATAACAAACAACATCTTCTGTATAGAAATCAGGCATTGGATTTCTGCAAACATGAGGTGGTCAGGAAGCAGATAAAGTTAAAAATTTTAACAGGCAAAACGGTAAACAGGTCAAGCTGCCAAAAATATTTCCAAATGATAGCATTTTGGGATATGCTAATCTTGTGGCACTTGTGTTATCTATTACTGAGACTACTGATATGATGATCAAAATAATTCCAAAGGAAAAGTTTAGGCATTGCCTAAACTTGATTGGAAATTGTGGGATCTGGTAGAGCCTTAAGGGGGCTATGGTGAGGGAGAAGATTATTTGATTGATTGAGGAGATTAAAGCTAACATGAAGATTGTTATGTTGTGGCTTTAATCTAATGGTTTAGATTAAGCTGAGATATTATTTATCTCTATCTTTATCTAATGTTCTAAATTAAGTTGAGATATGATATATAAGATAAGGTTTATCTCTAACTCTATTAGTTCACCTATAAGTACATATTGCTGGCTTGTAATTGAATTGACCCTGTATTCTATTATTCATAGTGGAATTTCTTTTCTCCCTTGGTCGAGGACGTAGACTTTTTTGGCTGAACCTCATTAAATCCTCTGCCTTTTCTATTTTTTTCTCTCCTATTAATTTTAGTTTGATGGGTGTGAATAAAGAGATCCTAACACTCGGCATATGAGCATCCAACGGAGTACATATACCATATAGTGGAAGTTTTAAATCACAACGAATAGGCCATATGGTCCTGATCATGCAATACACAAACCTATAACACACAAGCCCAATGGATCCACAAAAAGCACCCAAGGCACACATCTCATTTTATTCAGCTCAATCCAAAATCATGCATGCAAATCTATAAACAATATCACAACAAAAACCTACTTGGGGTTCGTATCAGATATGAAAGTAAGAAGTCCAAGTATGCATAACAAAAAGGACATGTAATGAATCAAACCCAAAAATATTGAGCTTCCAAAACGTGTTGTCTTCAATAGTTTAGCCCTACAACCAAAAATCAGAAATCTCGACCTCAAAAGATTGCTTTTCAAAAACTGCAACCTAGCACAGAAAAAGATCAACAAGAGGGGATTAGATCCTAAAGACCTCAGTGAGAGTCACATCATTGTTACTAATTCCGGAGGAATAGAGCTACACACTAAAATTAACTATAATTATTTGGTATTAACATAATTTATATCTTTGCATTCTATCCATGCACACAATAGGGATTACTAATGAATGAATTTAAATCTATACTGGTAAGCCTAGACATTGTAGTCCCACCTCCGTTATTATCTTGCTTCTTTTTGTTAAAGAACATCTTCTACCAAATCTCTTAACATATAGAGACTAAACTAACTCTATGCCTCTCATGTGTGAATATTTATGCTGGAATTGTTACATTATGTGAAAATATGTTAATTATTTTTATATAAATCTCCAATATTTTAGGACACATGTGTGTATAAGAGAGGACTACAATGTGTATCATGAAAATAAATAAAAAGAAATGAATTGTTACATCGAGGACTGTTGTAGCTGAATTGGTAAGAGGTTTCTACGTTACGAGGAATAAAAAGCATGTGTGAGGTTTGAATCCTAGAGATTGCAAACTGGCATGTCTAACATGCATAAAGGTGTGACCCGAGTGAGACCCATAATGATGCATAATAATATCTAGAATGGTTCCTCCTAGGTAAGGGGTCTTAGAGTTATGGTCGCTTCCGATTTCCGAGTGAAGGTGGAATCATATCACTATCGATTTCGTGGTCGATTTGCCATATTTGTAAAAAGGGTACGATGACATAGGGTGATAGTTGAAAAACTCACCACCTCTACAAACTTCCACCCCATCAAACTGATAAATTCACCTGAGAGATTAACATCACTATATTTTATGCAAGCCCATAATGGGTCCATAACAAACAACATAGTCTAAAACAAGCATGTATGTCGATTAAGTATGAAAATAACAAAACATGAAATATGCTGAGCTTCCAAGACATGCAAGTGCAATAGTCCAGCTCCAAGACTAACACCAGGAAATCACGACCTCAAAGACACACAACTATTGCAAACAAACTAGCCTTGAAAAGTTCAACAAGAGGTATTGAGATCAAAAGACCTCAGTAGAAGTTACAACATCATAAACATGTCCGGTGGAATAGACGCATACAGAAAATCAAGTATAAAATAGTTACTTAAAACATTGTTATCATCTACGCATACTAAGCGTGCACTCAAAATATTTCACAAGCAAGTATGCATAATGCATGAATTGTAAAACACTCTGCAATAAAGACCAGCCCAATAGGTTTCATAAACTCACAACACACCACATTGTCACACTTGCTACTATGTCCCAAAAGCTTATCAGGGTGGATTAGAAAGTACTTTCAGAATCCGTCGCGCTAAAGGGAAACCAAAAGCCCACTAGCAATTAATCTTTCATTTACAAAATATGTATAAATCCACTACTACCAATGTTATCTAGAACTGAGTGGAGAAATCACATTATCGCACTCAATCACAATTTACATATATATAAACACATAGCATGCTAAGTCATAGCAAAATCAAGCAACTTGCTAAGTCAGAGAAAACTTAAGCACACACATATAGTCCATCCATACAACAATATTAGGTAAGAAATATTCCCCTCTATCGAGATTCTATGCACTTATCATATTTGGCCAAACATTATCTATCAATTCCAAGTCGTTCCTAAGAACACACATATATATTTTTTATTTTGAAAACCCAACAATGCATGAAATGCAAGCAATCACCAAAGGGCACTCACATGGGGTTGCTTAGGGTGTGATTTCATGTTCATTTGGTGTTGGATAGGCTTAGGGTAGGTTTGGGGGTCTCAAAATGAAGTACACGAATTGCAGGAAGGATACAAGGGCTACTGGGATGGGTATGTGGGCTTGTGGAATCCAAACGGAGGAGACAGGGTGGTATATGGGCTGAAGTAAACGACCGTGTACTTTTTGGGATAGGCAATGTACAAGTATATGGCTTGAGTACACAGGTATGTACTAGCTTATGTAGGCCGTGTACTCCCCTAATAATCAATTGAATACCCTATTTCCTTATCAATTCCACTTACCAAACCTATCAGAAACCAGTGATCAGATGCTGCAGATGCCTCCCCCTTGAATGTGTGATGTGATAGCCAGGAACTTAACAATATTCAACCTGAATTACCATTCCAATTAACTATGCATATTTCGTCGCTAAAAGTAAGGAATAGGACAATTTCGACTTTAAGCATAGAGAATTTTAAAATAAGGAAATTCATGATCATAAATTATGAATAGATGCTAAGAAATCATAAGAACACGCGAAACGACAACAAAAACCTAATTCCGTCACCGATTTTCGACTTATCTTATGAGAAACAAATACTAATCTCCTGATAAAAAACCAAAGATTTTTGGAAAGAAGATGAAGAGAGATTTCCAACAAGCTGTTATTTTCAGGAATACAACCAACGATGAAAGAGTTATGCTATTTTGAAGTTCAAGAAGATTTGGCGAAAACCTAATTCCGTCGCCGATTTTTGACTTATCTTATGAGAAAGAAATGTTAACCTCCTGAAAAAAAACAATATATGGTTGGAAAGATGATGAAGAGATATTTCCAAAAAGCTATTATTTATAGGAATTCGACAAGCGATGAGTGAGTTATTCTTGTTTAAAGTTTCAATGAATTTTGGCAGATATAGCGAGGTGTTAGGGTTTTAGGCTATACGATTTTTGTGTGTTTTCTATGAATGATTTTTGTGGGGGTTGGCTTCTATTTATATGAGATGGTTATGAGATTATAATCCCTATCTTAAAGGCTTAATTAAAGTAAGATAATTATCAGAATTAAATTCTGTAATTATCTTCCCCTATTTTTAGGGATTTTAATCTCTAAGGTAATTACCTATCTATAAGGATTTAGATTAAAGGAAATTTATACCAGAATTAACTACCATACCACTCTTACCAATTTCGGCCATCACACATCCTTTCCTTCAGAGGCAAAATCGTCTTTTCACCTGCACTGGCTTCTGGACTTCTAGGACTCAAAATTCGGGGTTTCACATTTCATGCCAATATGCTGGCAGATTCCTGCCAGTTAAGTAGATTGGAAAAAATACATGAAATATTTAACACAAAATCAAACACACATGAAGAAAAATATGCTGGCATTTAATGAATTCACTAATTCATATTCTAACTCATATGATCACACTCGTAAATAGAAAATAAGCACTTGAATCTTTAATGCACACATGACCAAGATTTGAGCTTGGGAATATCTTTCAGCCTATCTGAGCCAGGGACGGGATTGGAGTTCGTCAATGACACTCTATTATCATTATCATTCCTTTTATCTTATCAAGTCATGTAGTAGACAAATCCATGCCCAATTTAAAGCCTAGCCTGATCCACTGATGTTGCCAGGGTGTTAGGTGATGGTAGCCCCATCTAATCGATCCCCACACTGCAGGATCTTGATTAGTAATTTAATTAACATTAAAATAAAAAAAAAACCCATTCCAACCTTATTACCTTGTGATTGATGTCTTCATGCCACACTACAAGACCCAGATAGCTCTCAAGGATTGCATAGGTTACCCTATGCAGACTCGGTGAATTCCACAAGTCGATGTCAATTCCCGAACGCACCTAGTGTATTTGATGTATATCAATCATAGTATGGCACATTCATGCATTTTATATCATCTCATGCTTCTCGATGCACGTTACACTAGTTATCATGTTCGACAAATTTTTACCACATATATGCATGCACGATTTCAACTAATGATTTCTTATTAATCACACAATAACATTCATGCCAGGAATTTATCAAACAAGGAAATTCCTTCTACTCACGGGGTTTTGAAGCCCAATTAGCTGTCGATTGCGTTCTGGTTGATTCCTCAAAGTCCTACCATGTAGAAATCCACCTAAGCACAATGATCCCACAATCTCAATAAACCATTCACATATCATAAGAACACATAAAATAATGCGCCTAACTTCTTAATTTGACGCGTTTCTACCCGACAATCGACCCAGGACACAACCGGATAATTTTTCTATTATTTCTTAATTTTCCAAATCTTGTTCTATTTAATTAACCAATCAAATAAAATTCAATTCATAAAAATTTGATATCACTATACTCCTAATTAAATCTAGTATTTTTTTGTAATAATCACTACTCAATGTTGGTATCATCCTTGGGAGTGGACGAGGAAGAAGTTAGCTTTTACAATAGTCTCATCGACGAGTGCTTGGCAAATGGTCATAAAAAATTTCACCTTTTCCAAAAGAATACTTTATAAAATGAGAACCTATTGCATATAACTTGTATTATAATTTCTAGGTATGGAGCCTTTCATAACTCTCTTCCACTGGGACGCTCCACTAGCATTAGAGGACAGATGTGGCGGCTTTACGAGTCACAACATTTTGTAAACTTGAGGTGTGTTGTTTTCTTTTTCTAATCCTAATTCCTTGCACACTAGATGGTGTTCACTTTTCTTTTTTTTACAATTACAGGAATGATTTTTGAGACTATACAGCATTTCCTTCAAAACTTTTGGTGATCGAATCATGTGAGACCCTGTACTTCGAAATGTCCAGTCAACCGATGAGTATAATCAGATTATCCGGATTGGTCTTGTTTGAGCAGTTTGACCATTTGACCGTGATCTTTGACCAATTGACCAAGTGATGTGGACATAGTCATAAATATTTTTTCCATATACTCACCTCACAGGCTTCTACCAAGCTATTGGCATGAATGCATGACTAAAGATTAAGAGCTCATTCCAGGCATAATGTGAAGACTATATTGGATTTATATACATTTGAGGTAACATATATAGAAAATAAATTCATAGTTGTTTCCCCTAAGTCAATTTGATTGTGTCGAGATACTAGTATACCACTAATAATAAAATCGGGCATGTAAACAATGTAATATGCTTATTTTTGAATTATTTATTTACAGAGTTGTCCGATGTCACTCGGAGACATCAGTACATCTTTTATATCCACTATGCATTCTTATTAGATTTATATTCTGATATCGACTCCATTATTTACTATTATACTACTAGCCTTGTAGATTTACTATAAGCATTATTTTGTGACATAGCAATGTACATTATACAATAAGTATATGGCGATTGTCGCACGGAATTTTTGAGTTCTAAAGGCGTGACAACCTGTCCATGGGCTTATTACGATAAGAAGACTTCGATTACTCTTGTACTTGTACTCTTATAAAATATTTCTGTCTAGATAACAGTTTTTATACAAATATTTATAAAATACTTGAATGAATGTTTAAAGTGATACTTGTTTTTCTTCAAATCGCTTAAAAGTGCAGGAATCAAATAGCTTTTTTATTTTTTAATTAAAAGAGTGCTTTTTGCAAAGTAGGTGTGCTAAAAAATTAATGAATGTTAAAGTGAGACTTGTTTTTTTCTCCTTTTATCCTTTTAAAACGTATACTTAAAAATGGCACGGACCAAGGAGTAGCTAAGAAACTTAAAGTTTATCTTTACTTTTGTGATCTAAATTTTTAGAAAGATCTCAAAGCGGCTTTGGCAAAACCATCAATACAGGAAGGGACGACCTCACATACACTTTCAATTATTATACCATCCCTAGCGTCCCTATTAAGCAAGATTTTAGTTTCTCGCCGAAGATTAATTGAATACAGCCCCTTTCCCCAGCAAAACAGCCCTTCCCTAGGACTTGTCCATGCTCTGCGGGGGATCCATACGACCGGATTGGAACCCTAACCAGAACCCTACACTATCGATTCTTACTATACCACCAGCAGATATGGCACAATAAACAGCAAGACGCATTCCAATCAGATAATAATTTGACTGTCACAAGAGGTTTTGTAAGGAAGAGAAGCATACCAATATACTATTAGTGCCACCGATATCTGGTATGTTACTACTTGATCCTGAAAAACTATTTGGAGTGGTGTACCACAGTATCCGGCATATACTTCAACCTAGATTAATTAACATGGGTTTCATTATACAGGTAGATTTCTATAGGATTCCTCAAATGTAATAATCACTACTCAGTGTTGGTATCATCCTGTATAATACAATCGTTTTTCCAAATTCAAAAAATTTCAGATGGGCAGATACGCTTTGGAGTGGACGAGGAAGGAGTTAGCTTTTACAATAGTCTCATCGACGAGTGCTTGGCAAATGGTCTTAAAAAATTTCCCCTTTTCCAAAAGAATATTTTATAAAATGAGAACCTATTGTATATAACTTGTATTATAATTTCTAGGTCTGGAGCCTTTCATAACTCTCTTCCACTGGGACGCTCCACTAGCATTAGAGGACAAATGTGGCGGCTTTATGAGTCACAACATTCTGTAAGCTTGAGCTGTGTTGTTTTTCTTTTGCTAATCCTAAATCCTTGCACACTAGATGGTGTTCACTTTTCTTTTTTTTTTACAAATACAGGAATGATTTTTGAGACTATGCAGCATTTTGCTTCAAAACTTTTGGTGATCGAATCATGTGAGACCCTGTATTTCGAAATGTCCAGTCAATCGATGAGTATAATCAGATTATCCGGATTGGTCTTGTTTGAGCAGTTTGACCATTTGACTGTGATCTTTGACCAATTGACCAAGTGATGTGGACATAGTCATAAATAATAGTTGTCGTGTCTAACTTGTGTATTGTGTTGTCGGTTGTGAATCGATTGAGTCATGTGATATGTCGTTTTTTGGTTTTAGTGAGCGCGTGTGATTGATGTCATTTTTTGTGCAGTTGAGGATTTAAGTCTAATGGAAATCTATATTGAGCATTTGAAACCCATTGTGAGTGTATCAGTTCTATTGTGGGAGATCGGGGGCCTCGAGAGCTAATTTTCCATCTTTGACCCATTTTTATTTTTACTAGGCCCATTTGGTAGTGTCATTTTATTAATTTTGCTGGTGTTAGTTTAACTAAATCAATAAAAAATCTATTTGGTAGCCATTAGTTTTGGTTGAACAAAATTGTTAGTTATAGAAATTCGAATCCTTCTGAAAAAATAGAAAACCAAAGATACCTCCAAATTTGTGAAAACCAATTAGTCATTTGACTTTTATACCCTTATAATATTTTGTAACTGCATCATCTTTTTTCTATGTTAATATTTTTTACAACTTCATCATTTTCAATTTTTTTATAATTGATATTTTAAATTTTTTTTTTTTAAAATTTCAGAATGTTCAGTGTGAGACCCTGATCCTCTATAGGGTAGATGTCCTGGAAGTCCACGGTTCAGAAATGGAACTCAAGTACCGGTGCAGCTGAAATGACTATTTTGCCCCTGAAGAAATGAATGCGTGATGACCTACAATGGTTATTGCCGAATATTCCTATTTTAATTATGATATTTTTATTATCCTCAACTTTTATCCCTTATTATCCAAAGTATTAGATAATTTTTCATTTTAAATAGAATTATCCTTTAATCATATCTTATCCTTCTAAGTTTAAAAATAGAGAATTATCTCTTAATTAAATCTCCTTAAGACCTCATTAATTAACAAGGTCGGCCACCCTATCTAGCACACAATTATTCTCTTTTTTTCACACAAAAACAAGCTCTCTCCCTCTCCCTCTTGGCCGAAATTTCTTCCCCTTAAACCCTAGCCGAAATTAATAATCCTTCATCAGATTTCTGTGTATGATAGCTTGTTGGAATCCTCTCTTCATTATGCATCTTATTATCTTGGTTTCACAAGCAAAAGGTGAGTGTTTCTCTTTTAATTTTATTGCTGCAATTTCTAGAGTTCTTAGCCGAATTTCTTCTGATTCAACCCCTTGTTAGTTTTCAGAGTCTCACATTCTATAAGCTTGTGATGTGTTGTTCTTCTTTTTCTAATCCTAAATCCTTGCACACTAGATGGTGTTCATTTTTTTTTTGTTATCTTTACAATTACAGAAATGATTTTCAAGACCATGCAGCATTTTGCTTCAAAACTTTTGGTGATCGAATCATGTGAGACCCCATAATTCGATGTATCTAGTTAGCCGATAAATACAATCAGATTATCCGAATTGGTCTAGCTTGAGCAGTTTGACCATTTGACTATGATCTTTAACCAGTTGATCAAGTAACGTAGACATAGCATAGTTGTCATGTCTAAATTGTCTTGTGTATTGTATCATCAGTTATGAGTTGATTGTGTCATGTGATATATCGTTTCTTGGTTTTGGTGAGTATGTGTGATTTGTGTCTTTTTGTATGCAGTTGAGGATCTAAGTCAAGCAAAATCCATATTGAGAATTTGAAACCCATTGTCAGTGTATTGATCCCATTCTGGGAGGTTGGGAGCCTCTGGAACTAATTTTTCATCTTTGACCCTTTTTTACTTTTACAAGACCCATTAGTGATTGTAAAGCCCAAAATTGACTTTTAAGTTTTTAAAATATTAATTTAGTCTATTTGGAGTGTGTTAAGCTTTCTAAAAATTTATTTCAGAATTTTCAGGTTTTTCTAGACCCCAGAGTAAGAGTACTCAACCCAAACATTGCACCCCCATTTGGTAGTGTAGTTTTAATAGTTTTATTGATGTTTGTTTAGCTAAATCAATAAAAATTCAATTTGGTAGCCATTAGTTTTGGTTGAACAAAATTGTTGGTTATACAACAGAGGTATCTGTCGTTTTGACCAGACACGGTATATGGAACCCTAATCCCGTATACGGAATGACATCGCTTTATGTTGAATCCAAAACGACGATGTATCCTGCTCGAGTTTAGTCACCAATTGAGATAGTCCCCCACCTTATAGATGTATGGCTACACACCCGTCTCCCACCCTTTCCCACATATAGCCGGAAGAAATTCGGCTAAGAGGGGAATGTGGGGTGCACCTCTATCCAGTCCCAGAACCTCACTCTTGAGTAAAGAAAAGTTGCAGAAGGCGAGAGCGGGTGACTCCTGAGCGATCGTGAGAGAAAACTGTGTTTACTGGCGTCTAGGGTAAGTTTTTTCCCTAAGAACTCGGGTGCCTTATACCCGTGAATTGCTAGTGTTAGGATTGATTAAATGGTTTAATGATAAGTGCAAATGATTCGTCTTGATTAGTATTATGTTTTAATGCATGTATTGAAGCATGTTGGTTAGATTAATGGATAAATCGGGAAGAGAAAACATCCGGCTAGGGTTTACATGAAGACCCTCGACAGCTGAAGGCTAGGGTGACTTTGGACGACAAGTCATCCAAAGAAACCCTAGACAACAGCACGTCCGAGGGTTGGTATGTGTGAACTGTAGTTTAGTATTGACAAACAATGGGTCGTCTAGTGTTATAAATGAATAACAGGTAGTTAGGTCTTGGATGAAACGACATATAGCTCGAATCAGGATTAAACGACCAGTAGTCTAATTAGCATATGGAAGACACGTCGTTCAGGTGAAGGGTAGACACGCTCGAATGAGTAGTGGCAGGCTCCAGGTGAGCCACATGTCAACATCCTAGAGATTCGGGAATATACTGGCACGTGCCTATCCTGCCACGTGTAGGCTCGGAAGGAATTTTCAGAAAAATAAGGAAGATTGATAGAAAAGCCAGAAAATTAAGGAAAATCAAAGAAAAATATGAAAAATAAAAAGAAAAATATGGAAAAATTAGAAAAATATTAAAAAAATTAGAGCAATCCAATGATACCAAGTTTGAATAAATCTAAGGTCAATTGATGGGCTAATTAAATCATGAAAATTGAATAGAAAATATGAAAAATAAGAAGAAAAATCGGGAATGTCGTTAGATAAATGATTTACATGTGAGACAGCTATTATGACTTAGAAAAGTGTAAATTGAGGATAAGTATAGTGTGTGAATGATTCTTAAATAAATTCTTGATTAACATAAGTTGAAGTGAATCAACAAGTTCAGACCCCTTCAAAATTAGATCCTAAGGAAGAACTTCCATAAACTAGTCAGTGATTGGTGTTTGTGGGCATGCATAGTTTTATTTACAATTTCATAAATTGCTATGTTGTTTGTCATTGTGTTGAGTCGTATGTATTCAAGTAGCATTGTGCACGCGGTGTTAGTCTATATAAGGTAACCTATATTACCCTTGAGAGCTCTCCGAGTTTGGTAGGGAGACATGGAGATGCCAGATCCATTTTCCAAGGAAGAAGGTTGGACGGGGTTTAATTATAATGATTGCTCATCAATTAACCATTCTTTTCTGGTTATGGATATTGCTTAGATGAAGCTACCATCACATAACGACCTAGCATTGTCAGTGGAATGGACTTTAGACTATTGTTTATAATAATAAGTCTGTCGATTTAGAAGTCAAAGGACTAAATATTAACGAGTAGGGTTACCACTGACAGATCCTAGTCGAGTTCAGGGCTCGGAAAGACTAAGAGTCTCATGCAACCTCAATGTGTGTTTGTGTGGTCACTCAGGATTGAATTTCATAATTGGTATAATTTTATGCTTGTGTTTTTAGAAAATTGTTGATGAGGAGCATATTTTGCATCGATTTGATTTTCTTCTAGTATTCGTTTTGTTTAACATATTTGATATGCTTGCCCAGTTGTTTCGAGGCTTGTTCTCTTCGTGAGTCTTACATAATATCTGCTTGTGCATAAGGTTTGGGTATTGGGTTTGGATTTTTTGCAAAAATGTGTGTATTTTCCATTAATGGTAAATATCAATAAAATGGGCAAGTGCTACCCGGATAACACTACTATACATTAAAATACCGCTGCATTTTAGTTTGTTCTTTTTCGCTATCGAATTTCTTTTCAGCCTTGTACACTCAGTATATACATTTCTGGTGACTAGAAGTGCATATACTAGGTCTACAGCAGGGGGATGGTCGCATGTGATATAAATAAAATCCGGGGTGTGTTGGTCTAGTGCAGTGCAACGGTCCCTCCCAAACCTCCATTCCACAAATAGATTTCTAACCCAAATTAACTATTAGACTTTGTTCTTAAATACACCCTTGACCATCTCGGACCCCAAAATTTTGCGCTACAATCACTGTAGACCCACTATATATACTGCCATAATACATGACAATGCATATAATAAACCTACAAGACTAGTGGTATGAAAGTAAAACGGAGATAATAATAAAATAATTTATCAACATATTGAGTAGCGGAACTAAAGAGCAGAATCGATGTCATCCGGGTGACATCGTAAAATAATTAGATTTATTATTACCCAGGAATAAATTTTAGACAAATACTCGATCATTATTAGATACTCTAAGGAAAAAAACACTATGAATATAGAGTTCCTTAAAATTACCTCGTGTACGATGGTTCAATCATCGATTGCTTCTCGCTAAGCCTAGAAGTGAGCTTCTAATCGTTATTCATTATTCCTGCATTAATTTGCCAATAATCTGCAAAAACTTGCCCGGTGAGCAGACAGAAAAATACGTAAAGTAAGACACATGCAATCATTATTAACAACACAGTTATGCTACCACACAGTCATTAATAACATACTCATCATGATAATTCAGTATGGTCATAGCCATAACGTATGCAGCATGAAACTATTTAGGCAAATCAGGACTGTGGCTGGGCTGGCAATGTCTCTCAGCCCTTCTGGTGCTAGGATTAGGACTGGGTTCCTTCAGTGGCACTTCTATATGAAGCTCCTTACGTCTTTTGTTATCTGGTATGCAAATTCAATCCGTCCTAATGGGACATGCATTCCTTTTGGCTCAGTTGCACTGATGATGCCGGGGCGTTAGGTGATGATAGTTCCACCTACTTGATCCCCACATAAGAATATCCTGTTTAATTATTTTATATTATAAATTATGTTCTACATTCCTCCTTATACCTTCCTTGGCAAATCCATGCCGCACTACCATACTCAAAAAACTCTCAAGAGTCACATAGGACACCCTATACTGTTGCGATATTTGATTCTATCTCATGCTTCTGAATGCACCCAACACAATATATGCACTTCAACAATTATAGCAAACATGGCACATTCGATTAATTCATGGCATAGGTTAACAATTTAATCACGAAGCAACATAGGTATTACTTAGGCATTTCACAACATATATAGTAGCTCAATTTCATTATTTCATTATCTTGCTAATTAATCATACACATGCTAGTAGACAATGTGTTAAAAGAGTCCGTCCACTCACGGATTTTCCGACATTCGAAGTGCTCACACTTGATCCTTTGATAACTGGACCGATTCCTCGAGGCCCATCTCCTGTTGGTATTTACCTACACATACATTTATAACCATATCTTCAACATGGCATGCTTAATACATAAACACACATAAATTTATGTGTCTTTAAACTTAAGGCGACTCATTTCTACTTGATAAACAATATGAAATCAATCTGGATATTTTTTTCTGTTTTTTATTATTTTTTCGGATCATAATCTAATTATTTGACCTATCAAATCACATCTAATTGATACAATCTTGATACTATTAGATTCCTTATTTTTTCTAGTATTTATCATAATGTTTTAGGAATTTTTATCAGTTTTAATCTGTTTTTCCGAAATTTTCTACCCTTTCTAGCTATTTTTCTATTTTTCTGATATAATATTAATTTCTGACCATTCACTGAACAACAACTGGTGAAACCAGGCACATTCAGAGCACTACCCAAATCTCTCGGATTGTGACACGTGCTCTCTTCTCCGCATGCCACCGTCTCTCCAGCCTAAGGCTTGAGTGCTACCCTACCTAGATCTACAGACGACACATTGCTTACTTAAGCAGGCGACAGGTCATCTATTCTAGCATATAAACGACCCGTCATTCGAAGACGTCTTGGATGATATATCACCCGAGGTCATCTTCAACCTTCAGATAGATCGGTGACGAACAGTAGAACTTGGAATATGTTCAGATTCTGACCTACAAAAATACCCAACCAAATTTCACAAAATATATACAAAATTAAAGCTCTAATCACTGAACAATCTATCCACACTAAAAGATTAGGATTTTACCAAAGGAATTCGACTGATTCATAGGAAAAAGGAACTAATATCTAAGCTCTAAAAATTGACCTCTCATGCTCCCTTAACAGCCCGAAATCTTGCATTTTTTGTATGGATAAACTCGCAATTCTGAACCTCAAACCAAATCGTAGCTTGATAGGCTTTATGTCCGAAATGAAGAACTTCAATCCAGATGAAGAATATCAAGTAAAGGTGGTGGGAGAGACTTCAGGACAGGTTCTAGAATCAACGACAAAATTGTGTCATTTCTACTTGAAACAATAGAACTTGAGAGGGTTTCTCTTGAGTGTCAAACGACATTGACCGCTGCTATTTTGACTTGCCTTGATCAACACGACATAGCAGTGTGTCGTTTTAACTAATAAAATATTTATGTTAGTTTAAATAATAATAATAATATTTTATATATTTCTTAAAATACGAAAAATCATGAAAAATTCATGAAAATTAGCATAATTCTCCAAAAAATATATAGAAATTTTTGTGATCCCCTTATGAATAGTACTATCCATCAGTGCTATAAAATTATTCTTATTATTAACATATAATTTACTAAAATTTAAATATCTCAATCGAATATTCTTAAAAAATTACAATAATCTCAATTTTAGTTCCAAAAATTCTCGATAAAATTTCTAATACTTTAAAACCTTTAGTGGACCTATCCAAGATCCTAAAACACTAAAATATTTAATACATCTCATCTTTTTATTTTTTGATTACCGATTTCGTAAACATTGAAAATTCTTGATAAATATAATAATTCCTCAAAAAAGAATTCAACTTCGAAACATAAAAAGTCAAACTAGTATTCTTCATCGATCCAAAAATACGGGCTAAGGCCCATTTACATCATCAATCTCGATTGGGCTTTCTGACCCAAGTAGCTCGAAAGTTCCGGATTCTCACATCCTTCCCTCACAAAAATTTTCATCCTCAAAACTTACTTATTCCAAGGTTACTCTTACTATGAAAATTTTGCATCCACAAAATCACAATTAGAATTGCAATGTCCAAGTGCAATCTTTTTATTCCCAACATTACTCAAAATTACACATACCAGTAGCTTCACATTGCTGCATTTATCATTTAGAACGCGATATCGTATTACATTCTCTTCATCTTTTGTATCAAGCAAGCTCAACCATTCTAATGTACTTGATGATACGATTATGATCAAAAGCTAACTTCCATACACACAAGGCTATATCCTTATAGCCATACATTCACTAATCATTTTCGGGTGATACTTCTACCTTCGATCCTGTTTCAACTTCCTTCCAAACAATATGCTCATCAATCAATAGAATTTCATTAATATCATTAATTTACGCTAAGCAATGTGATCACTTGTTCAAAACCAAATTCAAAATAATCATACTCAAAATTTTCATACCTTAGACAATAACTTTCATTATCGATTCATAATAGAACTCATCTTAATTTCTTCCTAGTTCGTAATTTCTACGCTTTTGCTATATAACTTCGTTCTTATCATTACTTTTAAATCAACACATTCAAGGTCATTCTCTTTCATTTAACACCTTCAAATCAATATCAATATCTGTTATATATTGGGTTTTAACGACCTCATATCAACCGAATTCACTTATTATCATCTTCACAAGGTCTCAATTAAACACAAGCCAACCTTAATACTCAATTTCGAGTACTCAGTCATTAAGATCATATACAATCTTCAACTCCATCAGTATATCACAATGTTTCTCTTAGGAGCTTATCTCAAATTGTTTCTATCACGCTTCCGAAAACCCTCTTTTTTTTCGTGACAGTCATCGTAGGCCCACTATATTCACTGCCAACTTATCCAGCAATTCATATAATAAACCTACAAGGAAATAATGAAACGATTAATAATGGAGTCGGAAATAGAATATAGATTTAAATAGAATGAACAACAAATATATAAGAGATATCGATGTCTCTGGGTGACATTTCAAACCCTAGGAATTTCACATATGGTTTATGTATTCGATTTACTCTTGTTCTGGTTTTCTGATTACATATGTCATGCATATAGACTAGGGGGATATATATCATGTACAACCGAATACTATAATACATACAAGAGTCCAAACCTCGACTCACTTAATTCCTCGAGTGCTTTTCTGTTTGGAGGTGAGCGAACGGGAAAAGCACATAATACAACACATACATACACAAAAATAGTACTATGCACATAAGGATACGAATGCATCAACAAGTCACAGTTTGTACGCATAGTAAATTCATGCACAATGAGACTGTGATTGGGCTTGGCATTAACTCACAGTCCGTCCGATGCCAGCAGTAGGATTGAGATTTGTCAATGTTACTTCATGCTTACCTTCATTATTACTTACCATTGCCCAAAACCACTAGCGATGCTGGGAAGTTAGGTGATGGTACCTCCACTTAAGTAGTCGCCACTTTGTAGGATCCTGACTTGTGTTTATCAGTTTGCTCGTGTAGTCCCTATCCAACCTTATAGCTTCATATTTGGCATCTCCACGTCTCGCTACCAGACCTGGAGAGCTCTCAAGAATTGCATAGGTTACCCTATGCCACTTCAGTGCTTTGCATATTTCATACCCGATTGCATTCAATGCATCACATGCATTACAATATAAACACACATCAAAGCACATTCTTGTGGTTCACAGTATAACATATAATGGGAACTCATATCGATGCATTTCATAGTATAGCAGGCAGCACAGGCATTACTCAGCCATTTAATATCAAATACAGTTGTTTAATATATCATTTTATTATCTTTTTATTTAATCGTGATCATGTTAATTCTTTCATGTCAATATTAAAAATACTAAAAAGATTCGTCCACTCATAGGTTTTGAAGCTCACACATAGCTTGACGGCTTGTCGAACCGATTCCTCGAAGTCCTGCCACTGTTGTGAGATTTCGAATTTTGAGTCCTAGAAGTCCAGAAGCCAGTGCAAGTGAAAAGACCATTTTTCCCCTGAAGAAAATGATGTGTGATGGCCGAAATTGGTAAGAAATGTTCAGTAACCACCATATATTATTATTATAGTATTTAATTATAATAATTATCTTTCTTTAATTAAGTCTTTAAGGTAGGGATTTTAATCCCATAACCACCATATATAAATAGGAAACCAGCCACGCAAAAATCTTATACAGAACATACACAAAATTTGAAAAACTTAAAAACCTTACACCTACCAATTTTTGCCAAAATCCGCTGGAAATTCAAACCAGCATAACTCCCTCATCCTTTGTCGGATCCCAGCGAATAATAGTTTGTTGGGAAGCTCTCTTCATCCTATTTCCAACCAACTGTGGTTTTAAATCTTGAGATTATTTTTCTTTGTTGAAAGTTAAATTGTATTTTGGAGGACTTGTCAAAATCTGCTTGAACTTCAAAATAACATAACTCTCTCATTCTTTGTCAGATTCTTGTGAATAATAGCTTGTTGGAAAGCTCTCTTCATCTTCTTTCCAATAATCTTAGGTTTTTCTACTGAAGGTTAGTTTTTCTTTGTCAAAAGTTAAATCGTATTTCGGCGGGATTAGGTTTCAAGATTGTATGATTCTATCGTGATTTCTGTTGTTGTTCCTCTTGCTTATATGATTGTTTGGCATCCATTTATGTTATAAAATCGTGAATTCATCCTTTGAATCATTTCTATACATGAAATCAATATCCCCTACCCTTGCCCTATTGTTTCCTATCTTGATCAACTTGATTAACCTATTGGATTCCGATCTTGTTTCTTTACATTGTACAAGTTGTAAACACCTAATCCTTATTTGTTAACATGAAATCAAAACCCGTACACCTTGCTAACATGAAATCACAAATTTTTTTGTGTCCTATGCTTAGTGCCGAGATATACATAGTTAAATTGGGGTGATAATTCAGGTTAAATCTTGTTACGTTCTTGGCTATCACATCACACATCCAAAGGGAAGGCACCTGCGGCATCTGACCACTGGTTTCTAATAGGTTTTGTGAGTGGAATTGGTAAGAAAATAGGGTACTTACTTGGTTATAGAGTATGCATGCTTAGTTTGGTTTTGTCTTTGCCTTGTGATGCTATAAATGGTTCGGAATTATTAAATAAAGGCAAAGGAATAGCTTCTTGCTCAGAAACAAGAGAGGTAGGATCTATGTCTCATCGGTTTCTCCAGAGATCCCTGTTGTTTGTTTGTTGTTTTCTATGCCTTCTTTTGTTATTATTGCATGCGAATTGATTGTAGGGTGTTTACATGAATTGCGGTTTGGGATATGATTACTTAGGCTATACCAAACCCTTGAGATAGGTTATGTGTGCCTAATTTGCATTTATGTGTAATAAACATGCTGATTGTGTTTTGACATGATTGAGGATACCCTATTATGGTATTATGCTTTGTGCTTTCCTGTGTTTGCTTGTATGTGTTTGTGTGTCAGGATCCTGTTCCGGTGGCCATTCAGGGTAAGCACTGATGCTCCTTGGGAGAGGCGAGGCTCTTACTAGTTTGGGAGTTGTATGGGTGGCAATCCCCAGCATGCGTGTGCTAGAAGCCTTGTTCTTATGTGACAGGATGCCTTTATCCTTGGGTGGTTTGGATGCCCTTGTCCTTGTGTGCCTTGGATGTCTTGTCCTTGTGTTGTAGGATGAATAGGCTTGATAATTAGCTTGTCTGCTAACCTTTTACCCTTTATGAAATAAGTCTTGGACAACACATGTGGAATGGGAAGGCCTTTCTTTTTCCTATTACCGAGAGTAATCTGATGAGTTTTACCTGCCAGTGTACTTTTGATTTTCAGAAGTGTTGTAGTACCCCCTCAGCCTTAGTTTTGGCCCTATCCCTTTGAATAATTCTTACAGGATACCCATAGTTGTGTAGGGATGATCTGATGTTGTTTGGGAGAAGTGTGTTTAAGATGTCTGTAGATCTTGTGATGTTGTGACCCTACTGAGATTCTTGTAGTCTCATCCTGTTGTATTCACCATTTTTTAGGCTTAGGTACATCCACTGTCCGTGGTACCAATGTGTGAGATCAAAGCTACACAGCGGGGCGATATCGCATCACATCTTCATACTTGTTCCTTGATTGCTTGCGTATATAACATGAATTATGATTGGACTATTTTCTAGTTTTCAAAATTCCTTCTTTACTTGTTGTTTCCAATTTATGTTGGGGGTTAACTTGCTGGATGTTTGGATCCTTATGGGACTTGTGAGTTGTGGATTCATTGATTTTATTTAAAGACTTTCACTGATATTTTATTCACTCCGAATGATACCAGAATATATGTCCAATATCATAGAAATGCCAAATGATTGCTGATGTGTATTACCAAATGCATGGAGTGTGAGTTTGCATGATTGCCGAATATGGATTGTGTGAATCCATGCTTGCTTAATGATTGATGATGATTTCCGAGTGTACATATGTGTGATGAATTGAGTGACGAGTATTCATTTACATGTGTGCATATGATTTCCAAAATTTGTAAATTGTTTTCCAGCATATGTGTATCATCCGGTGCACGCCTCTCCACCAGGTATCACTTCTTTTCCTAGTGTCGTATTTAGTTATGTGCTAATTAACAATCGTATGTTTTTATAGTATGACAAGGTTGAACGCTACAAGGGATCAACGGGGTAGGTATGAGGTTCAGGCCGAACAGCAACCTGTTGAGCATGAGGAGCCGAATGCACAAACTGAGCAGGGAGGGCAAGCTGAGCCTTAAAACCAACCTGAGGCACCAGCAATCAATCATGTGACGGCTCAAATCCTAAATGTATTGCAAGGAATTACTGTGAATCAGCAGTGTATGGAGGCACAATTTCAGAATGCTCCTGCACTCGCGCCCCTGGAAGAACCTATTCCTCCACTTGAACCTGTATAGTCGACGCATCCTAAGGAAGTCGAGAGACTTCCCGTTGTGATTACAAAATTATTGATGGAAGCTCGACAATTGGGATGCACAGATTTCAATAGTTCAGTCGGAGCTGCTGCCACTCGTGAATGGATCGACATCTTATGCCGAGTGTCCTTGTTCTTACGTATCTCGGATGATGACAAGGTTGCCATCACCACTTTCCTACTTGAGGAAGAAGCCCTCGTATGGTGGACAGCTATGAGCTTGCGATTTGGTGATCGTCTGCCTACATAAGAGGAATTTCGGTATGAATTTGACAAAAGGTTATATACGAGATTCCATAAAAGCGAGCAGCGACGAGCTTTCTACAAGCTTGAACAGGGCACCCGTCAGTGCTGGAATATGAGAAGGCATTAAGGGAGTTGTCCCGATTTGCACCTGAAGAGGATCGCTCACCATACCAGCTTGCAAGACAATTTCAGGATGGACTGGGTACCGAACTCAAAACCATCGTTGGTACGACACCGGTACAGAATTTGCAAGAACTAATTGTTCCCGCGACTGAAGCCAAAAAGATCGTGCAAACCAAGAGGCTATCCACAGCCACTATGGCATATCCTTCAAGCGAGATTCGAAATTTAATTGCGTACAGGACCCTATCCTTTAAGGTCCTTTCCTCAGAAAATTAAAAGCAATGGAAGTAACAACAAGAAGAACTTTTCTGGTTCGAATTCCAATGGATCTACATGGAATTCTCAGCAACGTCGATATTACAATTGTGGCGAAATAGGGCACATTCAGCGGGAATGCCAGAAACCGAGACGTATCATAGGCGCACCTAGTGCGGGCTGAGGTGGGTACGCTAACCCCACCAAACCGCCAACACGCGCACCAGGAGGACCACCCAACGGATCCACAAGTGAGGCGCAACCAATACCTACAAGGCTATTCACCCTAACTGATGCCGAGGCTACTCCTGATGTGGTGACAGGTACTATTTCAGTCTTTTCTCAAAATGCTAAAGTATTATTAGATCCCAGAGCAAATAGGTCATTTGTAAGTCCAAGGATAGCACTTAGCACGGATCGGCCTCTATCTCCCTTGACTCCTCCTATTATGGTTCTGACTCCTTTAGGAAAACAACTAATTTGTGATCTAGTCTACATCAGCTGTGCTATATGTATGGGTCCGAATGTACTTAAAGTGTATCTAATTCCATTGGACATCCGAGAGCAGAATGTAATCTTAGGCATGGACTGTCTGGCGAAATATCAAGCCCGTATGGAGTGCTTCACCAAACGTGTGTGGTTCACTTTTCCTAATGGTGTCGAGTACTATTTTGAAGGTGATAGGCAAGTTGTTCCAACTTGCATGATTTCTTTGCTTGATGCGAAGCGATTGATCAACAAAGGATGTACAACGTACCTCTCACATGTACATGATATTTCTAAAGAATCCTCGGATCTGGATTCTGTTCCAGTGGTTTGCGAATTTCCAAAAATATTTTCAGAAGACATAACCCATTTACCACCAGCAAGGGAAGTGGAATTCGGCATTGAGTTAGTGCCTGGTACGAATTCGATTTCCATTCCTTTGTATCATTTGGTTTCATCTGACCTAGTGTGTCACTTTGGGGAGCAACTATCTTGTTCGTAAAGAAGAAAGATGGTTCGCTGCGATTATGCATCCACTATCGGCAGTTGAATCTTGTGACCGTGAAGAACAAGTACCTTTTCCCATGCATTGATGATTTGTTCAACCAACTCTAGGGTGCAGCCGTGTTCTCCAAGATCGATCTCAGATCTGGATACCATCAATTGCGAGTTCGTGGTGCTGATAGTCCAAAGACCGCGTTCAGATCGCGATACGGCCACTACGAATTTCTAGTTATGTCATTCAGTTTGACCTATGCACCAGCTGAGTTCGTAGACCTGATGAATCATGTGTTCTATGAGTTCCTGGATTAATTTGTGATAGTCTTCATCGACGACATTCTGATTTATTCAAAATCGGAAGAGGAGCATGCTAAGCATTTGCGGATTGTGCTGAATGTTTTGAAGGATCGGCGGTTGTTCGCAAAGTACTCCAAATGCGAATTCTGAATACGCGAAGTTGGTTTCCTTGGCCATGTTGTTTTTTCCCAAGGTGTGTTAGTTGATTGGAAGAAAATTGAAGCCGTAGTTGCATGGGAACCCCTGCGAACTGTGTTCGAAGTTCGTAGTTTCCTTGGCTTAGCAGGATACTACCATCGCTTTGTGGAGAATTTTTCATCACTTTCCAGACCATTCACAAAACTGACACGCAAGGGTGAGCTGTTTGTGTGGAACGAGAAATACCAGCGAACTTTTGAAGAACTTAAAATCCGATTAGTTTCTGCACCTATCTTTACCTTACTTATTTGCGGAAAGAAGTATGTGGTTCACAGCGATGCATCGAAAGCCGGACTTGGATGCGTATTAATGCAAGACGGGAAAGTCGTTGCTTATGCTTCCCAATAGTTACGATCGCACAAAAGCAACTATCCTACACATGATTTAGAGCTTGCAGCCGGGGTGTTTGCGTCGAAAATATGGCGACATTACTTATAAGGTGAGATATGCCGAATCTTCACCGACAACAAAAGCCTGAAGTACCTCCTCACGCAAAAAGAATTGAGTATGAGGCAACAAAGATGGGTGAAGCTGATTAAAGACTACGATTTGATCATCGAATATCATCCTGGAAAGGCGAATATTGTTGCTGATGCCTTGAGCCCAAAGTTTCATCCTCCTTCCCCATCGGTTTTGGCTTACTTGGGCACCCATTACATGCCTATGTTGTTGAATTTAAAAGCTAACCGTGTGCATCTTGGCACTGAATTTTTTGGTTCATTATTGGCACGAATTGAAGTCACGCCGACCTTGATTAAGGAAATCCGGAATCAGCAACTAGAGGATCCAAAACTAATTGAAATTCGGAAGCAACTTTCTGATGGTGTTGATGCCATAATTTGTGATTTCAGAATACGAGATGACGAAGTGCTTGTCTTCAGAAATCGGGTAGGTGTTCCATAAGATGTTGATATTCGTAACCTTATTGTATCGGAGGCGCATAGTTTGAAGTTTGCTATCCATTCCGGAAGCACTAATATGTACCGAGATTTAAAAGAGCAATGTTGGTGGCCAAACATGAAACACCACATTGCTGAGTTCGTTGCCCGATGCCTCATATGTCAACAAATAAAGATCGAACATCAACGACCTACTGGTCTACTGCAATCACTTCCGATTCCAGAATGGAAGTGGGAGCATGTCACAATGGATTTTGAGACCAGTTTTCCTAGATCGCAACGAGTATACGATGTTATTTCGGTGATCGTGGATCGATTGCTGAAATCTGCACACTTCCTTCCTATAAGTGTGACGGATACACCTGAGAAACTGACTGTTCGTTACTTGGATGAGATTGTTTGATTGCATGAAGTGCCAGCTTCCATCATTTCAGATCATGACCCTTGTTTCACCTAACAATTTTGGGAGAAATACCAGAATGCGCTGGGTTCGAGATTGAATTTTAGTACAGCATTTGTGAGACCCATCTCGTAGGGGGGGTATGGTTACCAAAATCCCACATCGGAAAGGAGCGGGGGAGGTCTTGGCCTTATATGTGTTGTGTGATGGTATCATTTGTAACAAGATGCATCTTTTGGGTCATGTGGTTAGAAGTCCGACTCAGCGTTGCAGTTGTGATCCATCATGTGCACATACACATCCAGGCCAGCTGGGCCGAGAGTCCGGGGACCGGGTCGTGACAAATGGTAGCAGAGCCGATCTCGCTCCCTCTTTCAAGTGGGCTTGGGCTGTGTTATGTGTTCACATTTGAGCCCGTGAGTTTGGGCCCATGTCAGTTACGTTTGGCTCCCCTCGTAAGGACACGAGGTCTATAAGGAGGGGAGATTGTGAGACCCAGCCCGTAGGGGTGGTCAGGTTACCCATTCCCACATCGGAAAGGAACGGGGGAGGTCTTGAGCTTATATGTGTTGTGTGATGGTATCATTTGTAATAAGATGCATCTTTTGGGCCACGTGGTTAGAAGCCTGACTCAACGTTGCAGTTTTGATCCATCATGTGCACATACACGTCCGGGCCCGCT
Organism: Passiflora organensis; assembly: GCA_019739055.1. Taxonomy (NCBI): domain Eukaryota; kingdom Viridiplantae; phylum Streptophyta; class Magnoliopsida; order Malpighiales; family Passifloraceae; genus Passiflora; species Passiflora organensis. Next base: position 34,160 of record JAEPBF010000189.1, on the reverse strand, counting down.
AGGCCAAGGGTCCGGGGACCGGGTCGTGACAAATGGTAGCGAAGCCGTTCTCGCTTCCTCTTCCGAGTGGGCTTGGGCTGTGTTGTGTGTTCACGTTTGGGCACGTGAGTTTGGGCCCACGTCAGTTATGTTTGGCTCCCCTCGTAAGGACACTAGGTCTATAAGGAGGGGAGATTGTGAGACCCAGCCCGTAGAGGGGGTCAGGTTACCCAATCCCACATCGGAAAGGAACGGGGGAGGTCTTGGGCTTATATGTGTTGTGCCATGGTATCCTTTGTAACAAGATGCATCTTTTGGGCCACGTGGTTAGAAGCCCGACTCAGCGTTATAGTTTTGATCCATCATGCGCACATACACATCCGGGCCCACTGAGCCGAGGGTCCGGGGACCAGGTCGTGGCAGCATTTCATCTCAATATCGATGGTCAATCAGAAAGGATGATTCAGACACTCAAAGACCTACTATGTGCTAGTGTGTTATACCAGCATACGAATTGGGATCAATGCCTACCGTTGGCAGAATTTTCTTACAGCAATAATTTTCATGTAAGCATCGGTATGACACCTTATGAAGCATTATATGGGAGACATTGCAGAACTCTTATTTGTTGGAATGAATTAGACAAGAGATGCCTAGACAATCCGGAATTGATTGATCAAGCAACAGAGCAGTTGAACATGATTCAACAATGGCAGAAAAACTACGTGGATAACCGACGAAGGGAGCTGGAATTTGTGGTAAGTGAGAAAATGTTTTTGAAGGTCGCCCCACAGAAAGGAATTCTTCGTTTTCAGCAGCGAGGTAAGCTAGCACCTTGTTACATTGGTCCGTATGACATTGTCGAGAGGATCGGCCCTGTTGCATACCGACTTGCCTTACCTCCAAATATGGAAAGAATTCACAATGGGTTTCATGTTTCAATGTAGAGAAAATATGTGCGAGATCCTACTCATGTGCTCGAAGAACCCCCCGTCGAAGTTGCTGAAGACCTATCCTATCCCGTATAGCTAATTACCACACTAGATAGCTAATTCCTCGATGTCCTGCGTCAATAGGTATTTATGTATATATAAAATCATAGCCGATTCTCAATTTCATAGGCTAGATTACATAATCACACATAAAATTATGCATCTATAACATTAATTCGACGCATTTCTACCCAATACCTAACTTGGAATCGATTTGGACATTTTACATATATTTTCTTATTTTTTAATTTTTTCAAATTATTTGACCCATCAAATAAATTCCAATTTCATAACAGACTTCTTATAATTTCTAGTATTTTTTGTAAATTTTTTGTAATTTTTTTATTTTTCTAATATTTTCCACGATTTTTATTTCATTTCTACCAATTTTCCCTAATTTTTCAAATTTATTTATTTTTCCTCCAATCAGAATGTGAAACCTGACAACTCCTGGCACTGCCGAGACGTCTCCGAACCTCTAGCCTTGTGACATGCGGTTTACCCTCTACGTGCCATGCATCTTCCAAACCTTTGAATCTGGGACACGTGGCCCAATCTAGGCTTACCACCTTGCCCAAGCTTAAGGCTCATACCTGCCTTCATCTCCAGACGACAAGTCACCCAGACGACCCATTGACAGCATGTCGCCTGGGGTCGTCTTCTTTCCCTAGCCAGCCGAGGTTGCAGGTTTTCCTCAAAACCCTAATTCCTAAAACCTCCACAGTTTGATCCCCACCTCTATGCTCCACGAAAACAATTTCATGATAAAAAATACTAAATTCCAAACTCAACTACACTAAAATCTATACTTTTCATCGACTAAAAGAAGGGAATTGAGAGAAGAGAAGCATGTAAAATCCGGGCAGAAAAATTCACCTAAATTTTGACGAGATTCAGTCGAAAATCACCCGATTCCACCGTGAATAATTGTTGGCCACGAATCGAAGTTCGGGGGTGTATTTTGAGGGCTTTGAACAAACTGAAACAAGTAAAGAGAGAAATGGGAATTTATCCCATTAGGTCACCGGAGAAGGGAACCCACCGAGAGATTCTGAGATGGCAACTAGTGGAAGATGAAATGATGTCGTTCGGGTTATTACTCAAAACGACAATGTTTTTCAAAGACGACTTTCAAGTACTACAAGTGGCCGAAAAGATAGCGACCTGTGCATTTTGACCAACAATGGTCAAAACGACATTGGTTAATGTCGTTTTGATCATCTATTAAAATAGTAATATATTTTATTAATATTAAATAATTAATATTATTTATTTATTTACTCTAAATTTTAAAAAATTTGTAATAATTACCATATTACTCTGAAAATACAAGACAAATTTATATAAATTCCTTATGAATAGCACTATCTATCAGAACCATAAATTTATTTTTTTCATAAATTTTTTATTTACTAAAATTTAAATATTTAAATATTTTCTTTAGAAAAATTCTTATAATATTAAATCTATTTCCGAAAATTCCCAAAAAATTCATACACCTTTAGATACCTTCCACTGACCAATTTAAGGTCTTAAAATATCAAAATCACCAACAACCCCTCAATAATGATTTTCCAATCATTTATGATTAATTATAATAATTTCCAATAATAATTTAAAAATTTCCAAAATTACACGGACCGTACCATATATCTGTAAATACTATCAATTAACAGGTCAAGGCCCATTAACATCGATGATCCTTCCTTGAGCTTCTTGGCCCAAGCAGGTTAAAAATTTCTGATTCTTACATCAACTCCACACGTGCCACCTCTCCCGACCCTCAAGCTTGGGTGATGCCCTATCATGCAAATCGAATGATGTGTTGCCTGCTCATGAGCAGGCGATGCATCACTCATATACAACCCAAGCAACCCGCCATCTGGAAGACCCTCGAACAAAATGTCATCCAAGCTCATCCCCTACCTCCAGCCAACCCGAATTGTAGAATCCCTAGAAACCCAATCTTCCACACATCCAGCCAAATTTAACAAAACTTATACTAGATTGTAGGCCATTTCAATCCAAATATAATCCCACAAGAATCAATCAATTTAAAGCCTTAAATTGTTCCTAACATGCATCCGAAATTATAAAACTATAAAATCTTAATACTCACCATCACTCACGACATCCTCACAGTTCCATCATAATAATAGAGTAGAATCACCCGGCAAGATAGAAAGTATATGGAGAGGGGAAAATCACAGGTGTTATGAGTGTTTTACAAGCTTGAGGTAAACTGGATTTGTCATGTGCAAAAACGAGATCTGATTCCCCAAACTGACTGAAGAATGGAAGGAACCAGAAAGAGTTAGGTGGCATCTGGTTCCATCCTCAAAACAGCATCGTTTCGGGTCTCCCATGAAACAATGATGTTTTTGCCTAAACACAGCATCCTCGTATGAGATTGGCTAAAACGACATAGCCTATGTCGTTTTTACCTTCTCGGTCAAAATGACACCACAGGCTGCTGTGTTTGGCTTATCTGAATATAATTTTCTAAAATGTTGTATTTTAATAATATAATAATAATAAAATATTTAATAATGCCAATGAATCTTTAAAAATTCATAATAAATTCTATAAAACTCTAAAAAATATCTGAAAATTTTCTATACATTTCTTATAAATAGTGCTATCTATTGAAACATGGAAAAAAAATTCTTATTAATTTATAATTTATTAAAAATAAATTGCTCTTCATTTAACTTTTAAAAAAATCATAATAAATAGAATTATATATCCAAAAATTTCTAGAAAATTTCTCAATTTTTATAGTTGATCAGTAGACCTTTCCAAGGTCTTAAGACTTTAAATTCATTGATATAATTCATCGTATAATCTTTCTATTATAAAATACTTAAATGAGATTAATATCTCATTAATTACAATAATTCTCCAAAAATATAATTAATTCTTTTGTAGGATCATCGTCACTTCTTTGAAACAAAATAATGTATATCTTAATAGTACTCATATCGTAAAGCTCATATTTCTAAGTATGACGGGTATCAGGTGGTAAAATAACCAAAATATCCTCGAACCCTATTTTCCAAGAAAAAACACTCCGATATTCCTTTTTCGAAGTCAAAACCTTAAATTGACACCAATGAGTCCCGATGACTCATTAAAAATGGATAAGAATATCGTAAACCTACCCACATATCGTATAAGCCTTAAGACTACATCGTGGCCCGAATCAATAAAATCATCGAACAACTTCCAATCACCCTTCACAAGCACTCAAATAGTCCATTCAAATTGAAATAAATCAGGGCTATAGTTCAAAGCCCATTAATGTTATCACCAAAATTCGATTGGGCATATGGCTCAAATGGCTCAAAAAGGTCAAGATCTCACAGTTTCAATATAAAGATACAATAACCAATTCTTTTAATAAAGAGTATATACGATGATCAGGATATCAAAAACCCATATCCCATGATAACACATCAATATACAAGTTGATGACTTAAGATTGTAATCATCATGCCTCCACTGCGTATCCTACTATTATCTTGATTTTCGACTAGCATATTAAGGTAATACCACAAGTTTTCATGATTTTACTTATCCATCAAACGAACTTTATCCAAATGTAGACCATAAACTCATAAGTCACCCTCTTAGGTTTAGCAGAAATTCATCGACAAGTCTATCCATCTTCAAATTAAATACCTTTATCATACTTTTCCTGGTTCTTACCAGGTCTAATTGTCAATCAAGAATTTCCCAAAACAAAAAAAATAGCTCTAATCCAAGAGCTACTAACTTCAGTTCAACACTTAGAAAGCACATTACACTACAAGATTTCAAAGCAATATGTGCATTCCATGCATGGTAATCTATTTTTGTCAATTACACAGTAAAAGATATGCACTACTTACATTATCTTCATCAATGACTAATCAACTTCAATAACATACTTTTCGTGTGCTTATAAATACATAATACACTATTAGTATACCGAATAGTTCTCGATAGGTTAGTATCTATGGCTCAACAAAATAACAACCTATATTAGGCTTCATCTTACTGTAATTCATGCAGTTCCATTTAGTATTCATTAAGGCAATCTATTACTTAAGAGCATCTCAATCCATAGCCAATCCAAAATCAATTTATACCTCAAGAAAGAATACCCAATCTCAAAAACTATTTACAATTACTATTACTTGCAGTTTCGATAAGCTGTACTTATTCCAAGGTATTTTTTAATGCTTAGACTATCAGTAGGCAATATAACTTACTATGAGTTATACAAGAAATCTTTTCCGCTCATCCTAGCACTTTCAATCTGAAATCAAAGTTAGTACAATACACATATTCATAGTTTTTCCTCCAACTCATACAATTCACAAACCATAAATTTTTGATCGATTGACCCATTTTAATAAAGAATATGACCATACACAAGTCAACATCTTATAACAAAGAATAACACCATTACTCGTCCGAGTGATGATTATGAAATGACATTGCTTGAAAAATTCAATATACATTTAGAATATTAACAAGCACAACTACCTAATAGATTTCAAATGGACCTCATACCAAAGATACTACAATATAGAAGAATATAGCAAATCTGATGAGTGCCATATATGGAAAAGAATTTTGCGGCAACAAGAAATCCTAGGGAAGAACTATCTCTCGATCTGGGAAATCGAGCAAGGATGGGCTCACAAAATATGGTCATGCTCAATTACTACCATAATTAGTAGAGGTGAGAGGCTTACTTGTGTTCTCGAAAAAAGAAAGCACTCAATCTAAAGGATTACTCCATATTGAAGGATGTTTTTAAAGGAAGGGAATACACTCCACTATAACAAAAATTGTCACCCATACGAGTGATAAAGGAGAGGTAGCATAGCATTAAGGAATGACAAACATATTAGTTTCTAAGAATAATGATTAAACAATGCACCGATACAACACTAGTTGTCACGTCTCGGACCCCAAAATTTTACACTACAATAGCCATAGGCACACTATATACACTGCCATAACACAGAATAATGCATATAAGAAACCTACAAGGCTAGTAATACGAAAGTAAAGTGGAGATAATAATAAAATAATTTATCAACATATTGGGCAGTAGAATTAAAGAGAAGACTCAACACCATCCGGTGACATTGTAAAATTATCAGATTAATTATTACCCAGGAATAAATTTTAGACAATAACTCGATCATTGTTAAATAAACTAAGGGGAACAACACTATGAATATAGAGTTCCTTAAAATTAACTCGTATACAATGGTTCAATCATCGATTGCTTCTCGTTAAGTCTGGGAGTGCATTTCTAGTCATTATTCATTATTCCTCCATTCATATGCCAATAATCTAGCAGAACCTTACCAGGTGAGCACACAGGAAAAATATGCAAAGTAAGACTCATGCAATCATTATTAAGAACACAGGCATGCTAGCATACAACCATTTAATAACATACTCATAATGACAATTCATCACAGTCATAGTCAAAACGTCATGCATCACACAATTACTCAGGCAAATCAGAACTGTCGCTAGACTGGCAATGTCTTTTAGTCCTTTCGGTGCTAGGATTAAAATGGATTCATTAGTGGCACATCTATATGTAACTATTTATGTCTTGTTATCTCATATGCAAACTCAATCCATCATAATGGGACATGCATTCCTCTTGGCCTAGTTTTACTGATGATGTCGAGGCATTAGGTGATGGTAGCTCCACCTACTTGATCCCCACGTTAGGATATCCTGTTTATTTATTTTATATTATAAATTATGTTCCCCGTCCCTCCTTATAACTCCCTTGGCAAATCCATCCTGCACTACCATACTTGGAGAGCTCTCAGGAGTCACATAGGTCACCTTATGTTGTTGCGACGTTTCATTTTGTCTTATGCTTCGGAATGCACCCAACATAATATATGCTTCTGGATTTTCACACGTCCCGCTTGCTTTTCCACTGGATTTCCACTAGTATAAACCAAATTGGAGTGACAAATCGAAGGATCTTATGGTTTTATGACATTTTTTGCACTTGTGGTTGGTAAGCCCAATTTGTTGCCTTTCGTTGATGTTTTTGAGTTCTTTTTGATAGATTTGATATTCCTAAGGTTGTTTGCTGGTTTGGGTGCCTCGATTACACCGTTTGAATGGTTTTTGATAGATAAATGGCTTAGGTACAAATTTGAATTTGTTGTGTTCTGATGTTTGTGCTATTTTAATGCTTGATAAGTGTTGTGTTGATGTTTATTATTTGATTAGAACTGGTTTATATCTTTTTAATTGGAGTAGAATCGATTCCAGAGGGATCAATGATATTTTTAGTGAAGGGTTGTTCACTTTTCCCTTCGAGTTGTGTGAGGATTGGTATTTGGTGGTTGATTTGTGTTAGATTGTTGTTAGTTGAGAGCTTAGAGTGGTTTTGAAGTGGTATTGAGTCTAGTTTCGTGCTCTTTAGGTTTTATAGTCAATTTTCCCTGTAAGAGTCTATCCTTCATACTCAAGAAAGAAAATAGTTTCTCTTTCTTTAATTAAAATATAAAAGTATATTTTAGTTTGAATGTGAGGCATCTATTCATGTGAATGTATTTAATTATCACGTTTAGAGCATGCAATGTGTGTGATATATTTTGGTTGTATAAATTATATATATTTTGATCTATGGTAGTTATATTGATTGTGTTTGAATGCATGGTGAGGATGTGAGACTTGTGAGGCTTGATATTCATAGTATGTTAAGGAATTATGTAGATGAATTGTATTGGATATGTGTGCTTGTCATAGATTTATGCAGATATATATGAGGGGATTGTGTTGTGAGGTTTTCAGAGAATTATGGGAGGATTTCTGTGAGACAATCATGGAAGTTAGTGCAGGTGAAACAATCATTTTTCCCCTGAAGAAATGGATGTGTGATGGCCGAAAATGGTATGGTAGGGAAATTAATCCCATAAACATCCGACATAAAGAGTAGCCGGCTACACTTGTCCACACATACCAAAAACACACAAAATATGTCAAACATCAAACCCTACATCATACGCTATTGCTGCCGAAATTTCCTTGATCTTCATCATCGCATAACTTTCTCATTCTTTGTTGGATTTCATAATTTCACCATTTTCTTATAGAATTTTTAATTTTATTTCTTTTGATAATCAACTATTTGTATTGTTTGAAAGTCCATTGAAATTTGAAATCTGAAATAGGATTGGAACCTTCCTTAATTTTGACATTTTGTTATACAGGCGATAATTTAGGTAAATAAATCTTGTAAAGGTTTTGTGTGAGATTTGATTTAGAAAGGACCCATATATATTCAGAAAGGAGGTATGACAAAGTAAGAATTTCCCAGAATTTTTCGAGGACGTATAATGATATTTAAGGATTTTTTTTATTTTAGGGTATAAAATTAATTATAAATTCAATAATTCTCGGAAAATTAATTTTAGTTTATAAGATTAATACTATGATTTTTAGGAATTTATAGGAATTTTCTGGAAATTTTGGAGTTAATATGTTATTCATAATGAATTTTATAAGGTTTGATAGATTTTAGAATATATTAATATTATATATATATATTTATTTTTTTAAAAAAAAGAATTACTGGTCAAAATGCAGAAGGTTCCGTCGTTTTGACTGCACCTGGTCAGAATGACGGACACCTTCGTCGTTTTAACACATGAGGCGGATTAGGGTTCGGAACCCTAATCCCTTATACGGAACAACGTCATTTTACGTTGAATCCAAACAACACCGAATCCTGCTCGAGCTTAGTCACCAGTTGAACCCTATCCTCTACCTTACATGTGCCTACCATCCACCAGTCACTTCCTACGACCCACGCGTAGCCGGAGTAAGGCCATCAAAGGAACACGCGTGGGTATTATCCCATACAACTTGAGATTTTTCCAGTTTCGAGCAAAAAACTGACGAGAGGAGAGGACGAGTGTACTGTGTGTTTTCATGAGAGAAACCCTGTGAGACACTGGCTGAATTGGGAAAATTTTTCCCGGAGAACTTGGGTGCCTTGTACCCATGAATTGCTAGTGTTAGGATTGATTAAATGGTTTAATGATGAGTGCAAATGATTCGTCTGGATTAGTACTATGTTTTAATCCATGTATTGAAGCATGTTGGTTGGATTAATGGATGAATTGGGAAGAGAAAAATTCCAGTTAGGGTTTTCTGAAAACCCCGGCGACTGAAGGTTAGGGATGACTTTAGACGATAGATCGTCCGAATAGACGACAGTCCGTCCGAGGGCTGGAATGTGTGACTTATAGTTTTAAGGAAAATGACGGACCGTTTAATGATGAAATCATGTGATAGGTGGTTAGGGGTCTTGATAAACAACATGTAACTCGAGTGGGAACTGAACGACCAGTAGTTTAAATACCATATGGAAGACACGTCGTTCAGCTGAAGAGTAGATAGGCTCAGTCCGAGCCGGAGGCACAGACGGGTTGTGGCAGGCTCCATGTGAGCCACATGTTAACATCCTGGAGGTTCGAAAATGTGCTGGCACGCACCTATCTTGCTACGTGTAGGCTCAGAAGGAATTTTCAGGAAAATAAAAAAAAATTGATAAAAAAGCCAAAAAATTAAGGAAAAATCAAAGAAAAATAGGAAAAATGAAAGGAAAAATATAGTAAAAATAATAAAAATACTAAAAAATTAGAGGACTCCAACATTACCAAGTTTAATTAAATATGAGGTTATTTGATGGGTTAATTAAATCGTAGAAGTTGAATGAAAAATAGGAAAAATAAGAAGAAAAATCGGGAATGTAATTAGATCAATGATGTATATGTGAGACAGCTATTATGACTTAGAAAAGTGTGAATTGAGGATAAGTATAGTGTGTGAATGATTTTTAAATGAATTCTTAGTTAACAGGTGTAAAAGTGAATCGGCAAGTTCAGACCCTTCTAGAATCAAATCCTGAGGAATAACTTCCATAAACTAGTGAGCGATTGGTATTTCTGAGCATGCATAGTTTTATTTACAATTTCGTAAATAAAACCTTTAAATCTTTTAAAATTTTATATCGTATAAAATGTTATTCGTAGGATTAACTCATAACCCAGTTGTGTACAATTATATTACTATGTTGTTCGTCATTGCGTTGAGTCATATATATTCAAGTATAGTGTGCATGTGGTGTTGGTCGATATAGGGTAACCTATATCGATCTTGAGAGCTCTACGGGTTTGGTAGCGAGGCGTGGAGAAGCCTGGTCCATTTTCCGAGGAATAAGGTTAGATAGGGTTTAATTATAATGAATGCACATCAATTAACTATTCTTTGCAGGTTATGGGCATTGCTTAGGTGATGCTACCATCACTTAATGACCCGACATTGTCAGTGGAACGAGCTTTAGACTATTGTTCATAATAATAAGTCTGTCGATCTAGGAGTCAAATGACTGAATATTTACCAGTAGGGTTACCACAGACAGAACCTAGTCTTTTCCGGGGCCCGGAAAGACTATGTGTCACATCCAGCCCAATGTGTGTTTGTGTGGTCACTAAGGATTGAATTTCATAATTGGTATAATTGTACGCTCGTGTTTTAAGAAAATTGTTGATGTGGAGCATATTTTGTGTTGATTTGATTTTCTTTTGGTATTAGTTTTCTTTAACATATTTGATATGCTTGCCTAATTGTTTCAAGATATTTAAATCTGATCACTCACCTGGCAAGTTTTCTTGCAAGATCCTTAGATCTGGTGTGTACAGGAACCTTGTAGGCGGCTTGTTCAACAGCTCAAATGTCATTTGGTAATGCGGTTAGCTATTTAAGATATCGACTGAAAATGATATGTGAGCCATAGGTCGATTCTAGAACGGCAATTCGTCTTTCCACCTGACGAAACCATTCCAGACCTACACCAAAACACTCCTTTCTTCTTCACAAGTTCTAAGCTAAGAAAGATTTTGGCTTACCAATAGAAAACATGTCGAAAATAAGGCATGGCCAGATTTGTGCCCAAAAGGCTCACGAAACTCCTCATAGATTCCAATTGCCCGAGATGCAAACCTCCAATTTTTTTTTTCTCTCCCGGGATAGTAAATACCTGAAATCTGATTTCAATCCTTCGGTTAGTAAGGTGGCAGATGGGACAATGGAGTTCTCATCCCGACGTAAAATGGCATCGTTTCAAGGTAATAACATTTCCCCTCTAATCCTCAAAATGATATTGTTTTGGGAACCTCCCAAAATGATGTTGTATCAGGCGATATATATTTCCGATTAATTTAATTATATAATAGTATATATAAAAAATATAATATTATAATTATTTAAAAATTATATAGAAATTTATAAAAATATTTAAAAATAGTCAAGAAAATACCTAGAAAATTTCTACATACTCTCTATGAACAGCAGAATTCATCTTTACTTGGATTTCTTTATTTTAATAAATATATAATTTAAAATAATTTTGATAATTTTAAATAAATACTAAATATACTATATAATTTTTAAAAAAATTATCAAAAATCATTGTCCTAAATTAGTCCAAAGTTAGGCCTATGTAAGGTATTAGAACATTCCTCACTATCAAAGAATCCTCAATTCAAATTTTTGGTTATTTATACCCATATAAAAGTTATATCAAAATAACTATAAGATATTATACGATAATATGAAATATCCTCTAAACCGACAACAACAACAAACAGACAGGTCAACTTGACATTAGGTCAGAAGACCAGAAAAAAAATCTAATACTCATTAGTACTCGTTTTAATCCTAACCCCTAAAAATCAGAGTTCTCACATCGAGGTTGTCACACCCCGAATCCCAACAATTTGGCTCGACAACCGTTGTAGGTTCACTATCCGCACCGCCATAACATATGACTATGCATGTAACAAACCCACAAGGCTATTGACATAATAACAAAGCAGAGGAGAGTATTAGATTAGACATATAATCTAGGCACAACAAATACATAAGATACATTAATGTCTCCGAGTGACATCGGACAATCCCAGGAATAACAATACAAGAATGAACATAATACAATAATTATATACTCGATTTAATAATCAGTGGCATATCAATGACTCATTATAATAGAATGACTAAAGGGATTCAACTATAAATATAGTCCTCATACGATACCTTAGATTTTCGCAATCCACCTAACTTTTTGTGTCCTAGATAGGAGTGAACTTTGTTTACTAACCCTGCAATCATACCAAGAACCTGGCAGAAACCTGCTATGTGGGAGGACGGAAAAATATATTTAAAAAAACACTTGCAATCATACACTTATTTAACACACAAGCTGGCATACGATGAGACTCGATAAATCATAAAAGAATGCAGCACAATCATAGTCAAGTAACATGTACACACAATAATCAACACAAATAAGACCAAGACTGGGCCGGCAATTTTTCTCAGTCTGTTGAGGGCCCAGTGTTGGGACTAAGATACATCAATGGTAATTCCTCGACTAACCCTTTTCTTAATTATCATATGCCCATTCCACTGAGGCTACTGCGGTGTTAGGTGGTGGCAGCTCCACCTAAGCGGACCCCACTCTGCAGGTACCAGTCTTGTGTTTATCGGCTTGTTCGTGTCGTCCATGTCCCTCTTATGGCTTCAATTTTATTTGTGTCTCCACGCCTCACTACCATACTCGGAGAGCTCTTAAGAGTCGCGTGCTATGCCTATACATTCACATCTTGTATATCCAATTCATTCGATGCATTGCAAGCATAACAATTATAGTGGCATCCTAGTGCATCATTCAAATCATAACATGGCATATCAAAAATATGCACACAGCACAACCCACAATCATTTACATACATTCAAATCACAACGTTGTGGAATCATGCCAGCAATAAAAATGATAAACAATATCCATCCACTAATGGTTTTCCGATGTTCGAAGAGCCCACACTTGTTCCTCGATAGCTGGACCGATTCCTTGTGGTCCTGCACCAATATGCATCCACTTACATATAAAATCATAGCTAATTCTTCAATATCATAAGCTAGATTACATAATCCTGCATAAAATTATGCTTCTATAGTCTTAATTCGATACATTTCTACTTTATATCTAACTTGGAGTCGATTTGGACATATTTCCTATTTTTTATATTTTTCCATATTATTTCGAACCTTGTTCTAATTATTCAACCCATCAAGTCAACTCCAATTTCATAAATTTTGATACCACCAGACTCCTTATAATTTCTAGCATTTCCTGCAATTTTTGGGATTTTTTCTCATTTTTTTCATTTTTTCACTATTTTTCCTGATATTTTTTTATTTCTGGCCAATTTCTAATTTTATTTATTTTTCTTCCAACTAGAACGCGAGACCTGACAGCTCCAGGTGCTGCCAGAGCACCTCCGAACCTCCAGCCTCGTGACACGAGGCTTATCCTCGGCGTGCCACGAGTCCTCCAAACATCCAGATCGGAAACACATGGCCCCAATCAAAACACCTGGCCTAAAGCTCGGGGTCTCACTTGCCTTTATCTCAAGGCAACAGGTGGCCTTCTCTCATAGATAACATGTCGCCTGGATTTCCTTCAGGCGATAAGTTGCCCAGATGACCCCAGAATGCATCTCGTCAGGTTGTAGGTTTTCAGTCCGAAACCCTAACTCCTCAATTCCTCATCAAATCTCAATTTAACCTATGCTAACATGAAATTCATCGAATTCCGATCATAAACATATATAAATCCTCATTCATACCCTAAATCGTATATAGAAGGGAAGATTGGATCCGGCTAACACCAGACGAAGACTCACCTAGATCTGGCGATTTGAAGCCAGAAATAACACAAAAGAGGTCAGGTTAGGTTCGCAGGAGAAGGACAAAGCTCAAGAGAACATTTTTGTCTCCAAAATGGAATAAGGGAGATAAATGGCAAAAAACGAGATTCCTATCCCGTTGGTTGACCGAAAAAGGGAGAAACCGAGGGGACTTCAAACGGCAACAGGTAAATGGGTGAAACAACGTTGTACAAGCAGCCCGATTCAAACATTGACCTGTGTCGTTTTGACCCGGAATACAATATTAATATAATTAATAATATTTATATTTATTTATTTATATATAAAATCTTCTAAAATTTATAAAAATTATCCTACTACTTTGAAAAATACATTGAAAGTTTCTATAAATTCCTTATGAATAGTAATATCAATCAATACCATAAAATTTATGTCTCTCAAATATATATTATTTACTAAAAATCAAATACCATTATTTTTTTCTTAGAAAAATCACTAAAATTTTAAATTTACCTCGGAAATTTCTCCAAAAATTTGTATACCTCCTAATACCCTTAATAGACCAATTTGTTGTATTAAAACTCCAAGATCACCAACATCCCTTAGATAATAGTTTTCCATTCATTTGTCATTAATTAAAAAAATTTCCAATATTAAATTTAAAATTCGTACGGACTATACAATAAGTCCGTAAACACTTCCAAATGACGGGTTAAGGCCCGTTAATATCGATAATCCTTGCTTGTGCTTCTTGGCCCAAGCAGGTTAAAAATTTATGATTCTTATAGAGGCCCTAACACTCATACACCTGAGGCCCCAACACTTATAACCCCGAGGCCCTGGACATACATAACCTTGAGATGGTGATTACACCTATGTGTATATACACTTGATATTTATATCCTTGGAATTTATAGTTCTTTGTGTTTGGCCAATGTGAGGTAAGTTTATGGGATCCCAACATAGGGGATAGTTGCTTACCTAGGAGTAGTATGGATGCTATATATTATATTTTTCTAAGCAAGTGTGCGAGGACTCGAGTGGAGCTAGTCACTTGCTTGTAACAGTATGGATGGTACATGATTATAAGCTCAATATTAATGTATGCGTGAGTATAATTACATGATGTATCATATGTGATACTATGGGATCGAGTGTGATGTATACTTTTTTGTAGTTTTTTTTCCACTCAAGTTGGACAACATTGGTAGATGGGATTGTGAATATGAGTACTATATTATATTTTAAAAGTAATTTCATAAAAATCCAACAATGGGCTTTGAACCTTCCATACGTGGGGAAGTTCTCCATAGCCTCTTTTTATGTCCACCTCGATAAATTTTGAGTTGGCTGCCCAGTATGAGTATATGATGGCATAGTCATATGATTTATGATTTATTCACCTACTCAGATGCATGAGATACCGTTTACTATTTACATTGCATAATATTATAAATTTGTATATGTGAGATTGCTTTCTACTATAGGATGCACATATTGCATTAAAACATATTTATCAGCAAAGGTATGTTTATACTTGTTTTACGGTTTGCCTCCTTTCCTCCTCGATTGTATATGACGTTTTGACTCCAATGGAGGTCCTTGTGATCTAACTTCCCTTTTTTTCAGGATTTGGCTAGAGTGTTTTCTTGAGCTCTTAAGTTGTTGTTTGGAGCTCCTTAGGAGCTGGATTATTGCACTCACATTTTGAGCACCCAGCATGCTCTTATTATTTTGAATTTGATGCATACTGATTTAATATTCTTATAATTCTTGTTTTGGATTGTGTGATAGTTGTATGTGTGGTTTTATCCTTGAGATATTATGTGTTTAGTATAGCCGGTTGGCTTATTGAGTATTTATAAGATTATTGAGTATCATTGGGATGTGTGGCCATAGTGTGTGCATTGTGACATATATGTGACCATTGGTCCTTGGTGTTTGTACAATAATGGAATTTTGATCTTTTGGCCTTATTCATGAAGTCTTCTATTGTATTTATGTTGTGTGAGTCCACAATATGATTTACTCTTTGTGGTTGCGATATTGCCAAATCAATTTTAAATAAGTGATATCGTGTTCATATTTTTTAAAAAAAATTATTTTGTATGTATTTTTTAAAAAAAGTTTTTAGAATTTTATAGGATAATCCTTGTGTGGTTTCAATTGATTATCAAGTTGAACCGATTGAGAGTACATGGCAATGAGGGTCTAGATTTCGAGATCGGTCCTCACAAAGTCAAGTTTTGGACAACTTTGAACAAACCAAAAGTCTATGGCTTTGTCCGGGTCGATTGTTTTCTACCTTGGAATTTGTGTTGTTTTGCCAAGCCTTTCAGTCGGTTATTTTCCCATGATCGGTTGCTAACCCATTTATCCTTTATTTTGATCGATTTAATGATAAAACCTGTAAAACATCTCTCTTCAACTAAATATAAATCTAATTCTCTGGTTGTTCTTGTTTTGGGGATTGAATTATTTTTCTGAAATCTATTTGGTTTCTAATAGTCGATTTTGTTTTAAAAATGTCGATAGTAAGAACTTCAGTTATTTCATAGTTATCACTCCCCATCTTTAGAACCTTTTCTCCATAACGATTCCATAATGTGAATAGGACAGAAATTGATAATCCTCTGCTTAAATGCGGGATTCAAATCGCTTTTCTTTTTAAAAAAGTGCCTTTTGCAGTCGTAGGTGTGCTAAAAAATTAATGAATGCTAAAATGACACCTGTTTTGTTACTCCTTTTATCCTTTTAAAACTTACACTTAAAATTTGGCATCGACCAATGAGTAGCTAAGAAACTGAATTATTGTCTCATAAAGTTTCTCTCTTTACTTTTATGATCTAATTTCTAAAAAGATCTTAAAGCGACTTTGGCAAATTAATCCATCTCTAGAGGAAGGGACGGCCTCACATACGCTTTCAATTATAGGAAAACAGCCCTTTCCCAGGACTGTAGAGGATCCATATGACCTCCCAACAATGCCCCTAACCAGAACCCTCCACAATCGATTCTTACTATACCACCAGCAGACATGGCACAATAAACAGCAAGACGCATTCCAATCAGATAATAATTTGACTGTCATAAGAGGTTTTGTAAGGAAGAGTAGCATAGCGATAAACAGCTAGATGCATGCATTGCCATCTATCTAATTACTCTTTTAACATATGATCAAATGTTAATTCAAACATCATACATGACCATGCTCTAACATTTTTAAAACAAGTTATAAACAACATTATTATAAATTAAATAGAATTCTCTTTTAAACAATACACCTTTTTGCATGACAGATGAGTGCGAGCACGAGCACTTTTTGTGCCACGCATAGCACGTTTTGGGCGTCTTCTCTCAGCCGCTCCCCTCTATATAAACAAGATTTCCCTAAGCGTGGAACCACAAGCACTTGAAAGCATAACTAGTGCAAACCTCGGGGAGATGGCTATCCCTAGATCTCTTATGCTAGAACTGATAGTTTTAGTATGCTTTTTGGCTCTGTTAGCTGAGCCCACTACTGCAGGGTTCAACCCGGCAGAATTTCCCAATGGTTTTTTCTATGGATCATCTACTGTTTCTTATCAGGTATAATTGATTTCCTGTGACTGTCTGAACTATTGGCATTCAGGCATATCACTACTTAATTGGGCGCTTAATTTTATGGACTTGCATAAAAATGTCTGCTCAAGATAATGCATCTATCTTAGTTAGCTAGTTTTTTTTTAAGAAAATCGAATTGTATTGAGATGAAAACAGTGGAGGTGCAGGACAATGAAACATTGTGCCTGCCCCGTTACAAGATACAACTTACAGATACCTGAAATGTATTTCGGAATCTGCTACTTGCACCCTCCCAGAAATCTAATTGGCTAGTAATGACAGAAAATTTCCTGTAGGTAATACATCCAGGCTATCTAAAGCAACATCGCGTAAGTTGGTCTTTGCCCAATGAAAGCCATAACGCATACCATTGTAATACAAATCTGCTGCACTACTATCTTCTCTCCGAAACAGTTTATTATTCCTACCCAACCAGATACTCCAAGTGCAAGAAAATAGCAACACATACCATAAGCCTTTCCAACGTGAAGGGATTGGGAAGCCTTGCCACTGAACGAATAATTCAGTGATAGTCTGCGGTTGGACCCAGCTGAGACCCCAGTTTCGTATCAGCAAAGACCAGCACGACCATGCCTTCTTACAGTTGAGAAGGATGTGGTTAGAATCGTCTTCCACTCCACCACAGGCATCACAGTATTGTTCAGATGTTGGTATGATACCTATTCTGATTAAATGGCCTTTGGTTGGCAATTTATCCCTGCATGCCAGCCACATAAAAGTTTGCCATTTGGGAGCTCCCTGTTGACGCCAAACATTTGGAATCATCCGTTCATTGCCCCTCAGTACGTTTGCCTCCAGTGTCTGATAACAGGCTTTGGCTGAGAACGGTTCTAGCTTTTCGCCCCACCTCAAGCAATCATCCTCCGCTGGATTTGGACGAGCTCCATTCAATATCTCTATCAAACATCTGAGTTCCTCTTCCTCCCAAGTATAGAGCTCCCGCCGCCAAAGAAAATGCCACTGCCAGCCTAGACCAGTCATCGCCCCGAACTGTAACACGACACCTTCTTTTACCATAGCTACTGCATGTAATCTTGGAAATACCGCACGTAATGGAAGCGGACCACACCATACGTCATTCCAGAAATCAATTGATCCTCCATTACCTAACTTCCAGCGGAATAAAGAGGATATACATCTGCCATCTAGCAAAGTCGATTTACTAATTCTCACAATTCCACTCCATATTATTGACACATTCCTTACAGCACAATAAATACCATCAGAATTGAAGGTAGGTTTATATTTCTGTAAAATTACCTTGCTCCATAAAGAATCAGGCTCAGTGACTAGCCGGTGGCTCCATTTCATAAGCAATGCTGTATTTCTGAGTGTCATACATCCCACACCTGCACCTCCATTATCAGTTGCGCGTGTTACCGTTGACCATGGTACTTTGCACATACATCGTTTCTCTGCTGTGCCTGCCCATAGGAAGCGCTTCATCCATTTTTCTAGATCTTTTCTGACTCCCACCGGTAGCTGAAAGAATGTCATGTAGTAAACAGGCAGGCTATTTAGTACCGCTTTCACCAGCGTTAGTCTGCCACCTAAGGATAACAGTGAGCCTTTCCACGAGGCTAGCTTGCTTTTAAAACGAGCCAGCATTAGCTAGTTGATTTCTTCATGGGGTTCAATAGAAGCACCAACAGTGGTGGCGCTTGTAAATTAATTGAAATATTAACATTGCTTATCTGTTCATCGAACCTTCAACGAGCAGACTGAAGGTGAAGCAAATACACATGGTAGAGGTCCAAGCGTGTGGGATATTTTTGCCCATGACACACCAGATTCGTATTACATGATTCTTTTTTTCGAAATTAATTACAAGGATATTCTCGGTCGACAACATTCTAACGACTATATCAAAAAAAAAAATTTCTATTTAAAGGTTGATCTGAAAAACTAAATGTATCAAAACGCATTAATCTATGCGGAGAATATAATTTTCTCCCAATGTATTAAAGGTAGCTCATATATATTAACAACTTGAAAGCAAATTACAGAAAGGATATTGGATGGCAGCAATGGGGATGTAGCAGTTGATATGTACAATCGATATCCGGTATGTTACTAGTCTTTTTTTTTGAAGAATATCGATATGTATATTATAAGGATCAGTACAACAGGAAAGCTGGACACTGAAACTGTGTCCTGCATGAAGAACAAAATGAAACATGCAGATCCTGAGAATAAATAACAGGATCTGTATCTTTCAGAGCTTCAAGCAACTACGTAACCTGTAAAACAACAATCACCCCACAAGCAATACAACCAAAATATCAATTCTAACAAATATCCCTGCCGATTGCTATGCTGCTCATTGCTTCACCTATAATGTACAATTGAGACACAATCAATAAATCCACAGGTACCATACTACACACTGCATCCCTGCCAATCACCAATCATGTTACTTCATCGCCCTTAAGGAAGGAAGGCTCCAGTTGGTAGCAAGGTTAGGCAATCCGGACAGCCCTCCTTTAAATTATGTTTAGCCCAGCAAAAACCATGTCTGATACCAGTGTAGAATAAGTCAGCTGCACTGCAACCAACCTGTCTAAATACACGGGAGTTTCGTCCCAGCCACAGGGTCCATGTGAACGCAAAAATTAATACGGACCATAATCCCTGCCTTGATGCTGGTATAGAAAAACCATCCCATTGCCAAAAGAGCTCTGACATTGATCTCGGCTGCACCCAAGTTAGGCCCCAATATTTAAGCAAAAGTGACCAGCACCTCCAGGCCAATGGACAATTCAGTAAAATGTGATTAGAATCTTCTTCCTCCATACCACATGTCTCGCATTCCCCTTCCATTGCAGGAATGATGCCAAAACGTATAAGTTGAGCTTTGGAATTGATCTTCTCCCTACACGCTAACCACATAAAGGCTTTCCACTTAGGAGCGCCTTGTTGTTTCCAGACATTGGGTATCCTCTGCTCATCATCCACTGTCTCCTGCGATTCCAGGGAATGGTAACAGGTGCGTACTGTAAAGGGCCGCAGCTGTTCGTCCCACAATAGTTCATCGTCATGATCCATATTCAGCTGACAACCATTTAACAAGGACATCAATCGTATCACTTCCTCCTCCTCCCATACAAACAAATCTCTCCGCCACAATATTCGCCACTCCCAAACAGATCCAGCTCTAACCCCAAATCGGCATAAGGGTCCTTCTTTCTCCAGCGACAAAGCATACAATCTGGGGAATGATACCACTAGAGGCCGAGAGGTACACCAGACATCTTGCCAAAAGGCAATTGAATTACCATTTCCAACTTTCCATCGATGTAGTTCAGAAATGCATTGGCCACTTGGTAGTAGAAGACGGCTTGTGTGAACAATCCCAAGCCATACTGCAGAGGCCTGTGTCGAGGCATAGTCAATTCCTGAATGTGTGAGGCGAGGATTATACTTGGACATCATCACTTGTTTCCACAGGGAATTAGTATCAGTGACAATGCGTATACACCACTTGGTGAGTAGTGCCTGATTCCGCATCAACAAGCAACCTATACCAGTACCCCCTTTATCCTTGGCTCTTACCACTACTGACCAGCGGACTTTGCATAAACAGCGAGACTCTACTTTCCCTGCCCATAGGAAACGCCGCATCCATTTCTCCAGATCCTTGCGAACACTGACTGGCATTTGAAAGAACATCATGTAGAATACTGGCAAACTATTTAGCACTGCTTTGATTAATATCAAGCGTCCTCCCAGCGATAATAAGGAGCCTTTCCAGGAGGCCAATTTGCTGCGAAATCTGTCAAGCACCATGTTCCATGTACTGCGTCTGCGTGGATTTGCTCCAAGGGGGATGCCGAGATATGTAAATGGCAAGTGCTGTAATCGGCAATGGACTTTGGATGCCAGTTCGCTCTGTTCCCCATAAGAAGCATTAATGCCAACTAGCCCCGACTTGAAGAAATTTATCTTCAGTCCAGATAAGAGTTCGTAGCAACGTAGTATCCGTTGTAATCGAACCACACCTTGTGAATCTCCTTGACTGAATAAAATCACATCGTCAGCATATTGTAAATGTGATAGAACAAGCCCACCGATTGGAACACCCTGAAATAATCCGCAAGCTTCTGCACGAATTAATAGCTGTGATAGAACCTCTGCTACCAGATTGAAGAGCAAGGGTGATAACGGGTCTCCTTGACGCAATCCTCGACCCACCTCAAACTCCTTTGTAGGCGCCCCATTGACAAGGATCGCGCATCTAGCTGACGACACACAGCCCTTAATCCACTGCTGCCACTGTCGCCCAAATCCCATGCGTTCCAGGACATCAAAGAGAAAAGTCCAGTTGACCGAATCGTAAGCTTTCTGGAAATCCAGTTTCAGACACCATCCTTGCTGCCTGGACTTCTTCATCGTGTGTAAGAGTTCGTTAACTATCATGATGGAATCCGCAATGTGTCTTCCCTCCAGAAAACCAGTTTGGAATGGCGATATCAATTGCTCCATCACTGTCTTGAGGCGTTTGGACAAAAGCTTGGCGATAATCTTGTAGAGGCTATTAATCAGACAAATAGGCCTATACGCATTGAAATCAGAGGCACCCGCAAGTTTTGGAATCAGTGTGATGTAGCTGTTGTTTATGCCTCGAGGAAGTACCCCACTGCGATGGAACTCTTGTACCATCACCACGATATCCCTGCCAATGATTGGCCAAGCCTTCTTAATAAAATGGAAGTTGAAGCCGTCCGGACCTGGCGCTTTATGACTGCCACAATCCCACACTGCACTTTTAATTTCCTCCTCAAGAAATGGTTCCTGTAAATTCTCTGCCGAGGCGCTGGATAAACATGGAAGATCAAGTGTTCCCAAACCCAGCCATTGATCACCCCTATCCGCGAAAAGCTGCTGGAAGTGCTCAACGGCAGCGCCTTTGATCTCCACCGGCGTGATGATCTCCCGATCCTGCACTCGTATGGAGCCTATGAAATTGTGGTTCCTCCGTATATTCGCACTGAGATGGAAGAATTTACTATTCTTGTCACCCAACTTGAGCCACTGCTGCCTTGATTTTTGCCTCCACATCGCCTCAATTTTATGTTTTAAATCCCATTTCATTACTTGCAATTCCTGATATCTATCGTGCAATTCCTCTCCCGCCTGGCCTCTTAGCTGATCCGATGCATCAATTTCAGCTAATATGTCTTTCAACTGACTGTCTAGCATGCCAAATTGGGTCCGGTGCCACACCCTCAGTTTCTGTTTCAGAAATGCTAATTTCTTAACCACACAGTAATCACCAGGAAAACAGTCACCCGCCTCCCTCCATAATCCCTCCACCGTGTGAAAAAATTGAGGTACTTCCCACCATATGTCCCATACCCGAAAAGGCTTGGAGCCCCAATAGAAAGAATCAGCCTTCACAATCAGGGGTACATGATCTGAAAACCCTTTGTCCCCTGCATACACTCTATGGTGGCTAAACTGGGTACACCATTGTGGTGACGCCAACACTCTATCTATACGAGAAGCACTACGGGAATTAAACCAGGTAAAAGTCTTGCCCAGCAGAGGCAAATCTATCAGCCCATTACTACTAATAAACAGACTTAAACGAGAGGCAGCAGTGTAATTGAAAGAGGTACCCGACCTTTCCTCAGCAGTGAGCGGTTCGTTGAAATCACCTAGTATAATCCAGGGAATTGTATCGTCGTTCTTCCGCAGTGTAATCTCCTGCCATAATGCCTGTCTATCCTCAACCACATTGGGGGCATGTAATCCCACACACAAGAACATGAAACCTGTATCGCGAACACACATCTGTATGAGCATCCAGCAACCATATTTTTCCACCCCCATGACCTGCACCACTGACTCATTCCATAAACAAACTATGCCCCCAGCACTACCACAAGCATTGATCGCGTCCCATTTGACTGTCGGACAAGACCAGAAGCTGGCCGCCAATCTATCCGAGAATCGCTCCCGCTTCGTCTCACACAAGAATAGCACACTAAGTTGTTCCTGTAGTATCAAAGAACGCACCTGGCGTGCTTTCAAATTCCCTCTGCATCCCCTAATATTCCAAAAAGCCAGATTAACCATTAGACATCTGAGCCCTGTCCCGAAGCTTACCCACACCGCACTATGTAGTGCAGTGGGCTTGCCAATCCCTGGTTTCATCAGCAATCTGGACCTTCAATTTTTGCCTAATAGCCGCTTTAGTGTTTTTCTTACTGAGACCTAATTGCTCCGCAACCTCCAGTGTACATTGTACTTCCTCCTCAGTGGCACATAAAGCCACACCCATGGTCCTTCCAACCCTTCTCGACTGAGAGGCATCGCTCTTATCAGCGGGTACAACAAGAAATGAAGGCTCATCAGCGAGAATAGATTTCCCACCTCCATCTTGACAGCTAACCTTTCCTGTGGAAAGACTTCCCGTTGATTTGAGATGTTTAAGCTTTCTAGACTTCTCACTCCGTTTAGATCCGGGTCGTCTATTGTTCCCAACCCGTGAGGCTTTGTCACCATCAATCCTCATTCGTGTGAAGGTCATCGCCTCAGAGGAGGCTTGTATATCGACTGGAAGATCTTGGTATTTTCCTGGGAAACCATCCGAGGGTAATTTTCGAGTAACCAATGTCTGATCCACAGTGACCAGAGCTGTTGGGGTAATGCCTGGGTCAGTAAAATTACTGATAGGCCCACTGCTGTTGGTGAAAGTCTGTATATGTCCTTCCCCTTGCTGAGTGATAAAAGGAATTGCTCCATTAGGAGCTGACTGCACCGATAAAGCAGTCCGTGCTGACCGAGAGGGATCCCCCATTTCAAAATGTATGGCATGATTACCTACCACTCGTGTCTGACCATGCCCACTCCTCTGCTGCTGACAGCCGCCCTGCACTTCAGCCTCAAGATTTCCATCCTTGCTCCTACCAACCCCACTCTGTCTATCAGCTGAAAGGTTGATTTTGGCAGGAGCGACAAGACTGTGGCAACCTCCTGAAACAGATCCTTTTTCCCCTACCTCAGGTTCCTCAAGACTCGGATCCTTGACTTCCTTCAACTGAACCAAGTACTGTTTACCGTCGACCACCATCGTCAAGCTCTGTTGGATGTGTTCCTTACTGGTGGTTATTATGCGGATAACCGCACGTTCCAACTGAGTCCATTGCGTTGTGTTTGCATGTACTTGCACTACATATCCAAAAGGTTGCAGGATTTGTCTAAAGGCACCTTCAAACCATGCATGTAGAGGCAATCCGCGTAACTCCACCCAACATAAACGCCGAAGGTTGGTATCCTCAGGGTTCCAAGGATGCATATCATAGAACTTCGTGTTCCAAAACTCTGTATTGTGATTGAGTTCATGCTGCATTTGTTCCACTGTCTCAAAGATAAGTAGTTTTTGATGCAGCCCCATATCCGAGCAGGTGACATAGGATGGAAGCGCTAACGTAGCCATTGTGGGTGTTCGAATAAGACCAACAGCACACTTTTGTAATCGCAAAGACAGCCCCGGATCAGAGGAGAGCTCAACTGGCTTGTCCCCTAGAGTAGAAGTGGCCTGGACTGCAGTAACTTCTGCGTATGAGCGTCCATCTGTCTCCTTCCAGGACGGTGTTCCTGAAAGTGGTCGTTTAGATGTTAGATCAGCTGCCTTGGGCCCTGGTGTCTTAGATACAGGTAACGCCCGAGAGGTCCCTGCAGCCCCTGAACCTACTACATAACGGGCTACGTTGATGTGTGACCAGGCATAACCCCCGAGACGATTGTGCAGCCGGCGATGTCTAGCCTCTTCCTGTATCCCACACCGTACGAACTTCACAAAGCCAAAACGGAGACCCCTCTGTGAAAGTCTCCCGGGGATAAAAGCATCGGCCACCGGTTCCACTTCAGCAACGACCCGGAATAGTTTAGTGGAACTCCAACCTTCTGGGATACCTTCAACAAAGTATGAAATGTACCTATCCGGTTGAAATATCTGCATGGGTTTCCACAATGACTGAGTTTTACCTAAGGGAAAGGAGGCTTGAGGTTTGGGTAAAGAATCTACTTCTGAGGGTCCCGTAGTTCTGCCATGTTCCTGCTGTATGGGGGAAGGTGGGGAAAAACTATAGGTTGGGTTGGGGTTGTTGGTCGGGTTAGAGAGCGGGGGGAGGGATATGTGTTTAGAGAGAGACATTTTTCACAACATTGAACTGTTGAAAGATTCAAATGGTATGTTACTACTTGATACTCAAGAACTATCTCAAGAACTATCTGGCCTGGTGTACCACCGATATCCGGTATATATTTCAATTTAGATGAATTAACATGGGTTTCATTACACAGGAAGATTTGAAAAGAATGAAAGAGATGGGACTCAGTGCTTTCAGATTTTCCATCTCATGGTCTAGAATAATACCTCGTAAGCATTTCTATAGGATCAGATCAAATATTGTAATAACCACTACTCAGTGTTGGTATGATCCTATATTCTAATACAATGGTTTTCCCAAATTCTAAAAATTTCAGATGGGCAGATACGCTTTGGAGTGAACGAGGAAGGAGTTAGCTTTTACACTAGACTTATCAACGAGTGCTTGGCTAACGTTCTTAAAAAATTTCACCTTTTCCAAAAAAATATTTTATAAAATGAGAACCCATTATATATAACTTGTATTATAATTTCTAGGTCTGGAGCCTTTCGTAACTATCTTCCACTGGGACGCTCCAGAAGCATTAGAGGACAGATATGGCGGCTTTCTGAGTCGCAACATTGTGTAAGTTTGTGTTGTGTTTTTCTTCTTTTTCTAATCCTAAAGGCTTGCACACTAGATGGTGTTCACTTTTTCTTTTTTGTTACAATTACAGGAATGATTTTCGAGACTATGCAGACTTTTGCTTCAAAACTTTTGGTGATCGAGTCAAGTATTGGATAACTTTGAACGAACCAACAGTCTATAGTACTTGGGGTTACGACACTGGTTACTTTGCACCAGGCCGATGCTCCGCTTGGAAGAGCAGGGATTGCAAAGCAGGAGATTCAGCTACTGAGCCTTACATCGTCACACATAATCTACTTTTGTCTCATGCAGCATAAGTTAAAACGTACAAAGATAAGTATCAAGTAAGTTTGCTTGATGCTGGAAACAGCCGTGCAGGCATGCTTTTCACAGAAAAATAAACATCTTTTTCTTTTTATTTTTGTGTCCATAATCTTTCTTTATTCGGAGAAGCAAATATATATGTGAAACCCCGTCCCAATCATATGCCTAGTCATCACTGCGTAGTAGTCCACGTGTACACTTGTCGTGTTAACCGGGATTGTGAAACCGAGATAGAAGAAAAATTACCATTTTGCCCCTATTGGACCCGGGCTTGTTTCCGGGCCTGTTTACTTCCCCTAAGGCCTTCTTAGTCTGTTTTCTTAAGTCTGGGCCCATTTGTTACCCTAAGCCCTATACATACCTAATAGCCTACCTTAAGCACCGTCACTGTCTATGTCTCAGACAGAAACCTAGTAACCGTTTGCTCTCTGTCCATTGTAATCTGCCGCCTCTAGTCTTTTTGTTCCCCACTGTTAGATCGTCTGTCAGTTCGGGAGGGTACGGTACATCTGAGCGTATCGTGATAAGGGCAAAGGGATTTCTGGTTGTTCATCTGCACGCCAGGAGTAGTACGAGAGCCGTAGACGGCATTTGAGGTGTGATTGCTTCCTACGACTCGGCTGGATTATCGCACATACACGTTTTACAAAGTTTTCCAACTTCTGGCATTTCCGGTTTAACTTGTTTGACGTTTGATGCATTCTACCATTTTATACCTTTCTTATCTTTACGGAATACCTGTTTTTACGTATCGGGCTTTAAGCCCATTTCGTGATTTTGGGCTTTGATCGTTTGGATCCGTTTTCGTTTTGGTATTTTATTTTCAGTTGAATTAAGTCTTCCGCTGTGGATTTGTATTGACTCCGTTTATGCCAGATGTCAGTTTGTAATTTGTCATGCTCCAATTCATATTGATTAAATGCAATTGTTTTTGGGAATCGTGTTTGAAAAGTCGTATCAGCCTTGTGGAATTCGGATTGGTCCACGTGTTGGGTCTATCCGGGTTTTGGAACTGTTTTCGGAAACTATGTTTTAAACTCACTTGCACGTGCATAGTCCAGCGTCGTATTATTTAGGTTGTTTGTTTGAGTTCCTAGGCTTACGTATTGTTGATTGTGGTGTATTTTACTCAGTCACTATGGTTAGAACCTGATATACAGATGGATCAGCAAGCCCAGCATTGCAAGTAGTGCAGAACGAACGTTGTCATCCCGTTAGGTGAGCGGCATGTAAATTTCGAGGACGCAATTTTTGTAAGGAGGGGAGAATGTGAAACCCCGTCCCAATCATATGCCTAGTCATCACTGCATAGTAGTCCACATGTACACTTGTCGTGTTAACCGGCATTGTGAAACCGAGACAAAAGAAAAATTACCATTTTGCCCCTATTGGACCCGGGCTTGTTTCCGGGCCTGTTTACTTCCCTTAAGGCCTTCTTAGTCTGTTTTCTCAAGTCTAGGCCCGTTTGTTACCCTAAGCCCTATACATACCTAATAGCCTACCTTAAGCACCGTCACTGTCTATGTCTCAGACAGAAACCTAGTAACCGTTTGCTCTCTGTCCATTGTAATCTGCCGCCTCTAGTCTTTTTGTTCCCCACTGCTAGATTGTCTGTCAATTCGGGAGGGTACGGTACATCTGAGCGTATCGTGATAAGGGCAAAGGGATTTCTGGTTGTTCATCTGCACGCCAGGAGTAGTACGAGAGCCGTAGACGGCATTTGAGGTGTGATTGCTTCCTACGACTCGGCTGGACTATCGCACATACACGTTTTACACAGTTTTCCCACTTCTGGCATTTCCGGTTTGACTTGTTTGACGTTTGACGCATTCTACCATTTTATACCTTTCTTATCTTTACGGGATACCTGTTTTTACGTATCGGGCTTTAAGCCCATTTCATGATTTTGGGCTTTGATCTTTTGGATCCGTTTTCGTTTTGGTATTTTATTTTCAGAAGTCTTCCGCTGTGGATTTGTACTGACTCCGTTTATGCCAGATGTCAGTTTGTAATTTGTCATGCTCCAATTCATATTGATTAAATGCAATTGTTTTTGGGAATCGTGTTTGAAAAGTCGTACCAGCCTTGTGGAATTCGGATTGGTCCACGTGTTGGGTCTATCCGGGTTTCACGGCGGTAAGGGCTCGGTTTTCGGGTTCGGGTCCTTACAATATATGGCAAGACGGACTGAAATTAACAAAATCACAGGTGAAAAAAAAAAGAAAGAAAAGAAAAAACCTAATTCTTTTCTCTGTTTCCCAGTCAACTCAGAAGGGCAAGATCGGAATTACACTGACTTGCGCCTGGTACGAACCTTATTCCAATAATACAAAAGATATTGATGCAACTCAAAGATACCTCGATTTTCAGTATGGTTGGTAAGTATGCGTGCTTCTATTTTGTTATACCAAATTATGGATCGATCGTGTGTGTTCAAAGAGAACAACCACCAAGGCTCTCTTCTAGCTGATGGAGAAATTCAATTGATGATAACGTACGCTGCTAAATTTTATTTTTAACTGTTTTATATTTTCGATCGCAGGTATATGGACCCACTTACTTATGGTGATTATCCACGATTAATGAGAGACTATGTTAAAGAAAGATTACCTGTTTTTACTTTAGAAGAACAGAACCTTTTAAAAGGATCACTTGATTTTCTTGGAATCAATTATTACAGCGCTAGATATGCCCGTCATGTTGAGTATTTTGATCCTCTGCGTATATCATACTTCAATGATATCCAAGCCGAAGAGTTATGTAAGTCTATTAAAGTATGAAAAAACAATGATTCATTGTCGTCGTAATAATAACCTAATTTTCTATCTTCCTTTTCTTATTTTTAGTTGATGACATCTACGGAAACTCCGTAGGACCTGTGGTATGTATGTGCACAACATTCTCTGCTAATGTCTTTGCATTATATATTTGTAAAACTATTTGTTCCTATTAGTTACTTCATTCACGACGCATGACAATATACATATTTTTTAGGCTGGCCTACCTTTTATGAGAGTTAACCCTGTTGGCATCCGACATCTGCTCAACTACACAAAAAATACTTATCCAAATCCAGAAATTTAAATTACCGAGAATGGTAAGTCATAATTAATTAACTTCTTTAACAATTAATCCTTATTTAACTGTTAACTTGTGTCACTATTTCGGTTTGAAATATTCTTGTTCGTTTTCTCCTAATTTTATAGGAGTCGCTCATGATAATTCAACGGATTATGACGAAATGGTCCACGACTAGATGAGGATAGACTATTTTGACCTCCATCTTGGAAATGTTTCCGCTGCCATGAGGTGAGTTTTATGAATAATATGAAATCTTTTCCTTCACTTTTTTGTTTTTCATCTATCTTAATTCTTCATTGTTCTAATAATCTACTCTCTCAACTCTTATTTCTTTGTTATCTGCCTTGAAAATATGTTTGCAGAGAAGATGATGTTAAGGTCAAGGGTTACTTTGCGTGGTCCTTTATGGATAATTATGAGTGGGCAAGTGGTTATACAAAAAGATTTGGTCTCACCTATATTGATTACAACAACAATCTCACTAGAATTCCCAAGGATTCAATTCAATGGTTTACCGACCATTTAGTGAGCAAGCCTGATATTGAATCAAAATTGCCTAGGCCTCTACGGTTTAATCGTGCTTCTATGTAAAAGATAATGGCAATATTTATGCATGAATGCAGTAATCGTATGTATCTTGTTATATGTAGGTGCATGTATCTGCATCTTCTAAAATAAAATCCAAGATAACCTTTACTGTAATGGTTACTGTACTTTTTGCAACCTTTAATAAAAGTACCATCTTTTTCGATTATTTGTGAATTTATTGTTGCATTCCAATTCAAAGTAAGGATGCTGCTTAAGTACAATGGCTTAGCTCTTTCTCCAATATTACTTCGAAGCTCTAATTTTTCAGAAAACAAAAGAAAACTGAATGAATTTCAATCTATACTGGTAAACCCTAAAGATCACACTCCCACCTCCATGATCCTAGATTCAGCCGAATTATCCACACTAAGGATTAAAGCGTCCTCACAATCTTCTGCTG
Source organism: Passiflora organensis (assembly GCA_019739055.1). Classification (NCBI taxonomy): domain Eukaryota; kingdom Viridiplantae; phylum Streptophyta; class Magnoliopsida; order Malpighiales; family Passifloraceae; genus Passiflora; species Passiflora organensis. The sequence continues at coordinate 3,652 of JAEPBF010000189.1, read as the reverse complement.
AGTTTATGGAACTATTGTCATCTTCAATCTTCTGATCCCACTTCTTCTTTGGCTTAGTACATTCATTCTTGAAGTGACATTTCTCTAAATAGTTCCAACATGTTACATTAGTTATGTATGTAGATTTTCTTCATTTGCTTTCATTTTGATTGACCATGTTTGTTGTGGATCCTCATCTTGCTCCTACCACTCCTTAACATAACAACCGCCGTATGGCTACTATACAAACTTAGATGGTCATCCTAAGAGTATACAATAATTATACAAGGCAAGAACGAAACTTGTTTAAATTTTTATTATATATTTTAAATGTATGATGTGCCTTAGAAGCAATCCCAAGACTAAGAAAATATATTGGAACAAATAGACATGTAAAAATTTTGCGGAATTTACATCATGCAATACATAAATGAAAATCTCGATTTATTTATCAACATAGTTTGGAATCCCAATTTACAATACATACACACATGAAATGTCATATGCAACTAGTCGACATATGCAATCCGAAGCCTTAATCATACCTTGTAATTTGAACTTTTTAGAGTGTCTGCGATCTGGGGCATAGCCGATACTTTGGCTCTAACTCGGGAAACCTATTAAACACTGGTAAGGCAGCTAGGTGAGTAGACGTCTTCCTTTATGAATTCTTTTAAAATTAAAACAAGATTATGAATTTTTTCAATCAAACGGTTTAGCAAGCACCAAACCTAAATCATGGTCACGGATCATTCAAACCCATTCATAACAATGCATCAATGACAAATCAAGGCAAGACAATGCCACAGGAGATCACAACATACAACAAAAAAAACCCATCATTATGGTCACACTCAAGCAATGTCATCATACAACATAGGAATGTCAGCACACACAACACACATCTCAATTAGATAGAGATCTTATTGACATACAATCGATAGTCATTCTTATAGATGGCTAATATAGCCAACCATTATCGCTGGTTGGTATTATAATCTCTCTCTCTATAACCGTGTTATAACCACACAGTAATTTGAGGTAACAATTAGTAATCTGATTTGCTAATCTCAGGATAAGTTTATAAACTATACTCCTTAAAGTTTAGAATATCATCAGTTGACTAATTCCAAAGCCACTATTCCTTTCACTCCACTAGGGTTAGTATTACCTTAATTTACTTTCTCGTGTCTTTCATTCAGTTAAGGTTATTATATCTTTAACTAACCAATTCTTATTCTTTGCTTCTCATTATCATAAATTCTGTTTAATTATCTTTGTGTCATTACTTACTTCGCTCGTATATTTTTAATTGCTTGTATTCTTATAATTTTCTCAATTTTCCCTTTGTAAATCTCATTCAATAAATTTTCGATTATTTTTCATTAGTTCTTAGATAAATTTTTAGTTGAAATCTTTTGATTTTTCTAGGTTGCGTCGACCCTCTAAGTATTATTTTTTTCATCTTGAATTTTGGTTTCTTATAGGATAGTGCTATAAACTTAGCACAATTAGTATCCTTTCATATGACTAGTAAGTCTTATGTGGTAGGGTTAGAATATTTCCTTATAATCAAAAGAATTATGATCCCTTATTAGTTGGGTTAGAGTTCTTAATGTTCTCGATTCATTAATATCTCAAATGTTAATACAATTGCTCATATGTTGAACCTTTCCAACTCGAGCTTCAATACTCTTCTCGTATGACTTTGAAGTCAAACAAGGTTTTTGTTAAGTTGCCTTCACGATTCCCACTCGGCAGTACAATACTGCCATCACCCATATCATAGTTATCTTAAGCACATTCACAACAGTCATTTACAACTCAGGAAATAACCATAAAACCACATTACAATTAAATCAAATACATAAAACCAAGACTTGCCATGACTTAAGAAGTTTCCCATAAATCATGCATTTATGCATACAAGCAATTTATGGATATCACGCATCACGTAAAGACAATTCAAATTCATTTAAAACAATGAAAATTAAATTAAAATCGCCCACTCACAGTTTTGTCATCCCAATTTCTATTCCTGGATCTGATCCGTTCTCCTAATCCTCTTACAGCGACCAACACACATAATTGCAATTTGATACTGAATATCATCATAATAGAAACTTCTAGGCCGTTAAACCTGTCCTAGAAATCCTACGACCATCCTTGGATTCGATCCAGGTAATTTCCATATTTTTCCCTAATTATCAAAAATTTCTACCAATTTTTACACCCATGAAAATCATCAAAATTTTATATCATCAGATTCCTCATAATTTTACATGTTTTCTTGAGTTTTTCTATATTTTTTCTCAATTTATTTTCATTTTCCAGTTAAAGTCAACATGACACGGCCACATGCTTACTAGATCTAGCACAGTATCAGCCCAAAACCAATCCGAAACCACCCTTATTAATCCAAGCTTATGTCACGCATATCAAGCACTAATAACATGTCGTTTGTTTCCCTATCCGAGTGACATGTCGCACGGAAGGCCTGCAGACAAAATGTCTTCCATAGTCATCCCCTTCCTTCAATCGAACCTACAAATCCCAATTTCCAGAAAACCCTGATTCTAGAAAACCTCAAACGCTTCTTAACACTTTGTAAAACCTACCCTAAAAGCTTCCTCACACCAAGCGCAACAAAACCCACCCCTAGATTTAGGATTTCATCTAACAGTTAAATTGATAGTACAAAATCTATGTCACTTGGAATTTCAAGGATATAAATGGTGATACTCATTGAAGAAGGGACGAAATCATCCGGAAATCACACACGCGCACTCTGGAGGATGAGGGGAAGAATTTTTGGGGATGGGGGAGACAATTTCTGGGCTGGACATGCAAATGACCTTATCATGATTTCAAACCGAATAAAGAGAGGTTCCAGTCAGTGGGTCGTTGTACAAGACAAACTGGCGACCTTCCCAAATATGAAACGGTGTCGGTGAAACGACATCATTCTAAAATTAATGACATAGGCTTGGCTTAAGGCCAAGCCTATCAAAATAGCAGAACATCTTGCCGTTTTGACCAATTTGGTCAAAACAACGGGATAGCTCGTGTTTTGACATTTCTTCTTCCTTTTTTTCTTTTTATAATAATAAAAATAATATATAAATATTATTTTTATTATTTATTTAATTTTTAAAAATTTGTAGAAAATAGTATATTAATCAGAAAAATATCTTGAAAATATCCTAGACTCCTTATGAATAGTAGGGTCTAATTGAATTGAAAAATTTTATTTTCTTTATTTACTTAATTTTTTAAAAATTATAATACCCTATGATATTTATTAGAAAATTAGTAATAATTAGAAATACCTGCCCAAAAATTTCTAAACATTATTATTCAATATAGGGACCTATCTATGGTCCTAAACCATTAAAATTATTCTTGTACCTTAACCTTTTTATTTTCATATCACATATATACATACTCCTATGTATATAAAATTCTCATACTATCATATAATTATTCTTACCGAATAATATAATATTTCATATTTATTTCTTATAATGTATATTATTTCTTATGAGTCCCAAATAATAGACTCAAAAGACCTTAGTCATCAAATGACTTGGATTACAAGATTGATAGGTTTTAGGGTGTGAAAAGACGAAATTAATCCTGGATACCGAGTTCCAAGAAATACAGCATTCGAGGC